>MU224186.1:3624739-3683083 GCA_018584345.1 Thuja plicata
TCAAGTTCAAATTCCAAGTTCGAATTTCAACCAAATCAAATTCAGATTTTACCAATTCAAGTCCAGATTTTATGTATTGCAAGTTCAGATTTCAATCACTTACGGACCAGACTCCAAGCACCTGCGATATTTCAGAGGGGGGTCCCCAAATTGGGGCGAGTTGTGAAGACCTCACAACAGGATGTTGATCCAAGTTGTCCTAAGGAAAATCATTTGGTATTAGTACTTGCCTGGGAGATTCCAAAAGTACAGAATCATCGTCAAAATCTCCCCCTCAAGTGAAGCAAATGGAAGCTGACCACCCAAATATGAAGTCTTCACAGACTAATCTTCAGGACCTTTGATGGGAGAAGACAGCAGAAAAGGCCCACCTTCTTCATCAATGACTACATTCCTGTTGAATGTTAGGCAATCAGTGTCCACGCCAATCAGCTTGTAGGCTTTATGATTGTCATTGTACCTTGGAAGCATTTTGACTTTTGGAGTCAAGTTTGGTTCTCTTAGCATCTGAAATCCAAACATATGAAGTAGAACCAAAAAATTTAAGATGGATAATTCGTGGTTTCCTCCCAGACCATGCTTCCTCTGAGATCTTCTTCTTGATGACCTGTGTCAAAGACTTGTTGTGAGGTCTTCACACCATTGCCCCACTACAAATGGGAACCCCCCTCTTTTGCTTGGCAATAGGTGTTAGTTTGCTTTAGTTTAGTGGCAGTTTTCGTAGTCTCTGGGTCTGTGAGAGGAGTTTGAGCAACTTTTGCCCGCTTAGGAGTTAGGCCATTTAAGAAGAGGACTTTGAGCGAGGAATCCAATACTTAGACAAGTCCTATGAAAGGTTGAGTTTGAGATGATGATGAGGAATGATCTAGGTTTGAGATCTAATCACCGAGAAAGAAGTATGGTGGACATGGGGAGTTAAAGTCAAGATGACAATGGAGACAACTTTTTGGTATGGAGCCAACCTACAAGTGCAAAGCAAAATGCAACCATGAAGAGAAGTTCGGGTACGAAAACATGAAATCTTGAAGTCTTTTGGAAAGGCAATGAGAGAGAAAATATGAAAAGGAGTGGCAGAGCTATGAAATTTCATGAGGAAAGTCAGCGAGTGGAAAGTTAATACATGGTGCAACTTTGAAAAGTTGTACCTGGGAAGGTTGGATTCCGACACCTCCAAGTACATAGTGGGACTTCAACCACAAAAATTTTGACCTCAAGGATAGGCCATATTTTCACATCATATCAACTTTTGGGGTGGACATGAACGTTTCCATCATGTCAAGCTCAATTTGGGTTCGTAAAGAAGCCATTTTCCCCATCTAAGGCATGAAATTAGATCTTTAAGAACAAGAAACTCATGATTCAACCTCTGATTTTGAACTGAAAAAACTGATTTGAACCATTCAATTTCAAGTGACCAAACAAAGGAATGTTGTGAAGTCCCCTTTTTTTAATAGGATTTAATTAAAATATAAAAACTAATAATAAATAAATAGTTAATTATAATTATAATATAATAGAATTACAAGAATAAAGCGGCAATACTATATAGGATAAATTATAGTAATGGCCCTATGATTTCACATCAACAACTGAAGAAACATGGATAATACGTAGGTAAGTGCAAAGGTAGTTATGGAAGTCAGAAAATAAGAGTAATATTATTGGCAATATTATAAAATAATATAGTATAGTGTTCCCAACTTGAGATCTAAGAATGGATAAAAGATATAATAAGTTTTAATAAAATATTGGAACTTGTTAATATGAACTTTCACCAATATTCGTTAAGGATAAAGAAATAAAGCTTATAATGTCACTTAAAGTGGTGTTATACATAATCACCCTTCTAAAGAATCAGTGAATCTAAGACATTTATTGATTCAGAGCAGCTATTGGGATAATTAAGACTATACGTGGCTATGATTCAAGGATAATGGCGATCAGCTTATGGAGAGTCGAAGTATTAGTGCCAGAAATGTTTATATATTTAAATGTTGTGGTAATAGTAGTAAGGCATGCTAGGCCGGTAATATATGTTACCATGTCAGCTTAATGATAGCTCTTGGCTTCCAAGATGGCGATATTCTCTCAAAGAGCTAAAGCGATATTTGGAGGCAACTAGATGGTTCAATCAAAAGAGCGATTTTGGATGTAGTTTCTTGAGCACAAAATCTGGTAATATCATTTACGCCAGTCATGGAGATTATATCATAGTTCAAGTTACGACTCATGATCTACAACAATTATAATTAGAATAGGCAGAAGGATCTTGCAAAGCTTATTGGTAATTAGCGACACCCAAGTGGTAAAGAATACCCGCAATCTGAGGGAACATCACCATTGATAGATCAATATCGATTGCAATTAGTAAAGGTTAATCATCCGTAAACAAGCAACGGCTTTGCTAAATATCAAAATAAGTTAGCAATTTGTATAAGCTTACGAAATATTACAGGTGAGTCGATCACAATCATTAAGACAAGGATAAACATTGACGTTAGGCATAGAAGGCAATGATTCACACTAATATCAATTGATCAAGTTTGATAGCAAAGATGCTGAGATGATAGCAAACTGATTTATACTATGACAATGATTAGTAGTATTACTAAGAGCTGTTTGATTAAGAATACAAATCTCAGCACTAATTCAAGAGGTGTGAACTGTTAAATAAGAAGACGTTTTGCAGGGTGTTTCCTCCTTCCATTTACAAGATATAAGAATACATGCATTATCACCTAAAACAGGGCACGGAATCAGATATTATTGAATATATACTAATCGAGTAAGAGATCAGAAAATATTAATTCATTGGAAGAATTGGGAAATAAGATTAAAAACTACATCTAGCTATCATCGAAGGACTGAAGATTATTAAATAATAGAGAGTTAAGGATATATTCAGTTCGGACTGATTGTCAGAGTTGTGGCATCAGCAAGGATTACCACATTAAAACTATCCACTATTACTGTAGCCTGGCATGTTCAGTATTCTGATATTTAATAAGTGTAGTTATGAATAAGTAAGGAATTTAAGGTTTATCAAGAAAAGATAAATGGTTAGAATATATATGTATGTCCGTAATTGAATCCTGCTATTACTCAATACCTGAAGAGGAAGGGACTGAAGTGTTTCCGAGGAGGGCCAGTCTAAATCCAGCCAATAGGTTGATTCCCAAGATAGGGTAGGGATCAGCGTCCCTTAAACCTTGAGGTATGGTCCCAAGATAGGATAAGGGCTTGGATCCATAAACTTTGAAGGAGCCTATTGTGCTTGGCCTCTAAGCGCTTTGGTTACATCCATATCTTCTTCCTTCTCAAACTGAGGAAGTAGTAAGATCAGCATTGACATTTTAGAATTATAACTAGTAAAAGAAACCAAATTACTTAATATGTTTGATAAATGAACGATTTTCCTTACCTTGAACTATGGAATAACATAGATCTGAATCATTATATCTTTGTCAATTCAGCGTAGGACATAAGAATACTAAAAATGGGATAATTCTGGTTATAACAGTCCTAAACCTAGCATGGGACATCACAAATGTATGCAAGAAAAGCCAATGATGAATGAGGCTGGGACTTAAAGAGGTCGGATATTGACCCCTCCATGTTCAGCCTTGGACTTGGAGAGGTCAGAATCCGACCACTCCAAGTCTCACTTGGGACTTCAACCCCAAGAATTCCATCAACTTTTTTTACTCGGCCAATTCGCCTTGAAAACGAAATACTCCCTCCTAAATCAATAAAAAACAATTTGCCTAAGTCGGACATAGGAGGAATTAATCATTTAATGAGCAAGAGGAAATACATTTACTAAGTATGGCCTTAAATTCAAAGCAGGTCAGCGAGCCTTGGGGATGAAAAATCATAATTTAAAACAATTATTTTCCTCCAAGGAGATTGTCCCAAACAAAAGGACATGTCCCTTGGCCATAGACGCCTATATAAAGGAGTGAAATTCACTTCATTTCACCACAAATGCAAGCAATTCAAACTATAAGCAGAGCAGATCAGTCCTAGATACTTAGCAAATTTTGCATTAGCAGTTCAAATTTGGGAAAAGGCATTGAGAGTAGTTGAAAAATCAGACCCTAGCAAAATCAAATTCAATCAAACCAAGGGTGTGAAGCTTGTAATTTTCAAGAAAACCAAAGACTAGGAGGTGTGAATTGCAGACCTGGGCAAATAAGATCAGAAAGTGGCAATCTCTCACAAAAATCAGAACCTAGACGCCCAGATTTTGATAACAGCCAGTAAGGTAAGAGTCTTGGTGGTTTGAATGTGAAATTCCAAGATAGTTTGAGATGATAAAATTATTTCTTGAAGAAATCGAAATTGATTTGTTTGGTGATTAAATTAGATAATTTCATTTTCAAAACTTTGCCATTAGATTTCTCATTTACATTCAGATGATTAGAGATTGAAGTCATATTTTGTGAGATCAGATGATAATTTCAATCTTTCTCAGCCAAGATAGGAAGTTGTTCATAAGGAGAATGTAGTTGTCATGTTTCAAATTTCATCTCTTGCCACTTAGTTTTCAATCCTTAGAAGTTTCGAAATTCAAATATCTAATGGATGGTGTTGGCTTGTAGGGAGAGGATGTCAGGAGCTAAGACCGGGAATATCAAGAAAGACAGGCAAGCTCAAATGAAGCGTGATACAAAGGAGATGGTACCAGAGACTTGTTTCAATTCGAAATGGAGGAAGATTGGAGATACAAACATTGGACCGGTGAATATGGAACAAGTAAGGGATTGAAGGTTTCGAGGCTATCCATCAAAGTTGGCAAAGTGGATGGTGAGGAATGGAATAGTTCAAGTGGCAGCCTTCCCTCCAACAATGCAATGCACTGAGCTAGTAATTGAGAGCGCCAGGCACTATGATTTGCAAACAAGGACAATCTGCTATGGTCCACAAAAGAAGGTACTGGCATCTCTTGCAAAACGGGCAATCAAGGAGACATTCAAAATTCCACACCACAAGATGGGCATCAACATGACAAAAGAGCAAGCTTTGAAGCACTACAAAGATAAACCAGATGAGTGTACTGTTGTGATTGGCAATAACTGGCTGCTTGAACCAAGGAGGCATCATACTAACTTGCCAAAGTCAGATTTTACCGAGGACTATGGTGATCTTATCATCATGTTGAGCAGGGTTATGGGATGTCCTTAAGAAGCAATTTTTGAGCCTTGAATGTCCTACTTCATGGACAAGATATCTATTGAAGAGATGATGTTTGAATAGGCGAAGATAATTAGTGATAAACTTGATCTTCAATTGAGGAGGTAGAGAAGACAAAGGTCTTTCATATGACTTGATATTTGGTTTACATGTTGGCGATGGTGTACAAATATCCTAGATTGAGATGCTTAGGTCCAGCTGGAACCGGAACGGGACAATTCCTTGTACACAAATGTTATCCATAGTTGCATCTCCACAATAACAAGCATTTCAAGATCTTCAACGATGCATTTGCCATGAGCGTTGTGAGAACACTTCAAGAGGCTCTTGAAAAGAGATTATCAAAGGATGCGGAGAATTTGATCAAGAAATATGGTTCACAGTACATCTAGTTTCCGAAGCTCACATACATAAGAGTGATGGGGAATTCATCGTGCCCCAAAAGGCTTCCAAGGTATCCAACAAACAAGTTAGTAATAAAGGAGGTAGCAAGACAACTTCTCACATATGACAAGATCCAAATGCACAAGCACAAGCAAGGAGTTTCATTCCGATTTCACCTTTGAAATTCAGTAGAGACTTGTCCATCCCTTCAAGTAGCGGAGGCAGTGGAGAAAGAATTTGAGTACTATGGATTGAGGTCCTACAGTGGGAGGAAGAACTTTGATCCAAATGAGCAGATAAGAGAGCTTATGGAAGCAAGTACAAGCATATACCACACATAGAGGATTATTGGGCAAATGCAGTGGATGCCTTCAAGGTAAGAAAAAGGATGTTTTCAAGACTAACAATTGAGATGATTAGGAAATACAAGTGGCAAGAAGTGTAGTTGCCTAATCAGTTGGTAGATGATGAGAATCTTATCAGAAGGGATTTTGCAAAAACTAAAGGTCCAGAGTTAGAGCCCAACGACTAGCTTGTGGATCATGATATAGACTTGAAGACTTTGATGATACCAGTCACACTCTTCATTCAAGAATGGTGGGGTAAATAGATGGACAATTTGAAGAGTAGAAGAATCCCATTGACTTATAAGTTGATGAAAGAGAAAGAGGAGCCTGAAGAAGAATCATTCGAGCAGCAGCAACAAATCAGAAATAAACAGAAAGGTGAAAGTAGCAAGAAAAGGGAGAACAATGATAAAGCTTCCCAAACCGAAGGAACAAAAGGAAAGGAGACACCAACTCAAGGATCGCCTCCGAAGATACAGAAACCAAGTGCTCCCCCATCAAAAGAAAGTGCTACCTCGACACAAGAAAAGATCACACCTGCCAAGAACAAAGAAGTACCTCAATAGGTTGTGCTAGAATCAGAGGCCAACATAAGCCGAAGTTCTAGTTACCCTCCCTTAAGTCAAAGTGAGCATGAAAGATTATCCTCCACAAAGAATAGAAGATGATGAGATTGATGATACTTCAGAGAAGGAAGAGATTGGCATTCCAAATGAGACCCTCAACGAAGATATGATCATGGAACCAGCTGAAAATCAAGAAGTAGAGAATCATAGAAGTGATAGCCAAGGAAATGAAGGACAAGATCAAGGGGAACCAAACAATGAGTGGGGAGAATGCACTGCTCCTGCGTGGTTGAGATATGTGTTAAAAATAGAGGAAGTTGCAAACAAACATCCAATTGAGAATATTGAAAAAATCTTAGAAAATATTGGAAAAGAAAAGGAAAAGAGGCCAGCTAAGAAGTTTGCAAAGATCAGATTGTCATTCCAAGAGGTGATAAGGAAAGAAAAGACATTCTTCCTCAATATTATGATATCGTGGAGCATGATTTGGGAACAACTATAAAGAAACAAGAGATTGAAGAAGCCCATGGAGCCATCCAAGGTTTAGAGCAAAGATTGAGTAAAGAAGTTGGAAAGAAGAAGCAATACAAGGAAGAGGCTAGACAGTTGAAAGAATATATCAAACATTTAATGGATCCGATACAGCAGAAATATCAAGCATTTTCCCCTCCCGCCACACTTGAAAGAGAATCAATTGATAATTTAGAGGTCATGAAGATGGCAATCCAAGACACAAAGGCATGGGTCAAGGAAGTTTCCAAGGAAGTAGATAATTTCCTTCTCGAGTTCATGGAGAATTACAAAATGGTTGCTTCCATTCAAATGAGAAATCAAGCTTTGTGCATGATTTGTGAAGAATTTCAATTCGTCAAGGAGAAAACCATCCCACGATTGCAAGCAATAAGGGAAGCCCCTAAACCTATGTTGGAAAAGTACAAGGTGATAAGAGCACAAGAAATTAATAACATCAATGGATGGTATTGTGCATTGTGCATTGGCTTCAAAATGGGACACCCTTGAGAAGGTGAAGTGTGACAGCCAATGGGTAAAAGAAACCGTCCAGGCAATCAAAGATGAAATTCTTGAAGCAGTAAGGGTAACATTTCATTTTGGTGAGAATAAAGAAGAGAACATGGAAATAGAAATTTTAAGAGAAAAGATGAAAGCTATCTACTTCAAAGACACCAACGTCGTCAAGAGGAAACAGTTGAGAAATGTTGCATCATTCAAAACCTTCATGGCCACTTGTCACGACAATGCACTTGATTGGGAGAAGACTTTTGCCACATGTACAACTGAGTTGGATGTTGTTGCATGAAAGGTCCAGAATGTGCCAAGTGATCCAATGGAAGAGTTCAACAATATCGTGTCTAGGTTCATTGAATTTGCAAAAAGAGAAAAGGTCAAAGGAAATAATCTTCTAAAAGAAGATTTGTTGTAAGCCCATGTGGCATTGAATTTTCTTATTGGTTCCTAGATAGGTGCATTCTGATTGGCCCATTGATTGGTGACTTTTTTGCTATTGGTTTCTACCTAACTCATTTTCTTATTGGTTCACCAAGGCTATGTAATTTTCTTAATGGCCTACGAGGTGGTGTTGCATTGTAATTGGGTTAGCATTTAATAATTGGAAGTGGTAGTTGTGAAAATCCTAATTAGGGCTTTGTTGGATTAATCTAGGTAAATGATTCCAAATTAATCTTGGTCATTCATTGTACTTGAGCTCCCTATATAAGGCTTGCTCCTCTCATTTGTAAGGGAGATTGTTGGAGAAATTATTGCCAATATATTGCGAGAATTGCTCTATATTCGTTGTTGTCTTTGCATGGTGAATACTTGTGAACTTTTTGGAGTATTGCATGGTTTCTTACATTCCTCACTTAGTTTAGAATTTTCTTCAAGTGCTTAGTTTAGAATTTGCTTAAGTTGAAGTAAAGTTAGAATAGTTGAAGTAAAATAGTTGTGTAAATTAGATGATGAAAGATTGTGTCGTTGTTGAACATTTGGTGAAACAAGTGTCCATACCTGTTGGCGTTTGTTGATTGCAAACAACAGTGCAAGGTTAGTCTGGGCCTAATTGCAAGAACTTCACTTCAATTATTTGATGATCATTGGTTCGCATTTCTTATGGTTTTAATGAGCATTGGTAATTTGAACATCATACTTGCATCCTTTGAAGATTGCACCCTACTAAGCCTAGTTGAGTAGGTGAAGCTAGGATTGGTTCATTCTCACCACAACACCAACATAGTCTTGCATTAGTAGAAATAGTAGTCTAGATTTCTAAACCCATATCCCATTTGCGCTTTATTTCAATAGAAGTCAGAAGTAGTTATTGCACTTACACTGCCATATCATTCACAATCAAGATTGATAATTCTAAGTGAACTAGCGTAAGTCCCCTTGCATAACCAGCATACATCAGGCCAAACGAGCTCATCTCCACATTAAATTTGCAAGTTCGCAATTGGAACCTTGGAGTCGCCTCTATGATCTTCTGTGCAATCTTATCATACGTGGTGATTTTGATCAAGAGAGGATAGAGTGTTTTGGCACTTTATTCTTTGTTGATGTGGTCATAAAACACTCATCAACAAGACCTATTAAGAAGGTATACTTTAGTGTAGACCTATTAACAAAGACCTTGGAAGCTCTCAAAACTTGTCCTTTTGAAAATGGAGTTTTGTGTTGCTTCTTTGCTTGGCAAGCTCTGCAAACACCGTGCATTTGATGTTGGATTGTGATGACCCTATTTTTAGCAGGTTGTGGCAGTGACCGGGTCAGCTCATCATCACGACCCTCGTGAGCTGATGCAGAGTTTTGAGGGTCCCAGTCGACAGACTTACTATTTTTAGTAAGTCAGTTGGTTAGTTTTCATTTCTGATAGGGCAGTACCGGCAGTAGTCAATTCTCCAAACGATATTCAGTTATTCAATTTCTTAGACTAGGACTTACTATTTATAGTAAGTCTATTTTTGGCAGTTGCCATTTATGACAGAGCAGTGATGAGCATGTTGGTCAGTCAGTATGGCAGGTGTTGCAGGAATCATCATTAGGATTATATTTAATAATTACTTGTATTAATTAATAACAATATGTTATTAATTAATATTAAGATGATATTATAATAATAATACTTTATTATTATTATAGTGTTATGGAAGTTTATATTATAAAGGGCAGTTAACTGATGATGGTTTTTGGGAAACTTTGGAGACCAAGGAGTTATAAATACAGGCTCATTTGTGAAGTAAATGATCTAATTGATTATTGATTATTTTTTCTTCCTGGGAATTGTTCCTACTTTCTGTGCCCTAGCCAGGGTCAAATTAGTTGATGGAAGACTGATTCTTCTTCTTCTAATCTACGATCGATTGCTGTTGTATGATCGGTTGTCTCCATTTGATTGTTGATGTATAATCAATGGTTGCTTCTTCGTGCTGATGTATACAAGAAGTTCTGAATTCTGAAGTTGATTGTTTTTGAACTGAGATCTGCATCAAGAGGTCAATTCGAAATAAAGAAGTTTGTTTGGTAACCGAGATTGGGGTTGCAAGGATTGGGGAATCGAATCCACTGTTTGAGAAGTCATTCCACCATTCAAGAAAGTATGTTGGCAGACTGTGCATCAGATTTGCGGGCAGAATGTATGGCCTGCGTTAGGAAGTGATAGTGGCGGTATTGGTTTTAAAGACAAGCCGCACATTGACCTGCCGGCTACACACTTTCCAGTGGCCGTATTGCCTTGGGTCTAGGCCACGTTTCAACAGCAGGCCGCCTGTCATAAAGGGGCCGCATTAATACTTATATTGGGCTGCGTGTTTAGCAGGCCGCAGCCTCCTTAGCTGGCCTCTCACAGCAGACGTGGGGATGAAGGCATCAATGGCCTCATGTCGTGGATGAGGAATCTTGTACGTGGGTTGTGATCTGTTGCAGGGGATGACTTAGGACGGCGTGAGCAGTTGTATCAATGTGGATACACAGCAAACAAGGTACTCACAATATCCATATTCATATGTAAAAGGATGTGGTTATTTGCATATTGTATAGATGCACAATATCATTGGAAGTTTGAAGTTCAAACACATTAGTTCTACATTCACTTCAAACCTAGTGAAATTTGTAAATTGAATGTTGATTCCAGAACTTTGAAATATTGAAATTTGATTGTTTAATTGTTAAGCTCGACAAATTTATGAAGTTGTAATTAATAAAAGCCAAAGAAGTTATATATATTTGTCCAAAACCAGTTAACAATTATACAAGTGCAAATAAACTTAGAGCTTGCAGTCAAATGTGTACAAGAGTTGCACACAGTTCTTACAGTAATAGCCGGCCAACTGTTTGACGAAATGCCAAACACATGATTTGCATAAGGAATTGTTGAAATTAGATGCTTTGAAGATGAGGCCAACATAGGGTCTTTACATGGATCTTAAGTAAACCTTCTACCATATTCTCTTGAGCCAATTGGGAGAGATAAGATAGGTTGAGATGCCCATAATGTTGATGCCAAAGAGTACTGATACAAGATGAATACTTAGTAGCCAATTCGTGTTCCTAAACCTTTCTAGTACCAACTAACTGATAAAACCCATGATCTTCGATGCCAACTGCAATCGATTTCTTGGACCCCTTGTCAACAATATGACACTTATGTGCACTGAAGAGGACTTTCAACTTGGGATAGTAGCGCATAATTTGACTTACTAATAGAAAATTGATCTCCATGCCCAAAACATAGCATACATTGAGGAAAATTATATTTCTCCCACCAGAAGTAATTTGAACATTGCCTTTGCCAATAATTGTATATTCTTCACCACCGCTGAAGACTATTGAACCGGAGCAAGCCTTATACTTTGTGAACCAATCTCTCCTGTTTGTAAAATGCCAAGTTTACACTAAAATCAATATACCGTGTAGAATAGGTGACATGATCTACAAGTCATTAGGCCATGAATGCATAGAAGGTTGACTCATTCTCTGAATGCTTTGCGAAATGAGCCTCCTGTTAAGACCCTCCCTGGTTGGATTTTTCATCAACCAATTGCTTTCTCCAGAACTTCTTCATATGACCAAGTTTACCATAATAGTGACATATGATAGATTTCGGATTCATTGAAGAATCATCAAGTTTTCCTTGTCATTTCTCTTAAGTGGACTAGCCTTTGCCTTTGTCCTTGCCAGTAAACGCATGTTCCACATTGATTGTATCTCTACTACTACTAAACAACTTCTTCCACTTGTCATGTAGTAAGAGATTGTTGAAAAATCATAAAACTTTATATTAACATTGATAGAGGTGATGTTGAGAATTTTGATGAAGTGCTCATAGGATAGTGGTAAGCTTTTTAGTGTGATAACCACCATATCCTCTTCTTCGATCTTGTGACCAATGGCCTCCAATTGATCACGAATGTCTTTCATCTTCATTAAGTGATCTTGCAAAGGCATCTCGGCATCCATCATAATCAAGAACAACATATTTTTAAGAAAGAAAGCTTTGCCTATATCTGACATGTGCAAATTCTTCAAGTGAGTCCAAATTTCTACATTTGTCTTGCCAGATGGCACTTCTAAAAGCATCTCACTGGTGACAGACAACTTGAGCAACATAACCGCTTCACGATTACGCCCATTAAACTTGTCCTGGTCTTTACCCATAGCTGTGAGACGAGCAGATTTGCCAAGTACAATTTGATCAAGGCACATGTACTCGAAGATTGTGAGCATCTGCTCTTTCTAGGTGTTTTAAGTTTTTCCATTAAACTTCTAATTGCCTTCCAACATGATGTTGGGTAATTAAGCCATCCCTCCCACTATATGAAATCAGAAAAAAACGGAGAAAACTACAATTGAGACGGAAAAGTTTTAGCAAAAATTTGAAAAACCCAAACCCGCAATTTTATCCAAAATTTGTCAAAAACAATTGATGCAAAATAGCACCGCAATTTTCTGGAAAATTTGTCAAACAGTAGAAAAACCACCACAATTTTCATGTCCAAAAATTGAGAAAGAAACTCTTTATGTGGCAGAAGAAACCACTAATTTTTGAGGTCATAAAGCAAAACAATTCTTAGCGCGTGGCATGAGAAACCAGAATTAGACGTCGCAGACAAAACAATGTGCAAAAAAGAAACACTATGAAAAGGTTGCAGTGCTGCAATAGTCAAAATATGGAAAAAATCTTCTATATGTGAGCTGAAACCCTCAACGCAGTAGAAAAGAACAATGATGGCGTGAAGAAAAACCTCCACGTGAGCCAGAAACAATGCCAACCAGGGTTTTCAAGCTGCAAATTGCAGAGCAAAACAACACAGAAAAGCCTTCGTTTAACCTTCGCTCTTCTACCATAAAATGATTGAAATAATCAATATTCAATAAAGGAGCGAAAGACTTCTTAAATACAACAACTCAGAGAGCAAACTAAATTGAAAGAAACAAAATAAGTTTCTAAATACTTACTAACATAATTGACCGTTATACTAAATATAACAATATTATTTTAATAGTTTTCATGTGGTGTAATGTCCCCTTATACAATTTCATAGGGTTTTGTGTAAATTCTTAAATTGCAAGAGACCTTTCTACACAATCCTTTATTTGCTACTGATGTATGTATTTTATATGACTTGCAAATATCTATAGTAAAAATATCCTTAATGAGAGATTGATTAATGCAAATGTTGACTATCTTTATGTTATGCAAAGTTATATTGTCAAACAAATAATTCTTATATTATTCTGGATGATGGTATAATTGCAATATAACGGAGATTGCCTTTGATCAACAAAGATGATTTTATATCCCAAATGCTCACGCAAGATGATCACTGATGAAAGTATTGATCTGATATTGTACAGATTGTATGTATTATATCGATCCAAACATGAGGGTTTAATATCGATCTGAATATAAGGATTGGTCTTGAAGATTTATGGTATTATATGAATCCAAAGAATTACAATGAATATTGCTGTTCCTGATCTTAGTCTGATTGTATATGCAATGATCCAATTGATAATCTTGATATGATGAGCAATCTGAAATTCACTATTGCTGTTTCTGAACTATATCTATCTTGTTATGCATGTTATCCTTACACGACGTCACTGATTGATATCTCTATGCACATGCATTCTTGTGTCGCCAATGGTGGAATAATTCCACTTGAGACTGTAATATATATATAATGATCTGGTTGAATTGAATGATGCATTTGGAATGATGTTGACGTCTCTTTAATATGCTACAAAGGGATGTGAGTATGAAAGATTGCAACTCTTTGCAAATTGCACCACTTGGCAATTAAATATTTGACTCTTGGTAAACACACCTTATGAGAAGTAACTAATCAGTACTAAGGATTAGTTAATCAACTTCAGCATCTGATATACTTCTTTTATAGGCACCAATTATAGTAATGCTGTTTGTTATCTTTAGTTTGATGCATCTAAACAGATCGCTTGTCATCTCCTCTATACTCGCTCGATATAACAAAACATTCTTATGGAAACATAGGACATATGGATTGTTTTATGCAATATGCTGGTTCTGATATTTAATTCCTCTTGATCGGTGACTATGGAAAATGGAATGCTGTTGACGATCGTGTCTAAGTATATCGTTGTTATTAATATATGGATCTTGTTGTCTCATCACTATACTGCCTTTATGGCTTATTCAACTTGAATCAAGTCTTCAACACATGAATAGTCAGTTGGAGAGAAGTATATGATGTGCCTTGAAATTTAGACATAATTGATCACTTGGTTTTCTAATGTACCTTTCATGTATCAAACAATCCTTCTTATCACTGTCCATCCTTCAAGTTGATGCCTCATGAAGATGCTGTCTACAAAATTGTGAAGTCATATAGATAAGACGATCTTCCTTGATATGATATCACTACAGCATTCATCTTGATGCCTTCCATAATACAATCTAGCTGTCTACTGCGAACTATCATCCTTCACCAAGGTAATACAAATCTAATTGTTTGTAGCTACTTAATGTCATGTACAAGTATTACTACTACTTGCTAACTTGAAAGTGTCCTAGGTCTGCCACACCTGGACCAAAACATGTATTTTATGCTCGATTGGTTTCATGGATAGGATGGGGGCATCACAGTCTCCCCTCTTGGAAAATGCTTGCCCACAAGCTATTTTAAATCATTCCTCCTTTGTCCCAAGGCTTGTTAATTAAAGCATCTTCGAATAGTTCCATTCTTCTTCCTTACCAAATCTACCGAGGATGCCAAAGGTATGTCTTCTATATACCATGCCAAAGAATCCTTCGAAAAAACTTAATATCGTCCTTAAACCTCTTGATGTGCTTGAATGGTGTTGTGATTATGGAGGTTGCACCTTTTCGTAACTTGATGGTACCTTTATGTAGCTTTTCCAATAAGGGTTGCAAATATCCATGATGGTATTCAATTTTATTGCTTTGGGTTTTTGATGTATCAAAACATTGTATGCCCTTCTCAATATTCCACTTTCTTAGATGAAATAGCTTGAAGTGTCTCATCATGTATTCCCCTAAGTACAATCTTCAATTTCATGGTCCAAAAATCTTGTGAATACTTGCCAATGGACATCATCCATTGGATACCTAGTACAACATTGATATTGCCCAATTCTATAAAGTGGAAGTCATTATTGATTGTATAGTCGACAATGGCGAACTTCAAATTTGGTAAATTTGTCTCAGAAGGCATTTGTGATCCATCTGCTATCTTTATACTAAAATACTCTTTCCCCACAATTTGGGGCCCCTTGAAGACTAAAGCGGAACTTATAAAGTTGTGGGTAGCCCCACTATCAATGAGTTTTGTGACTTTATGTCCTTGCAATGTTCCTTGGACCTTAAAGGGTTGTGTCACTGAGATCCGGTCATTGTGGCAAGTGTACTACTCTTCCTTTGAAGTGGAGGCTCGTTGATTTCTTCCCCAGACTCATCTTGTTCACTGCTTTGATTACCTTCATCTTCTCCATCACTGTTGGGTCTTACTTCTATAAAATGGATTTTTCCTTTTCGCATGCACCTATGCCCTAGTTCCCATGGTTCCTTGCACATAAAGTAGAGTTTCTTCCTTCTCAATTCCTGTCTGGTCTCTTCATCCATTTAGTTTCTTCTTAGACCCTCCCTTTGGATAGATGGGTTTGCTTGATCCTTTGAATTTGATGGTCCTTTTGGTGGTGCTTTGCTTTTGATTGTACCTAAGTCCATATCCCTTGCTTTCTCAATTGCTTCTTGTAGAGTACTAGGGTTGAGAGCTTGTACCCAACCTCTTATGGGATCCATTAGGCCATCCATAAACAAGACTATCAAGCTTCTTTCAAATATGTCAGTGATTAACACAGACAGTCATTGGAATTTCATGATATAGTCATCAACTGTTCCCCTTTGCTTAAGTTTTGCCAATTTTTTAAAGTGAAGCTTGGGGTCCATGTCATGAACCTTTTTACTAGCCTCTCCATGAATTCCACTTACGAAGTGATTTGTGCATGGCCCTTAGTGATTGTGCCATGGTACCTCCATTCGTGAGCTACTCTGTCTACCTTTTGCACCCATGCACGTGTCTTGGTCTTACCTGAACCATCAAAGTATGGTATGTTAAGTTTGTTAATCTTCCTCTTTAAATCAAAGTGATGATCACGATTCCCTCTCTTGGGCATGTGCCTCATTCTTGGGTCATGTAATCTTTAAGTGACATTTCTGCTTATAGTCCTTGATCTATCCAATCTTGTCATAGTTGATCATGTAGTTCCACCAAGGTGGATTCATTGTCTTCCTATTGTTCTACCCTTGGAGTGAAGGTAGGTGTCATTGCTCAAGAGCTTTTTGTAGGAGTTCAATGATTAGAACTTCTATTAGTTGAGTGCCCCTCATTCCCTCCATTATTGTGATTGTTATGATTGGTGGTGGCATTGATTACAGTTTGGGTCAACATTTCTAGTAATTGTGTCATTTTTTATTGTGTGTTCTGTTGTTCTGCCATGAATTGATCCATTTTGTTGTTGAATTCTCCATTTTCCCCATGCTAGTCCCTTCTTGTTTGTTGTTTATCTTATCTTTTGTGTTTTGGCCAGATTTCTTTCTACAATGTCTTTATTTCTTTCTCACTCATAAACCTTCACAGACTGGCAGGAAAACTTGCTCTGATACCACTTGTAATGTCGCCTTGTGCAATTTCTTAAAGTTTTGTCTAAATTCTTAAATTGCAAGAGACTTCTTTCTATCCAATCCTTTATCTTCTACTAATGTATGTATTTTATCTGACTAGCAAATATCTATAGCAACAATATCCTTAATGGAAAGATCGATTAATGCAAATGTCAACTATCTTGATGTTATAAAAAGTTATATTGCCAAACAAATTATTCGGATATGATTGTGGATGATGGTATAATTGCAATATAATAGGGATTGCGTTTGATCAACAAAGATGACTTCATATCCCAAATGCTCATGCAAGATAATTGCTGGTGAAAGTATTGATCTGA
The DNA here is from genome assembly GCA_018584345.1 of Thuja plicata. Taxonomy (NCBI): domain Eukaryota; kingdom Viridiplantae; phylum Streptophyta; class Pinopsida; order Cupressales; family Cupressaceae; genus Thuja; species Thuja plicata. The sequence goes on from MU224186.1 coordinate 3,641,745, forward strand.
TATTGTAAAGATTGTATCTATTATATCGATCTAGACATGAGGTTTAAATATCAATCTGAATATAAGGATCGGTCTTGAAGATTTATGGTCCTGTATGAATCCAAAGAATAACAATGAATATCACTGTTCCTGATCTTAGTTTGATTGTATATGCGATGATCCAATTGATAATCTTGATATGATGAACAATGTGAAGTTGACAATTGCTTCTCTGATATGTATATTTCTTTCTTATGCAATGAAGCTGATTTAATGGTGATACCTTATGGATCGAAGGAAAGACCAAAACGAAATCGCTATGATAGTGATCTTCTTGAAACTCTAATCGATAGGATTACCATTGTTTCTGAATTATATCTATCTTGCTTATGCGATGTTATCCTTACATGCCATCTCAGGTTGATATCTCTATGCACATGTGTTCTTGTGTCGCCAACGGTGGAATAATTCTGCTTGAGACTGTATAATATATATATATATATAAGACTTAGCATCTTTGAACGAGAAACTAATTAGGTTTGGAATGTTCAAAGATGATTACGACCACGAAGAAGCCTTGACTTCTGAACTAAAGGAGGTATTAGCGCATGAAAAAAGTTTTTGGAAAGATAAGTCTAGGGAGACATGGCTTAAAGATGGCAACTCTAACACTAAATTTTTCCATTCGTCAGTTAGTGCTCGCAGAGCGATCAATAAGTTTGAAGAAGTGGTCAGAACAAACGGTGACAGAGTATCAGGGCTGCAGGGTGTTGGCAATGAGGCGGTCGCTTTCTTCAAGAAAATCCTTGCAACTAACGGTGTGGTTGGCAATGTTGGGCTAGATATGAGCTATATCCCTTCCTCGATATCTGCAGAGGACAATCAAATGTTGGTTGCACCTGTCACATTGGAAGAGGTAAAAGAAGCCCTTTTCCAAATGCATCCAAAAAAGGCTCCTGGCCCAGACAGATTCCCTGTGAAGTTCTTCCAAAAATGCTAGCATTTCATGGGTCCTGAGATCTGGAGTGGTGGAGGATTTTCGAATACACAAAAGGTTTGTGAAGGACATCAACAACACAGTTATTCCCTTAGTTCCCAAGAAGCAATCTTGCTCTTCTTTCAACGATTATAGGCCAATATCATTATGCAACACGATCTACGAAGTAATATCCAAAGTCTTGGCAAACAGGCTGAAGAAGGTTCTTGGCAGCATTATTTCAGAAGAACAATACTGTTTTTCTCCAGGTAAAGACATAAAAGATTGCATCATACTAATCAACAAAGTGATTCATACACTAAAATCTAGAAATTTAAAGGGGATGATGATAAAACTTGATGTGAGTAAAGCATACGATAGAGTGGTCTGGGAGTTTCTCTTTAGAGTATTGTGAGAAGTTTGGTTTTTGTGGTCAATGGATTGAGCTAGTTCGGCATTGTGTGTCAATGGCCAGATTTTTTGTCTCTATTAATGGTGCTTTGCTCGGTATTTTTAATGCCACTAATGGTATTTGCCAAGGAGATCCCTTATCTCCATTTTTATTTGTTACCATGGTTGAGGCATTGGGGAGAGCCAACAAAACTCACAACGCCAGAGGGAACTGGAGAGTAATCAAAGTGGCTGAAAACTATGACCCAATTACGCATGCCCAGCTTGTTGACGACACTTCATTGTTTGGTGAAGCCACCCTAAGAGGAGCATCTTGTATCAAGGAGACTTTGAAGAGATATGAGAAACAAACTGGGCAGAAGATGAACAAAGATAAATCGAGCATTTTTCTTCTTTAAAACAAAGAAGAGAATGCAGAGAAAAATTGCAGACCTTCTTGGTTTTCTTGCTGCGTCTTTCCCTGCCAAATACTTGGGGGCACCAATATTCAAGGGTGGTTGCAGATCTAAGCATTGGGAAGAGCTAGTGGAGAAATGTAGGAAAAAGGCCTCTTCTTGGAAGAATGGGTGGTTGTCCCTGGCTAGCAGATTAACTATGATCAAAGTTGTTCTTTCAACGATCCCTAGTTTTGTCATGTCTTGCTTACCCTTCACGCATAAGATCGAAACCAATCTGGAAAGTATCCTCAAGAAGTTTCTATGGGAAGGCTCAAATGAAGAAAGGAAGATTCCTTTGATCGGATGGGACTTTGTGTGCAAACAAAAAACGATAGGGGGTGTTGGGCTAAGGAAGATGAGAATGTAGAATCTTGTGCTTGGTGCAAAGCTCATTTGGAAGATGTACAAGAGTCCGGAAAGGCTTGGTGCAGAGTTTTTCAAAACAAATATCTTGACTGTGACAACCCAAATCGCATTCTGAGTATAGCCAATGCAGGAGTCGGTTCAGCGACATGGAAATTCATGTGGGAATCTAGGCAGATAACTACTGATCACCTAACGTGGAAGATTAATAACGGTAGGTCTGCAAACTTCTGGATAGATTCTTAGAACGGGTACAGAAGTCTGGTTGACATTTTTGAATTAGGATACTATGTGGAAGAGATGGTGGAATGGTGTGGTTCGAAAGTGTCAAACTATCTATCATGGATTGCTGATTGCCTTGGCTCGAAGGCCTTTTGGATTGATGTTAATTGGTCGAGTATTCCCACTGATGTCTATGCGGCCTTGAAAATGGAACTAAGCAATCGTAGAGTTATCCTATGTGATAGGAATGATGAGATCATTTCGTGTGGTACGCAATCCAAGGAGTACGCAATTAGACTAGGCTATCAAATTCAAGAGCGGGTCACGAAGGAGGGGGGTTGGCTAGTCAAATTGTGCTGGGATCAAGTGGTTCTTTTGAAAGTTGGCGCCTTCCTCTGGGTTGCTCTACACAAGGTGTTTAACTGCCGACGGATTAAACAGTGTTGGTATAATGGGTCCATCCTGGTGTGTTCTTTGCAAGGAGAATTATGAGACAACAGACCATATATTCTTAAATTGTGAGTTGGCTTCAAGCTGTTGGGATTGGCTATTTTCCTCAATAAGATGGGAAGGACCCCGTCAAGATTGCTTGAGTAAGTTCATCCAAAGCTGGCCATCCTTGTGCAAAAAGTCATTATGGGAGGTGATTTGGACAATCGCTCCTTCGACTCTAATATGGAACATAAGGAAAGAGTGCAATAGAAGGATCTTCAAGGATGAAGAAATGTCGGTTGATATCCTTACTACCAAGATTAGAAAAGACATTGTGGAAATCACAAACTCTAAGGTTAGATTTAAGAGATCCACCAAATTTTCTAGCTGGGATGATTAGATTCAGAAACGGCGAATAGAGCTGAAGAGGCCAGCCTTATCTTCGCAAGTTAAGAAGTCGGATAGGAAGGAGGTTATGTGGAAATGCCCTAAGTTGCACAGATGGAAACTTAATTTTGATGGCGCTCCTAAGGGAATTCCAGGCCCGGCGGGGGCAGGTTGCATAGTACGAGACTGGACGGGGCGATGTGTTTGGGTGTCATCCAAGAGGTTGGGATTAGCTACTAACAATGAAGCCAAATTTGAGGCCCTGGACTTCGGTCTGAAGGTATGTAAAGAAAATAACATTCAATATGTGGACATCGAGGGGGGTTTGCAAAGTTTTGTTTAGGCATTATGTCGAGGCTCAACTCCCAATTGGAAATTAAGCAGCTGGATTTGGATTGCCAAAGATATTCTTGATAAGATTGTGGATTATAAGATATCACATGTCTATAGGGAGGCCAATAGAGTAGCAGACCTAATTGCAAATGTTGGAGTCTCTCGAGCAGACAAATTTTTGGCAAGATCGGATGTTGCACTGTGACCGGGCCTCTTGTCTATCCTGGAAGAAGAATATTCTTCATAGGTGGCCAGGACCCCTTGATATGACAAGTTTCATTGGATTGATAAATTCAGAGGTACTCCCTACAACCTTTTCAAAGGGACTAGGCAAAGATCTATACTCGTGTGATGTAAGGTCACCTTTGGCTATGCTCGAGGGAGGGCAAAATGATGGCATTACTGCAAACGGTGGTCCTCTGGATATGTTGTACAAATTTGATTCCTGTTTTGGTCAGCATGCATGTGACTGGTAACGCCCATAGGAGGGGAAATTTGCTATTTCTACCCATTTCGAAAGGCTGGAATGGATATTGTCTAAGAAAGGCATAGTCCTGTGCGTCTGGTTTCCATGGCAAATATATTTAAATTTGTATGTGTTGAGAGGAGAATATGGAGAATCAATGTAGAAGATTGTTAACCATTTCCACGGATGACATGTTGGTGGCGTTGAGGATGATCATCAATGCCAGCTCCAGGGATGATCACCATTGGCACGATGATCTGATCTATGATCAAAGCATGTAAAAGATATACACCTCCACTATAGGGTTTTACCATTTTGTCTAAGTTCTCATTTGAAATAAGAATCTACTTTGTTTGTTGTTCATGGCATAGTACAATGATTTTTGGTGGCATTGTTTCAACAACTGCTTGGGTTCTAAACCCCACTAGGCAAGCTTCTTTGCGAGCTTCATGTTCCTATTGGGCCATTATGCTTGCAAAAATAAACCATATAATCATTAGGGGTTGAAGCTCACATTATGCTCCAAAAGGGGTTGAGGGAATATTGACTATCTCCAATTAAACTATCAAAAATAAGATTCTATGTTGTTTGGCTATTTAGTAATTGTCAATCTTCTTTTGTTTGAGTTTTGATCAATTGTTACTTATAATACATTAAGCTCCCCAACTATTGTAATGTCCCATGAACTACCAACTTAACTTAAATTTAATGGTATTCGACCTAATCGGTCTTAGTCTTGCATATACTACCTAACATGGTCAAGACATCAAAATCTTAGGATGACAACAAGAGATTTGTCAAATTATCTTATTGGTAGATTCAAATGTTTACAAATGGGTACCAAAGAACAAATTGTTAACCTCGTGCATCCCTTCAAAGTATTGATTAAGGTGGCTTTCAAAAGACAATGATTAGAGATTACAAATTAATTCATTATTAAAAAAACCTCATATAAATTACAAACCTTGTCGAAATGATTGTTTGGTGGCTAGAAACCATTGCAAATCCAAGTAAAATTTGACATTCCCACTTTTGAGAGAAAAATTAATGTAGTTGTTGATCCTAGTCAAGGCGAAATCAAGGGAGCTCCACTTTGATGAGGTGATGAAGGTAAATCCCACCTAGGGAAGATTTGTTAAGGCCATCAAAGAATTTTTTGCTTGAGGACACATGAATAAAAGTACAATAGTAAAACAGAAAAGGACTAGTCCATACAAGATTACACCATTAATTTCCATTTTTTATTTGCAATTCTCAACATCAAATCCTCAAGTACCATAGTGACCTTCATTGAATCATTGCTATATTCAAATAGAGATGACATTTCTAAGCATAAAAACTCTTGGGATTGCCTCTCATTACATAGTGCAAATTGAAGAGAAATTCAATCCTAAAGGTACAAAAAAAATTGTTTTATGTGTGAAACCAAAAGGAGATGACCAAAACAAAGTTTGCAATGAAGCAACAAAGTAAGAATACTATACCACAAATCAAACACAAAAAAAAAATGGAAAGAAAACTGAAAAGGATATGGAAATGTTGTGTGAGAGCCATAAGAACCCATGTAATGACCAAAAATATTTCCGTGCCAACAAGGCTTTCTCAATAATTTCACAAGAGTTGAATTTGAGGATCTCTCAATAGTCATGGGAGCTAGCAACAAATTCAACATCATTACCTATAGATCCATTTGAAGTGTGAAGGAGATCAAATTATTGATGTGGACCCACATGCCACCGTTGCAATTACAAAGATCTTTCCACTAGAGGATGAGGAACACCTATTTCACTCATAGATGTAGGTGAATATGTAATATCCTAGTTTCTATTACTTCTGAATCATTTAACTTATCCAGAATTCATAATTAATCAACCAATCTCGACATTCAGTGCATATAAACGTTCAATATATAAAGTTGTAATATCCCAATTTCTATTACTCCTAAATCATTTATCTTAACCAGATTCATAATTAACAACCAATCTTGACGTTCAAGGCATATAAACTTTCAGTACATAAAGATAAACACAGTCCCATAATTATATTTCCAGCAAGTGATAAGGAATGTTTTAATGTACCTTTGTCTTCATGTGTATGCCACAACTTTGTATTCCTGTATATGCTACGTGGTCTCTGTTCTCCTGTGTATAGCCATGTCTCTGCATTTCTGTGTATGACACGTTCCAGTAAGTTAGGAACCGCTTCTGCCTCTGCCTGGTTATTATCGACACCACTTTGTCTGTCGGCTATGCTCCTCCACGCAACGTAGTGCCAATACACGCGGTGAAGTCACTTCCCGTTGTGCCATTTGTCGCTCTCTCACGAACTATTTCCGCAGTCTTGTCCACGCGTGGTTTAGCGTATTCTTACGGCTTGGATGGTAGCCCTCGTGTCACTGCTCCTTGTCCAAAATCAAATATGACACCTCTCCCTTTGGACAATATCTAGCATAAAAATGTCTCTCTATTGTTAATGAAGAAGACACGTTCAAGGACCCCCCTTCATATATGTTTGCCGATTTGGATTGGTTCGACGTCTTTTCCAAATTCCAAAAATAAACTCTCTACCTCTGAAAACAATTTCTCTTGTCCCCTAGGTCAGTTATTTCACTGACAAAAGGATGATCTGGCTTCTTCTTCTAAGACGATCCACTCACTTCTTCTCTCTTCCATCTCTTTTCCAAGTTATGGATTCACAATTTATTATCATCCTTCAAGTTCCCGTGGAGTTCCCGTGGTGCAACGGAATACGAGATTTATTAACAAACCTTAACTGTGCTAATAATAATTGAGCTATGAAATACTAATTTTTGACTTAGTATTTATTTAATATAATCTTTATGAACTTATAAAGAAAATATTAAATAATTACTATTTATTCAATATACTATATTGTCTTTAAAAAGACAATCCTGGAGGAGAGTTCAGAATATTACAGAATAGCAAGGCATTGCATTTCATTGTTGATAGTGGAAATAAAAAAAACTTGACATCTACCAAAACAATTAAGAGATTGAACTTGCAAACACCTCACTTACATCTATATGCCTTAGAATGGGTGATTTAGGGCAAGACGCGTGTGAAACAACATTATTGTCTATCTTATTTTGTCAATCCCTTCAAACATGTAGTCTATGATGTGATACCCTAGGAGCTTTGTGATGATTTCTTGGAAAGCCCTAAATGAACAAGTGTCATGGCATCTATGAGGTGAGGCCTTAGAGTGTCATCTTAAAATTCTGCAATGAAAAGTACAGCAATTTAGAAGTATTCCCATAAAGCCAATGTTTTTTTATTAGTACAAAGCAATGCCAACATGTGATCACCTAGATCAGGACAACTCTCTTGCTCATAATCACATCTAATGTATAAAAAGATTAAAGGTCAAGATTGCCACATGTGCTACAACATCAACTTTGACAACAAAAGAAAAATAACTAGATTCTACTGGAGTACAAAGATGTGTTCACTTCACTATTACGTGTACCTTTTCAATTCTAGTTGAAGCATTTCATTTGATATCCTCGCTGGAACACCACAAACAAATAGGCCACTATATAGGAGATTGAGATCAAGAAATAGATTTAAAAAGGCCAAATTCAACCAAGAACCTCACCTTGCGGAAGTCCAATTCTAACGGCTAAAAATAAGAATGGGGCATGGCAATTTTGTATTGACTATTAAGCCTTGAACAATATCACTATCAAGAACAAGTACTTGATCCCTCGGATTGACGACCTCTTAGACCAAGTAAAAAAGGTACAATTTTTTTCAAAAAAAAAAGATTTGAAATCTAGGTATCATCAAGTTTCTATTGAGCTAGTCAATGTCTAGAAGACTCCCTTCAAGTCCAAGGAAGACATGTTTGTATGATTATTTATAACATATACCCTTAAATCTCAAACTCATGTACCTACCACTTTCATCTCAATGATGGATGGTGTCCTTAAGGCTTTCACAAATTCTTTTGAGGTAGTCTAATTAGGTGCCAAATCTTAAGTAGGACTTGGGAAGAGCACCTACAACATATTCAACAAGTTAATTCAACCCTATGGTAGCATAAGCTCTATGCCAATATAGTGGATTTTTCTTTCAAGATGGAGATAATCCATTATCTTGGCTATATTGTTGACAAATATGTATTGTTGACCCAAAGAAGATTTAGGAATCAAAGATTGCTTAGCCTCAAAATTTCATGAAAAAGTTAAAGAGTTTCTTGTGCTTAAAACCAACTTCCATTGAAGGTTCATGGGGGATTTTTTCACATTGCATTGCCTTAAAACTAGGCAAATAAAGGGGGCCAAAGTAAGTTCATATGGACAAAGGTGTTACAATCGCCAACTGTGCAACTGAAGTGGAGGCTATGTTCCATGCTAGTTCTTGATCACCTCGATCTACAATAACCTTTTGAGATCAAGACAAATGCCTCAAAAAACACATTGGAAGTGGTTCTCACTTAACAAGGTCATCTTTTTATGAATCATAGTGAGTCCTTTTATAATGTGATATGTAAGTATACAACATACAAAAAGGAGCTTTATGCTATTGTCTAGGCTTACAACCAATAGAAGCATAATATACTAGGAAAGGACATAGTCATCCACATGGATCACATGCCTATGCAATTCATGCAAACTCAAGGCACGGTACAAAATAATCACATCAAAGTTAGTCCTCTTATCTCCAACAATTCCACATAAACACGCAACACAAGGAAATAAGTATCAACAAGTTTCTTGGTTTCTTAGGCTAGCTCTTAATTACATCCTTTACAATAGTTCTAAACTCTTATGGGCATGAGATATCAAAATTGTCCTAGCTATATCTTAGATATCCTAAATTTTCTAAAACATACTGAAAATTGATAGTTTGGACGGCATGTTCCTTAGTGTCATTCGAAGAATGGATGGACAGCACACAATATACTAAGAGGGGGAGGGAATCAGTAAATGCTAAATTCAACTCAATTAACATTAATTGTCATTAATAACTTCTCCGATGACCACATCCGGATTTATCATTAAAATCATCTACTTGTAGCTTATCAAATACAAAACATAAACACATACCACAATAAGAATAGTTGCTTGGATCTACCGCCCAAATCTAGCCTCACAAAATAGATTACTTACAATATGAAGGAGGCACCAACCTACCGGTGACACTAATCCCCAATTACATATGCAGGCACCAACCCACAAGAGACACCAATCCCCTACCCTGATATCTGAGCACAAACTCAATACATACCATACCAAAGAAAGATTGATTGCGGACCTTCGATCTGAATATACAACTTGCTTTTAATCTGTATAATCTTCAGGATTTCCTCACAAAGTGCAAATAATTTTTTGATAAAACCGCACAATGATTGAGATGCAACTTACATTGTTTCGCATCCGACTACACATCAATTATTAAATTATTACACATATTCTAGGATGTTTCTATTTTCCATCATGGGACAGATCCTAGATCAACTCTATATGCATCAAATAGATTATTACATTAACATGTCAGCCTAAATAAAGATAATTGCATCTGCAAGTTGGCCACAAACATAGCCCTTAACCAAAAATGTAATAGGCCAAGTCCAATAGCCCATACATTACTCCAGAAAAAGAGACACACTATGAGTTAGTCAATGTAGACAACTCTGGTCCTGTCAATCATATACATGTCTTCGGTGAGCACACATTACAATACTTTGCCGCATCAATATAGAACATTATCCTAGTCAACCAACTTGCACAGTAAACATTTTGTCAGTTCTAACTTTTTGTCTACTGATGATCAACTCCGAAAACTTTGGAATCTGACATAGCATGTGTAGACATACTCACCTTCCAATCCACAGGTCATAACTCTCATTTGTGGTGGAATGCAGAGCAAAACAAGTTGCCAGAGCAAGCTCACAATCTGAGTAACTTACCTTAGACACTTCCAGATCACACTTTCGCATCACCTCCACCAACAAGAATAGATGCAAGATAATACTACAAACATACTTCAACTGAATTCACCTACATAGCTAGCCACTATACTTCCGAAACTCAAATGCTCAAACATAGACATGACAAGAGAATCGACCTCACAAGAGCTCCTTCGTTATTACATACAATTGCATTTAATTCTCACTGACAACAAACTCCTTTGACTAAAACCTTTGACATCAATGAGAACCTTTGTTCAACAATGGACAACTCTACAACATGGGGCACAATTATATCCCATTGAGGAGAATCAAAAGTTGATCTAGGAAGCTCACTATCAAGGGTCCTCTACATTTTGCCCATTTTGTGTGAACTCTCAATTCAAGCAATAATCTAGTTTGTTCAATCTATTCAATAATCGTCAATTGTGTTTCGTTCTACTGCTTTTTATGATACATCAAACTCCCCAACTGGATATTGTTCCCTGAATTACCAGCTTAATTCAAATCAATACCCTCTTTCACTTAGTTCTTCTTTGTTTCTTAAGGTCTTGTATCTTTACTTCGAATGGAGAGGAGTTTCTTTGGGAAAATGACGAGTCAGAATAGTCAAAGATAATAGAAATGAGAACCAAAGGAAGAACAAAGGCTTGGAAAAATGAAATGAACAAACAATATCAGAAGAGTCTGCAGAAAATGGGGTTACAATAGCACATGGTATTAATGAAAAGGCAAACAGTAAATGTCTACTAAATTCATGATCAAAGATGTCTTCAAACTATCATAGGCTCCTGTTTATGGATTCATATGGTTGTCATTGTCAGTATCCTATTAACCTTGACCTAAGCCTTTAGTCCCTGCTGTCAATATTCAATGACTGAGGGATCACTAACCCAGAGCCTTTGGTGACTGTAATCGATGTTCAATGGCTGAGGATTGACTACCCAAGCCTTTAGTCATGTTATACGAAACTCAAAAAATTGATACATAATCAACAACTGACAAATGATATCCCATTAACCATATAGTTCTAATAAGCACTCAGTGACCAGAATATTCACACAGCATTCGAGGCCTCAGGTTACCACACAAATCCTTCAACCCATGTGATGATGAATTGGAAAATAATGTCTTCTTTGAATAAACAAACATTAAGAAGAATTCCTGGAAACAAAAAAGCAATGATGCATGGATGAATGCCATGTCTGTGCAAACTACATGCAACACTTTTGGAGAAAGTTTCACCTGGATCCCAGAATGATGTCATACACCTTTCTCCTCCTGAATCAAAGCCCTGTAAAGTATTTGACAAAAGATCAAAAATCTGAAGAAGTTACATCTTCATCCCCTCTGACAAAGAGGTGGAAGAGATGAAGCAGGAAGATTTTTTGAGTGTTTCCGATCTGCCTTCTGTGACAATTGTTCTTAACTGTGATGTTTTTCAGTGTGACCAAAATATTTACAGGATAAAAATTTCATACAGTCTGCATTTTAATCCTTATATAGTATTAAATTAATGTATTTTAAGATGCACCTCATCAGCAAATAATCTGCATATTTAAGTCTAAAGGAATATGACCGGTTCAGTCAGAAAAGATTCCAGATCTATTACAGAGCTTATATGTGTGTTTACGTACACAAATACCCACACTTATGTCTGCGTGTGTGTGTACACATACACACATATAACTAATACACACACATGCACACATACACACAAAACTTTAGGCTTCTGTCATGTGTTCATATAATACTTCAACAGTTTACCAACCAAGGAAGAGACAAGGAAAAATGCACTAAAGAATATAAATTACTGAAATACACATTAGATGGAATAAGACATAGAAATAAAATAATAAATAATAGAAACACTTTCTAGCCAGATTATTTTTGCTCCAGATTAAGGACACCTGGAAAACTAAAGTTACCTGTGTGGTCAGGGACCTGATAACCTCCTTTGCAGCTTTGCACTTGACAGATTCTTCCACTGCCAAAGTGACAGTTTCTTTTGTTAGGTCAGCAGTCCGCTGTAATTCATCTTCTTGACACTGGCACTGCTTTCTTAGTTTTTCGACCTACAGAAGGCAATAAACCCTCTAAAGGAACCAAGAAAAAATGTAACAAATGCACCCCGGTATCTAAAGACTGATTGGAATTAGAACAAATAACAATCTTGAATATACAGTTTATAAAATGAAATTACCTGACCTCTCAACTTCTGCATCTCAAGGGTCAAAATTTCATTAGTTTTTTTGAGATCATCAATAACACATTTGGGTGTAGTGAGGCCTCCCATCGTTGGAGTTGGTGTTGCAGATCGAAGTGGGTTTGTCTTTCTTAATAATGGTGAAATAGCTCTTACACCATTATCCACCTGACAGAAAGATGTAAAATGCATTTTTGATAGTGTGTGTGAAGGATCGGATCTTAAAAAGTTAATGTCATTCAACTGTAATAAGGTTGAGATTTCTGTGCCTCTGCTCAACAGTGGCTGATCAATTTTACTTCCATGCTTAGCTTGGGCCTTTCCTTCAGATTGCTTAACCTGTTCCAGATGAGTTCGCCAAGGTGTCCTTGGAATTTTTATTTCTGGCCTGCTAAACTTATCTTTTTTGTTATTGTTCAAATTGATACCATTTTCTGGTGCTTTATTTTTCAATTTTAAATAACAAGAATCGCATACACGAAATGCCTTATTAGTACATGGAGCCAAAGCAGCTTTCATAGCCTTCTTAGAACTACACGAATGACAGTATACTTGTCCACAATTATAGCAATTGTGGCGCTTTCTAGTGAACCCAAATGATTGCCTACACCCAGAGCACACTGCACCTAAAACCCGCTTCTGAAGGCAAATAGCTGCAGTGAAGTTGGATCCACATGCAATTTTTTTCACTTCTTTTTCCTTCAAATCCTCAACAAGCATTGGAGTTCGGCAATCATCCACATTGCCATGTCCAAGCCTTCCATTTGCTCCCTTTCCCCAAGTGTAAACCTCTTTTCTAGCTGTCAAAACTGCTACATGGTATGCTCCACAAGCAACCTCCTCAGCTGTTAACTCTGCCAACTTTCCTTCTACCAAGCTAGGCAGCATACCATTAGAGTTGGGATTACCAAGCTGCCCAAAAGCATTACTACCCATTGTGAATACTTTCCCCGATGCCAGTGCAACTGTAAGACTATGTCCGCATGCAACTTCCTGAATATTATGTTCTCTTAGAGTTGACACAAAAAAAGGAACAAGCTTCTGTTCCTTATCCCCATGGCCAAGGCGACCTTTGTCTCCATTCCCCCAAGTAAATAGACTTCCCCAGAAGCAATTACTGGGACTGGAATGCACCTTCCCAGACTCCACCACTGCAGCTGTATGCCACACACCACAAGCCACACGAACAGTCTGTAGACCCTTTAAAGCCTCAACTTCTCTAGGGTAAATGACACTTTTACAATCTCCATGTCCAAGGACTCCAAATGTTCCATCACCAAAAGTAAATAATTGGCCACCTGTGGTTATTAAAGCAGCATGCCATGCTCCACCAGAAATAAAATTAACTTTCAGTCTGTCTAAACAACCAGAAACTTTCCTGGGAATCCAATGACCGACACAGTTGCCATGCCCTAAAAGACCAATATTGTGGATACCATCACCCCATGTATACAGCTCACCTGTATTGGTAACTGCACAGGTGTGGTATTCACCACATGCAACAAATTTAATAGTATTGTTTGCCAAAGTATCAACCAATTGTGGCTGTGAAACATCAGTGCCCACTGCATAACCAAGGCGACCACCAGACTCCTGGCCCCACGTAAAAAGTTCACCTTGTCTTGTAATCAATGCAGCATGTTTTCCTCCACAAGCAATATTGTGCACATCTAAAACTAATGCAGACTCCAATCGTTTGGGTCTAAGGGTACATGTTTGAACACTTGAACCATTTCCAGTTTTCACTGTTCCCGACTCAGAAAAGCTATCCCAAATGAGTTCACCCCAGACATAAACATCCCCGAGATCATCATAATCATCTTGTAGAGAGCCTTGACTTGAAGAACTAAGAGCACTAGAAACACTGACTCGAAGCTTTTCTAATGAAATCCCCTCCATTTGCATGTTTGCACTGCTTACTCAACATCAAACTCATAAAATGCCAAAGAAAAACAAGAGAAATCAATCCTGAAATAAAACTCTTAAATGCAGACTGTTAACAACTGCCAAAAATATCTTCTCTGATGTGCTGCAAGAGGGGCATAGGCACAGACAATCCTGAAAAATAAAGTAAATACTTATTAACGGTTAAACAACAAAGAAAAGTTCCATTTAAATACCATTTGTTAAATCCCTACAACATACTTCCATGCCTGCTTGCTGGGACGGCAAGTCGACAAAGGACGTGCAACTAAATTTCAGACTACATAATTAGCACAAGCATTACTCAAATATTCTTGTAGGACTTGTGAAAAAAGAACCATGGAAATAATATAATAAAATAAAAAATACAGAAATATGATGAAATTTAACAAGTGGATAGGAAGCGGCTATAACTTATAACAGTATACAAAACTAACATAACTGTTTTTAAAATCAAATGCAGGAAGAAGCTCAGCTCCGTTCCAGCTTGTGTGTAGATGAAAGAATATTAACAGAGTAATTGATCATGAGCATTTGCTTCCGGGATTTTATATAGAAAGAACAAAAAATAATATAAGAAAGAAAATAAGAAGATTCGTCAGAGAAAGTAAATCATCGCTCAGAAAATTATATTTAAGGTTCTCACAGTAAAAATCACAAGCTTCCACCACAAAATAAAGAAATGTCATAGCCAAAATGTGCAATGGCAGATAAACAAATTGTGATAGCCGTACAAAACTACATTTGCATCAACCATTCCAGGTTAAAAAGAGAAGACATGAAACTAAACATGCCTCAACGCACCAAAGGGGAGAAGTCAATATATATGCATTTTGTTTCACATCAAGCCAGGGTGCTACCAATATCTGCAATAATATATTTTCACTGAACTATTCCGGTAGAATAAACGAAGGAAAAAGAAGCCAAAAAAAGCTTCCCTCAAGAGCTTGCAAAGTATCTAAACTTATAATGAGCATAGCTAGTCAAAGAATAGTTCATTGTGAACATGCTCAAAAACTAGGTTTTAGACATGTTTCAGGTGAATACTCTGCACTCCCTATAGTTCAGCTGCGGAACTTTTCTTGAAAGATAAAAGCTTTGTGTGAGAGCGCGATGTGCACAAACACAGTCTCAAATTGCAGAATTTATTCCCTCCCTAAATAAGAAGCTTACAAGCCTATAACTCAGATTCATACTTGTCAAGATTCCTCGCACAATCCAGTATTATGGACTGTGCTTGTTGCAACAAGCTCAAGCTGTAGTCTGCATGTTTTAATAAACGGGAAGATTTTTTGAAGAATAAGCAAGCAATCCGTCAAATGGGGGCCAAAATGGATCAGTTCAACCGACAAGAAAATTTTTTGTTGACAACTGAAAGCCACTGCAATAAATCAATTTGCTCTATGGAGAGGCATTGCCTATAAATAAATTTTGGCCAGTCATTCAATAAGCCTACAAGCTATCTGGAAATATCCCTCGATTAATATTGTTTTAAATTTTACTTCATGAAGAATATTCTGCATAGAAAGGAGGACACGCAAGAATTTCAATCTTTTCCTTACCTCTCATTACATGAGAAATAACTGTCAATGGCAAATTTTTTGCTCCAACGTTTCTCAGTTTTGATCTCTGTTGTAGTTCTAGTAGACGAAAAACCTCACCAATTCCAGGGTGATATAAGGGCAACCATATTCTGGGTGCTTTGATTGAAATTTCTAAACGGTCTATTCAAAATGGTAGAGCCTGCTCATGCCTTTCCTTCCAGATGTGTCCTTCATACATTCTGAGACTTGAGCGAGTTTCATAACACTTGACGCGGAACCATACTCTCTTGTTTGGACATCTTTTATTATGTGGTCTTTGTTATAAGACCATAATGGAGCAGAAAGCCTGAAATTAGTTTGATCAAACTTAACTCACAAGATTAAGGCCATCACCAGCTGTAAAAGGCGGCAATCTCGCAGGCATTCTTTCTATGATTCATAGCCATCTGCAACCTGAGCTAGTATATAACCTAAATACCAAATTTCCATGGCTCCCCCAATTGAAATAGCTGGCATTGATCATAGCCATCTGCAACCAGATCCAGAGTATAACCCAAATGCCAAATTTCCATTGCACCACAATTTAAATAGCCGAAATTGATGGAATACACATGACAAAAGGTATTGGATTTAACAAACAACATCTACTAAAACAAGCATACGGAAGATGCAGAAAGCACCAATTTCTTTTTCTCTTCCAAACAATCGCCAGGTTCAATAACTATACCAGAAATGCCAGGGTAGTATTTTTCCTCCACTCCCATTTCACAAACCCCATACGAATCAATGCCCAAGCATGACTAAAATGTATCCCATTTCTAAACAGAAACCGAAAAATCCCATAAAATGAGAAAGTCGGTATTGGAATCCCAAGTTGCCCAAAATTTGTAAGGCAAGTAAGTATTGCAGAACTGCAACTATGACAATGCTGGTATCACCATTGGTATGGTCTGGTGAAGTGGATAAACGTAAATGCCACATGGATATGAAGAAATGCAGATAATGGTAGTTAATAGACTAAACCAAAAAAGGGCTTAGCAAGTAGGTACTGGAGCTTCGACCTCAAGATTAAAAGAAAAATTACTTCAGTTAAATGTGGTTTAAGTGTATTTTGCAGTGTATCCGATTATTTATAGGGGTTTAAATGCGTAGCTGGATTTTCCTAGCACTCATTACATTTAGTATAAAAACTGAGAGATCATCCGTCGCCATTAGACTCCGACAACTCAACCATTAAATTTCTTCCACTGTCAAACCCACTTAAATTTCCAAATTTCATACAAACATGTATAATAGAATCTGTGACAGTTTTAATTGCGCTTAAGGCACCTTTTAACTCTTGTGACGGATTTAGCAATGGACATTACCTATCAATTCCAGTTTCCTCCCATTTCTGGGCCATCTTCCGCCTGAATTGTCTAAAAGTCAGCCCACAAAAAGAGAATCTGAGTTTTTATAATTCGGGCCCAGGGGAATCTTCTCATGTGGTCATCATTTTCTAGAAAGTGAGGGACCCCCAAATTTGGTGTCTTGAAAAAGCTATACATCGAACGTCATCTTATCATTCGAACTGCTCTTGGGAGGACGAAACTGGATTCTGAAACGTGTATTTATCATAACTTACAAAACCAGTCGGGGTATTGATCTTGAATTGAATAGAAAGGGCGATCATATGAAGGTCCCATGTTGTTTACTTAGCAGCCATTTTTAAAAATATTTTTAGGATTTTTTTTGAGTTAGATGTCCCACAATTTTTTGATAACTTATTTTTATTTTAAACAATTGTTGAATGAATGGTGAATGTATATTTAGTTGTATTAAAAAATTGGAGGGAAATGAAAAAGAAGAGGAAAGAAAATGTATGTAGTCATGTGGTATGTTTTTCATGATTTATTGAGTTTATTTTCAATCACTAAATTGTAAAAGTTCTATAAGGAAGATTCTATAGTATCATTTATGTTTGATTTAAAATTTGGGGGATCTATTTCTTTTCGTAAAATTTAAATAATAAATGTAGATAAATAGTTATATGGAACCATGGTCTAAAGTGGTTTTTGATTTGTTGGTTGTTTGGCTTGCAAATAGATATTATAATATGTTATTGATAATTATAAAACAAGTAGAGACACATATTGAATAATAGAATACACAGTAGAAAAAAATAAAGATAAACAAAACAAAACATAAATACAACAAATTACGTGGTTCACCAAATCTGGCTACATCCACGAGAAAGCAGGGATTTACTCTATTGATCAATATCCAATACACTACACTATGCATGGACTGCACACATGCTTTTAGACAATCATATTCAGTTGTCAAGAGAAGAGTCAAAGAATGTGAATAGTCATGACCGTTGGACTTCACATTCCCAACAACCTCCCACTTAAAGTCGCACAGCCATACACTACAACATTCCTTGCATTTCCAATTCTTTACATCACAGCCAAGCCCATTGAAGATTTCAACTTTGCCAAACTTTGTTCATGAAAACTCTAAATCAATCTTCTCCAAATTCTGCCAGACTCAATAAACTCTAGCAGCCGAACATCTTCTCTTACAATTTTTACAGGCTCAAACTCACCCATAAATCAATAATTAGGAACGCCACTTGCCTGTGTTGATTCTCCAAAAAGATCATAATCAATGTCAATGTTTTCTTCACCATAAATAGAACATATTCTAGACATCTCCGTCAATATTCTCTAAACTTCCCTATCAGTAACAAATTCCTTTTCAACATTACAAAATACTGGAGAAAAATAAGCATCTCCAACTTGGTTCATGTGATCCTTTAAATAAGTTTCCCTAAAATTGGACTCCTTTCTCCCAAAAACCTCAACAAGGACCTTAATAATGATAATATCACCACCACCAAACTCCACCCTTCTATGATTGGGTCCCACCTTATTTGTCAATAAATAAATTTCAGGCAACAAATCCCTAGGCGTGGTAGTCAAAGTCAAGGGAAAACTCCACTCGTTGGCATTAAACAAAGGTAGCATTCACATGTACACTGACTGCCTTCCCAAGGTTAACATAACAGCCTGGACTCCTACATCATAGGCTACGACCTCATCTAGGTTCTTCACCATATCAAAGATAATTGTTGCAGGCTCCTACAGGGTGAATATGCAATTATTAACACCTAGCACCACATCACCCGACTCCATGACAATACCATCCTCTGGTAAATATTTTTCGTCAGTTGCATGGTGAATTTATTCATTGCCTTATATGGAAACAATGTTGACCTTACTGAGGATGACTTCTTTGACAGTGACATCGAAAGATGACAGAATATCTTGCACCTTATTTTCATGGCCACACTCCTTCACAAGGTTCATTTCTCTCATTTCATTTTTAGGATAAGATTCAATACCTAACTCCGTAAAAATTATACCAATCTTAGCCAATTCCTTCTTCAATTCTTCAATTATTTTATTTTTAGAAAATTCCCACTCTTTCGTAAATTTGTCTTTTTCCTTCTCCATATAGAATATACGCTCCCTCAGCATCAAAATCTGCTCCTTTAGACTTATAATTTCTTTGTTCAGGTATTCCTCCCAATTCTCAGCCTCTTCCTTAGGTTCATCTTCACTCATCTAATTCTAGACTGCATCCTACTCATCTCGGGAGGCAAACTCCACATCTCAAGAGACAACCTCCACAGTTTGTTCCTCAATAATCGATGAATGCTTCAAACCTTCTTTGTTAGTTGAATCCTTCTCATTTTTCCAACCATCTCATCAATGTACATGTCATTTGTTTTCAACTTCCACTTGCAAACCATCACTCTCTACCAAGTCTAAATTGCCAAGAAAGTTTTCAATGACTAAATCTGCTTCATCATCTGAAACTACATAATTAGTTATAACCATTAAAATATATGAAAATAACCGAGAGGCATGAAATGTAAAGCCATTATTCAATTCCCATATATAATCTTCTTCATTTATCTTTTCTCTTAGCTCCAACCAACCTCTAATACCAATTGTTAATTATAAAATGAGCAGAGACATGTATTGAACAATAGAATACACAATAGAAAGAAATATAAAGATAAACACGAGGTTCACCAAATCTAGCTACATCCACGGGAAAGCAATGATTTACTCCATTAATAAATATCCAATTTACACTACACTATGCATAGACTGCACACATTCTTCTATACAATCATATTCAATTGTCAAGCGAAGAGTCGAAGGATGTGAACAATCATGACCATTGGACTTCCCATTCTTAACAATTATATCAAAATATATTTAATGTCTGCAAGGTTAAATATATGTAAGAGGCTCATTTTTATTGTAAATTTTATGTGATTTATTTTGATGACAGACTTCAACTTTCTCTTCTTTAAATATATTTTCTAAAAAGATTAAAATGATCATTCAAGTATTCTTAAAAATGTAAGGGTTTTTGTTATATCTTGTTGTTATGAACGAGGTATATTACACACTTCCTTCTCTTTTAATCATTTCACATTAGCTCACTTGAGCTTACTTAAGGCATTGTCACTTTATGTCTCAAGTCGCAAGATTAAGATACAAGTCATAAGTTTATGTTCTTTTGTATTTGGCCTTGTCCTATATAGCCTACCAAAGAGTTCTCATTGTATATCAATCCATGATATCAATAACTTTCATGCATATATATTGTGCAATTTTATCCTTTGATAAACTAAAATCATTCTCATTTTGAACTTCTCTTGTGCTTTCATTGAAGCTCCTAAATATTGGGTAACTAACTCCATAACCAAAATTCTTATCATACAAGGCATTCTATACCAATTCTTACATGGTTCCAAAGTTTTAGGAATTTCTTCTTGTTAATATATAAGAGAAATATAGATTGTAAATCTTGATTCACCTTAAAATTTTGAGTATGCTCTTCTCTTAAATTGAATAATGACTTAGAGAATAAAAAATATTCAAGAGAGATACCAAGATTGGGGATTTTTATTATTATTTTAAATACTATATATTTTTTATTATTTTATACTATATATTTATTTTTAAAAGAATGTTGGAATAACTATTCAAGCTCACCATTGAGTTCAAAGTATCCAAGATGGTTAGTTTTGACTTATTTTTTGTCCAAAGTGGACATTGGAAGCCAAATTTACAAAGGTTTGAAGTTGGGGGGTAGTTGTCAAATCTATAATAAAAATATATATTTTTGGAGCATTTTGATTCAAATCTCACTTTGTTATCACATCCAAAGGGCATAAGAAATTAAGGATCAACTACAAATTTGCCAATTTTTGATACGTTTATGTTATTTTTACAAAACAATTAACCTCTTTGGTGTACGAATCATATGGTTATCCATACCATCATACATTTATAGAATAATTTGTTGTTGTAGAGTTGTAAATTGTAACCCCTTTGTACAATTCACGCTCCTTTTTGGGATCGTTCTTTAGTTTATCTTGTCTTATGTCATTTCAAGCATATTAGGGGCATTATCCTATCCTAATGTTGTCAAATATATAAATTAGGACCTAATTCAATGTCACAAGTCATAACACTCGCAACTCCTCTTTCAGAAACGCAATTGTAGTCGGACTATGTCAAACTTGGGCGCCATAGTCCCTTCTATTTGGGGGTCATTGACCCATTTGGACGTCATAGTCCATACAAATTTTCCCAAAAATTGAGCAATTTCTAGTGTCAGAATTCTCCTTTTCAAATTTGGTCTCATTTTCTTATATGTGACTGTTGAAGTCATCCTAAACGTAAAAATACCTTGAGAACCCTATATAAGGCATAATTTCTAGCTCATTTTCACCTATGCGCACATCTATCAATTTCATTGAAGGAAAAAGTACTCTGTCATTCAAAAGTGGATCCGAGTTCAAGGAGCATCAACCTAAAACAATCTATTTCAAGTATGTTTTCATGGTAGACTTTGTAATGATTTATCATTGATATTGCATCAACACTAAGAGGACTTATCTAAAGAGAATTGCATCACCGTCATTATCAATCCTAATTTGTAACATTGAATTTTAATTTAGTACAATTCAATTTAGCATTTCATTTCAAATTTAGCCTCCGCCTTACCATGGATAAGCTTTCTTTTCTAATCAATTGTAATTGTAGTGGAGGTTAGCACCCACCTGTTGTTTGACTTATCTAATCCCCTATACAACACAACCATTTTTTTCTCTACAAATATAACAACAGAAAGTTGTAGAATTACAAAGAGCATATTGAGACACATAGTTCCAAGTTTTGAATAGGTGAAAACTCATGGACTATGTTAATTAGCACATCTGACCAACACTTTTTGGCTAAATTTTAGAGGGTGTGCTCTGCATAGTATCCTTGTCTACAATCCAAATTTTGTCTTAAAAGTAAACACCTCCAAGTCTATGGTGCCTAGCACACCTTGATCATCAGTTTTAGCTCCAATTTTAATGATAGATTGTTCTATGTATCTCATTTCCAGATCTATATTTCTATGTTATCTTTTAGATATGTTTATGTTTGTTTATGTTGAATCTTGTTGATTTTGTAATATTTTACCTAGTCATTACACATGTCAAAGAAAAAAGAGGAATTAGCTCAACATAGTATCTGTCACGAGCCTTTGGGAATGAAGTTGGATCTTAGTGGCTATTTTACCAAATAAAACTATATATTTGGGATATTAGTTTATGTCTCTAGGTTAGGATCCCATTTCCCTTTGTTTTATTGCAGTGAACCCAACATGTCTTACACTTGCATGTTTTATGATTTCCATTTTCATATTTTATTTGTATGCATTTAGTTGATTAATATTTGCAATCATTTTTTAAATGCATCACTTATGCATTAAAATCACATTAATCTTCATTAAATAAATCTTAAAAATGTTTCAAGCATGCTTTGATTTCCTATGTTTCACATTCACTTTCCTAAAAGCTTTGAAAAATGTCTTATATTTCACATTTACTTTCTTAAAATCTTTCAAATATTTCTTATGTTTCACCATCACTTTCTTAAAATCTTTGAAAAAGGTTTTATATTTCGCATTTACTCTCTTAAGAACCTTGATACATATCTTATGGTTCACATTTATGTTCTTATATGATTTAGTAGATGTTTTGAAATTTGTGGCATACGGCTTAGTGAGTGCCTTGCAAATTATGAAATATGTTATGTTAGATGTTTCATGTTGTACCTTTGAGGTCTATGTGAGTCCCTCCTCCAAAAATTCTCACTAAAGAGAACAGTTTGGTGCAAGAATAAATTATTAACACTTCTTTCAAAAATCTTTCTTAGGTAATGAAGCTTTGAGGAATAATGTTGATCCTTATCCTAAAATGTACCACCCCTGTGAGGATAATTTGGTTCAAAAGGATTATGTCATTGATATTTTTCGTATTGATACCTTACCTTCTATTCACTTCAATGGCCTCTCTTCTAGAGATGAAACATTGGTGAATTATGTTTGTCCCTCTCCCAAAAAATTTCATACTCATGAGGATACTTTGGTGCAACAAGATGATATCATTATCAATGTTTCCAATGCTCTATTTCTCCTAAAGATGAAGCTTTAGTGAATTAATATCATAATCCAATTCAAGTCAATACACTTCATGTTTCCAGTCATAAATATTCACATGAAAGACCTAAGATTGTTGTGTTTTTCCATCATAATGTCCCTCAACCTTAAATAAAACCAATGGTTATATAGTTAAAGGTGGTAATAATCCAACTAGAGCTCCTAACAATATCTTAGAATCCATAAAAAAACATTCAAGGAGATAAGATGAATCAACAAATGTCATAACAACCTAGTTATCATGCAATGGCTCACACATATAACTATCACAACAATGTTCTTCCCACTTCTTAGCCTATATTTTCTTCACCCCCATCTTCTACAACATGCTGGTAGAGAGCGTGATATTTTTGGGAAACTTCATGCTACTTTAGCTAAGATCTCTCTTTGGGATTTGATTCAAGCTTCAGCTACATACAACCAATTGATCCAAGAAGCCTTATAAAAGGTTTTGAATATCCTAGTAGACCAAATGATGTAGAAATATTATTTGATTATATGCATAAAAAAAGATAAATATTGTATGCTCGCAAGATGAATTATCTTCTTTAGAAGTTTAGAATCAACATGATTCCCTCATGATCATACCTTTCATTAAAAAACATAAGATAAAGTGTATCTTAATTAATCATGGATTAGGTCTTGATATTTGTAGCATAAACATGCTACATAAGATCAATATGGATACCTCCCTCATTCAACTCGATTCTCTCTCTATTTGTGGATTTGATAATGTTGGTAGAAATTTTTTAGGTATAATCACATCACCTATTATAGTAGGACTCATGAATTTACCCACACCTGCGCATGAAGTACCTAATACCATCACATACAATATTCTTCTAGGAAGTCCATGGATTCATGATATACAAGTAGTCCCCTCTACCTCCACCACATTGTAAAATTCATACATGATAATAAAATTTACATAATCAATGTTAATCCTAATCCTTACAATGGTGTACATAAAGAAGTAGGATGCATATCTTTCTTTAACACTATGATTCATTCTACAACACACTCTCCTATCGATGATGTTTTCTTAGAGAAAATTTGGTGTCATTTACACTTTACACACGCTTCTAAAGGAGATTGTAAAGTCCTAGAATTTAAAAGTGAAGCCTCAAAGGAACCTTGTGTTTTATTTGTCCAAGCTTCATCTAAATCCATTCCAATTTCCTCTTCTAACACATGTATTGATGATGATTGGGATTCTTTAGAATTCAACCCTATTGAACTAAGAGTGAACCCTATCTTCTTGGCATTTCAATAACAAATAAGGATATTGCACTTGATTTGGAAAAACAATATGGAGTTGGTTTTAAAATTCTTCCTAAGCATGGATACAATGGACACAGTTTAGGATGTATGCAAAAAATTATTGAGGCTCCTAAGAAAACCACATCACAATTTTATAAATAAATTTTAGGTTTCTAACCTCCTCCTTTGTCATTATCCATTCCCCCATTTTCTAATACATCTAACACTTCTTCTCCTACCTTTTGATCCAAACAAGAGAGTATTATTTTAAGTGTCGTAAAGCTAACTTAATTACTCTCCCTTGGAAAAATTGAAGGAATAATCATGAACAAAATGGGGAAAATCCTTCTTTTTGTGTCTAGCATTGAACTCACAACCATTCCACTAACGAATGTGAAGATTTGGAATGTAAAATACAACAACTTAACGTAATTGGTATCATTCAAATGACAAGTGACAATTAGTGACATCTTTATCATGTCCCTATTGAATAACATTTATTTCCTATTATGTTTCTCCTCACTATGTGACACTATTATTTCACCTTTTTGGAGCTCATTTTCATTCATATTGGTACAAATTTACATGCAATCATACTTTGGTAGCAACATAATAGCCTTATTATTCTTGTGCCTATGCTATAGGGAAAGAATAATTTTCAAACATTTCACCTTTAAAAGGATCCACTTTTCTTCTATTGAGTTGTATATTTTCTAGTGATTTGCCTCTCTTGCATAGAAATTTGTCCTTCATATGGATCTTATCCTTTCTTGGAGGTGTGTCTCCTTGATTAGAACCTCTTTATTGATGAAAGCATTTTTTTGAAATGATTTGTCCTTGGTGTTGAAAGTGTGCAATCCTTCATCATGCATCCCCTCTCCTAGAAATTGGGAAGGTGTGTATTCTTGATCCCTATCCCCTTTTAGTTGAATATATCACATTTATTAAAGATCTACTCTCTTTGAAAAGGTAGATAGCTTAATCAAATATCTCTTTTCTCCCCCTTTGATAGTTATGTATATTTCATAGGGATTCATTTACACTTATTGTAAGTATCTTTACAAATATCTCTTCCTTTCTTATAATAATATTCTTTCAAGCTTGGAATGAATGCATTTTTGTTAACATATCCTTGGCGTTGAAGGTGTTTTATGCTTGATGTGGAGCTATAGTTTCCTTAAGATGTCAAGATGATTATATGTTGACATCTTGAGAGGGGCCATATGAGGCCTCGATTTAGCTTATAGTAATCTATTGATGTAACCTTGAAGTAGCAATATTGTGTTACCTATGCCCCCGAGGTATGGTTATCAATTTATTTCTAGCAACTTTATAGCATTTAACCCTTTTTCTTGATCATCTAGTATAACGTAGCTTGCTAATGTGATAATTGTTAGTTACACCTGTTAGAGTAACAAGTTAATTCACTTATTAATTAAATAATTTTGATTTAATTATTAAAGTCATTATTATCTCTAGTTCACTTAAGCTAAACTTTAGGCATATAATAATTAATTCTTTATTAATTATTATCATGCAACCTAGGTTTCTCCCCTTTTTAGGGTTTTGATCACCTTTTATAAGGTTTGATCTCTTTGTATTTTTTAATTAATTATGATTGATCTTGAATCATCTTGTATTTTGTATTCTATTATTGAATCAATTGAGGATGTTTCCACTTTCACAGATATGTTGTTTTTGGCCTCCATAGCTTTTGCTTCTCTCTTTCTGTGACAGGTGTTTGCATGCAGGTGATTCTTGGGAACTGTAGGGTTGATAGTTTTTCATCAACTCAAATATGATATCCGAGCTCCAAATATTCATGCCCATGTTCTCTTAATGAGAGATTTGGCCTTGTTCTTCAGATCTATGTTTTCAACAGGTTTTCTGTTTCAAGATTTTTGTGGATCTGGGTGGGATTTTGTTTTTGGAGCACTTTGGGCTCAAATGAACCTAACGGTTGTGCTCAAAAGGCCCAAAAACCCCTATTTTCATCTAAGGCATGTCCAATTTGGACACAATTGCATTTAGAGGCAAATTTTTTGCATGTATGACCTTTTTTCTGGGCAGATTTTTTGAGGCGGCGAAAAGGCAAAAAAAATGATTTTTTTTCTTAGTACCTCCACCAATTTTGGCCAAAAATTTAGCAGTTCTACCAGATTTAGTGGGGCTCTGCCAGATTTAGCAGAGATTTTTTGGGGTTTCTCTTATTTTGGAGCAGTCTTTAGTTTTTTGCTCGTATCTTGAGCAAACAGAGGCATTTTTTGCCAAACAAGATATCATCGAAAAGCTAGTTCTGAGCTCGACCTGATTTTCTAGGTTTTTTTTTTCTGATTTTGTCATCTTGCAGGGTTTTTTGCCAATCAAAGTCAGGGTTCCTTTTTGCACTCCGGCAGCCATATCTTGTTCATCTGGGCTCCAATTTCTGACTTCCACACATCGTTGGAAAGTTGGTTCTGTGTTTTTTCTTCTTTTATGGACCTCATTCCCAGAATCTTCTCCAGGTACATTTTATTCAGGGTTTTTCTTTTTTGCAATCTGGTGAATATCTTGGATATTTCAGGTTCTGGGATCATTTTCCTTGCACGAGATAACTCCTTTTTAGCTATTACTTATGTACCTATAGCTTTCTGTCTTTCTTGAGCATTGTAGACATCTATTTCTATAGCTTTTCTTGTTTGCAAACACAGTGAGATAAAGTGCCATCTGATGCATGCTTGGGATCTTGGATATTTTGTGTCTATTTGTACTCACACTACATTATAAAGTGCCACGGGGGGTTTTATTTACCTTTGTCAAGTGAGTGTTCCTTCCATGACATTAGCCTCATGATGTGTGTCAAGAGAGTGTTTCCTCCACGAGACCATCCTTTATATGTGCTTGTACTTTTTATTTCACTTTCTATGTTCATGGTTCTTCATCATGCAATTATTCTTGGCAGTTTGGTTCAGTGTACATGTCATGCCTCTCCCTTCTCAGCATTATAGGGGTATCTCTTGTTGGTTCTAATGCTTCCTTGGTTTGATGGAGTGATCTATGTATTTAGTAGTAGTTCCTACGTACTAGGTGAATGCAGTGGCTAGGTACCTATGCATTTTGGTGAGATGGATCATTTACCATATGAACACTATTTCATTCCTATTTTGGAGGCATCCTTACATCTTTGATTGATCATCTCTTCAAGATTTGTTTACAGTCTTCCCTACCTGATCATGTTCTATTAAAATGGAGGTTCCAAAAGTTATTCTTCAACAGTGTTTGTGGCTTCATGCTACAATGATGTTCTTCATGTTCTTCCTTTATTCCTATCTTCTGGGACATTCTCTAGTTTGGAGGCTTCTTTATTCCTTCACTAGACTTCATCTCTTTTCGGAGAGGGGTTTTCCCACTGGGTTTTCTCCTTTTCTCCTCTTTACAAAGATTTTTTGTACTTGGGTACCTGATCAAGCCATGTTGTCGGGACCCATTTCCTGCTTTCAGTAGTTGTTTCTAGGTTTTTAGCTTCTCCCTAAGTTTATCTCAAGGGGGGTGTTAGAGTAATATGTTAATTCACTAATTAATTAAATCATTCTGATTTAATTATTAAAGTCACTTATTATCTCTAGTTCACTTAAGATAAACTATGGGCATATAATAATTATTTCTTTATTAATTATTATTATGCAACCTAGGTTTCTCCCCTTTTCAAGGTTTTGATAACCTTTTATAAGGTTTGATCTCTTTGTATTTTTTAATTAACTCCGATTGATCTTGAATCATCTTGTATTTTGTATTCTATTATTGAATCAATTAAGGACGTTTCCTCTTTTATAGATTTGTTGTTTTTGTCCTCCATAGCTTTTGCTTCTCTCTTTCTGTGACAGGTGTTTGCATGCAAGTGATTCTTGGGAGTTGTAGGGTTTTTAGTTTTTCATCAACTTCAATAACATCTCCTTGAGTTTTGATCATCTAGTGCGCCCTATATTTTTATTATGATTGTTGTTGTTTATGTATCCTTAAGTGTCGATTACCTAGTATAATGTGGCTTACCAGTGTGATCATTTTGTTGCATTACTTGAATCCCCCAATATAATTGATGACATGTAACTAATTGAATGTTTGAAGATGTTAAGTTGATCACCGAAATGCAGAAGGATAATGCAAGACATTAAATCAATTAATGGATTGTATTGTCATTGATGTCAACTTGATATAATCTAATCAGTTATAATCAAAGTGTCAAAGACTTCAGAGGATCAAAGAGAAAAATATTATGCTTTCAGTAATGCATAAGAGACAAGTATTCACAAAGTGACTACAAACACCGACAGTCAGTGGAACCCAACGGATAGAGATCACCGACAATCAAGTCATAGTGATGCCCGAGCAAGAACACCAATGAGCATTACCGATGAGCAGAATCACAAGCATACCCAACGGCCAAAAACATAGTGTAAACCGATGGAGAAGCCCGAGGAGAACTGGAGTGTTGACCAACGCTATCAAAGATTTAAACACCAAAAATAACTGGAGTTCATAAACGACAAAATATCTAGCTGGCAGAGCTAAATATAGACTTAATTGGTAGTTATCATTGTTTTCATTGACAAGATAAGCCAGAGATAAGTAATTGATTTAAAGTTGTTTTGTCCAGTTGGCAAGAAGATCTCAGTGAGATAAAACAAGATTTTTGCTTTAAATCTGATTGGCTAAGATTGTGGATCACGCCAAGATCAAGAAAATCAAGAACGTAACAATGGTGATATCATGTCTATAAAGAGACAACTCAATTCATTACAAATTGGTGTGGGGATAGAATGAAAAGAGGATGCTAAAGAGAAATAGGTGAAGAAAAAATTCATACAGTACTGATCAACAAGCTGAGGAAAGAGCTAAAGATTTATGCGGACACCGAGCAACAGAGCACAACATCACCGAGCAAAATCAAAGTGGAGCAAAGGTATAACAGTGATATATTGATCAGATTATTTTATGAGATTACAATAGATCTTAAAATCGGAAAGTATAAGTTGTATATGTGAACAAATCATACTATTTTAGTTTAACCATTGATTCAAAAAGTCTCTTAACCGAGCGGGATTTAAAGATCCTTTCTATATTGAGATATATCCCAAGGAGTATCAAAACGTTTGATCACGAAGATAGCATGAGATGCCAGATACCAATTGACAGGCCAAGTGAGTGTTTGATCAAAGATGATAGCATATAGATGCCCGATATCAAGTGACAGACTAAACTTTTAAATCCTCTAACAAGGTCACACCTAATAGTGTGTTTGTAACCTTTAACGGGGTTGGCTCTTCACTGAGCCCACTTCAGAAGAGTGAAAATTTTGGGTTACCGGTCCCAAGTGGGTTTTCCCTTAACAGGGTTTCCACATTAAAAATGCATGTGTCTATGAGTCATTACTTTAGTGTTTTGTATTTCACATAACTTAATTTGATTGATTGGTATACTCTAGATAATTTACTGTCTTTCGGTAAATTAATAGACTGCTTTTCGGTAAACATACAGTAGAAGGTTTTACAAAGCATTCCGAGCAGTAGTAATTTGATATAAGTATTTGGAGGTATTCATCTTATAGGACTAAATATAACTAGAGGTATAATATTGTGGTATTAAGTTTTAAGGGTTGATTATTAGAATATTTTTTAGGCCACTGATTCACCCCCCCCCTCTCAGTTATTACATATAATAATATACCTTGTTGGTTGGTGGAACTCATTTATTTTCTCATCAATTGGTGTATGCTCTCTCCTCTTTCTATAAGTCCACTTGTGCTCTTCCATTAACATTTTAGGAATGATAATATTGACTGACACTTTTTTTTTTTATATTGAGGTCTATTCAACTAGTTGACTTGGAACCTTTTTGTTTGCTTTGGTACTAATGTTGTTTGTTTTGTGTATAGTTGAAGGTTTTTGCATGGGCACATAGGATCCTATGATTGGGGGCTTGTGTGTCCCTCGACTTAGAGTCATCCTATCCTTATCATTTTTTACTCTAAATAACTCTATATCTTCATCTCTACTTTACCACATGTATTATCATAAGTGCATACTCCCGCTAAAGTGGATGCTAAATATATTGTCATAAATTGTAAATCCTTTAAAATTTTACACCACTTTTTGGGTCCTTGCTTTAGTGTTCCTTATCTTATTTCATTTCAAGCTTATTTGGGTATGAACCTAATTTGACATCACAAGTCCTGACACCCGTGACTCTCCTTTTGGAGACCCAATTTTGGCTAGAATATGTCATCTTAGGTGCAATAGCCCCTTTTAAGAAACATAAACCAATTTGGGATCCATGGACCTATTTGGGCACCATATGTACACATTCGGGCGCCATAGTCCATAAAAAAATCCTCAAAATTTGAGCCCTCATTAGGGTTGGCCTTCCTCTTTTCAAATATAATCTTGAATTTATATTGTAACCATTGGAATTCAGCTAAAATTTTAAAATACCATGAGAATCCCATGTAAGGCATCATTTCTAATTTATTTTCACCTAAGAAATCTAAAAAATATATTTCAAGAAAAAATATTCCTTCATATAAGAGCATGTCTAAGTTCAAGGAGCATCAAGCTACAATAGTCTATCTTCACTTGTATGTTTTCATGATGTATTTTGTTATGATTTATCATGTTATTGTATTAATTATTGGAGGACTTATCTAAAGAGTATTACATCACCACCATTATTGATCTTAAGGTAACATCATTAAATTTTAGTACTTTAATTCAACATTTCATTATAGATTTAGCCTCTTCCCTACCAGGGGTAAGTTCTCTTTTCTAATAAATCAAAGTTGTAGTGGAGGTTAACACTTCTCATGGTTTTGATTATGCAAGCCCCTATATAGTGAAACCATTTTCCCTCTTCTTTATGTCCAAGTTACAAATCTCAATTCACAAATATTTATATATATTTGTAGAGAATAGATTGAGACATATAATTCTAAATTTTAAACACGTGAAAGGTCATGGACTGTGTCAATCAACTATGTCAATCAACACACCTGACCGACACTTTTTGGCTGAATTTCAAAGGGCATGATCTATAGAGCACCATGATCCAAAATCTAAATTTTTATCTAACAAAACCTCGTAGTCTATTTCACCTATCACACTTGATTGAAACATTTAACTCTACTAGATTATAGTGACAAGTTCTTCTCTACATTTCATTTCTAGAATTCTACTTTTGTGTTAGCTTTTTTATTTTCTTATATTTGTTTATGTTGAAACTTGTTAATTTCTTAGCATTTTACCCATCCATCATACATCAAACAACAAAAGAGGAAATAACTAGACAAGCATTCAACTCTCCTTTTGGATTGAAGTTGGATCTTGGTGGATATTTCCCCTAATGAAATGATTTTGATTCGGGATCTTGCTATACGTCTCAAGCTTAGGATCCATAATTTCATCTCCATAAGTGCAAACATGTGCAAGTGTTTAGCACTATATTTAACCACTAAATAAATTCATTTTCATCCATCATTTTTTATTTTTACAATTTAGATTATTTTTTCTAATCATAGGAACCAAGTCATACCCTACCTAGATAAGGTACCTTGTACTCACAACCATAGACCTTCCAAATCATCTTCATTGTAACACCATGTGGTGTCACCATCATAGGCAATCAATTTTCAATATCTCAAATAGACATATATTTGGTGAATGCACTCTTTAACAAACAACTCTTAACCACCACAAAACCACTCAAAAGGCTAAATAATAGTTTTGCACCCTCAACAAGAAATTTTTGACTTATGATTAATGATTTTACTGAGTACAAAAGTGTTTTGTGACAACTGATGATACTTTCAGACAATATAATGAGTATTATGTCAAAACAATAAATCTGTCTATTGACATCATCTATTTTCGCCCCCAACCAACCCTTTGCTCCACTAATAATTTTAATTTTGCACTCAGACTTTGAAGGATTTTTTCTTAGTTAAAAAAACTCTTTTTGTGTGAGAAATGTCTTTTATTTGTGGTAGAGTTTCACAATCTTCATAATTGTTAGATGGGTTTTTAATTTAGTGTCTAGATTTATTAAAAATTATATATCCTCCTAGGTGTTGAACTATTATCATTAAGGGACATTTGAAGATTCATTTGGGCTCATACTTCTCCATCCTCCATCTTAAGAAAATAAAACTTCATTTTTAATATTTATAACTAGTTAATGAGACTCTTTTTGGTATATTTGTCATATTCTATTAGAGAGTTTATATGTAATTATTTCATTAGAAAAACTCAATAAAATAGAATTAGATAAACACAAATGAATAGTGTCACATACATTTTTTTATCTACTTTTACCAATTTTTAATCTAATATTTTTTTATCGTTTATTCTCACTCATCACAAAAATACACTAATCTATTTCTTCCAAGAGATCATCCATATTTGGCTTCTAAATCTCATACCTTATATAATTTAAATTGTCATTTTCCAACTGAGATGCACTAGTCATAATCTCATTCAAAACCCAAAATTTGAAGAAAACAAAACAAAATATCCCACTCCAACAAAAACTCGATTGCACACTCAAAGAAAGGTGCCCCTCTTTATAATCAAAGAAACAATGGATTTAAAACCTAATTTAGAAATAAGATTTAACTTACAAGTGAAAGTATGTTACAAACTCAAAGCATCCAAGAATAAAATAGTGATAAGTCATATATAGAAATGAAAATAATCAAGTTCAACAAACTATTACACAAGATGTACATGGAGAAATGATCATGGGAATATATTATGCACTTAAGAGATCCTAAACTTGTATGAATCCTTCAAATTTTAATATTATTACATCAATACAACTTCTCTCTAAAAAAAATATGCAAAACTTAATTACTTCTTTACCTTGCAAAACAATATATTTTCCCAACTCCAAGTTCCAATGTATAGAAAAAATGAATATGAGAAATCATTAATGGTTTCCATTATCATGGACTAAAACCTTGAGCAAGTGATCTATATGTAAAAGATGACTTATGACATGTGTCAAAGAGTTAAAAACATCGTTTTAGAAGCTTCAACTCTTTATACTTGAGCTTAGTCATCCAACTTCACTAAGGGAAACATAGCACTATAAGACAAAATAACAACTCCTTATGTCTTATATAGGCTACCCTATTTTACACATAGTCCATATTCCTTATTATGCATCTTACACTACCATATATTATTCTTACACCACTATAAATAATGTAATTCTTTTCCACTTTATGCCAAGTGTCTAAAAGTGTTGTCATTGGTCCAATTAAACTTCCCCACTCAATGCCTCTACAAAGAATATTCCAAGTATATAGAAAATAATATTTAATTATAAAAATATTTATTTTCACTAGCCCAATTACAATTCTCCACTCAATGTCTCTGCAAAGAATATTTCAAGTATATAGAAAATAATATTTAATTATAAAAAGTATTTATTTTCACACAGGACATTGAAGTTTCCCTTCCATATTATAATTGAATATCAAAATATTAAAGTTAAAATACATAGGACCATAGCATTGCAAGGTTGATATCACCAATTTTAACATAAACTATTGTTTTTAGATTTATTTTAATAATAATAAAGATTATTAGATAAATTCCTTTTCAATATTCCTAAATGTAAGGAAGTTAAGTAGTGGAGCAACTTCCTAGAGTAATCTTGAGGACATGATAATGTAAAAAAAAATCTCAAATGTTTATAACAATTATAGAAACTTAACAAAAATAATATAAATAACATGCATATACCACAACACTGTGATTTACGAGGAAAATCATTTTGAGAGAAAACCCCCCACACTCTAAAAGTTGCACATTATATTATTTAAAAATCAATAATAGATTACAATATACTTACGAAGCAAGCTTCTCTCAAGAGTATCACTAATTAGAGATCCACGGGTAACTAAACAACTATAAGATTCTTAAACACACCCTCCATCTCACACGCCTAATATATAGGGGATACAATACAAGAAACTATCAAACAAAATTACAAAACCATGAGCTAAAAAATACTTATAAAGCATTGCCCATCTTATCTCCAATCAAAAATATCCTATGATATGTCAATACACACACCAACATGTATATATATTCATTGCAAATTCAAAATCAAAATCATATATTCATTACAAATTCAATGATCTAGATCTATTTGATATTAGTCTTTTTAATATCCACCATCAATCTACATATTTCATCTAGTGCTCCTTGCTAATAGAAAGTAACTCCCAAATATGTAATTTAATATTAATTACTAATAAAAGTTATTAATGAATATGTTTTTTTATTTATTTATTATCTAAACTATACACTGTAGCTATGAAATTAGTTCTAACACTCTCTTCTTGACTATAGATGAGATACAATTTCTTATGATTAGCTCTTCACATTCATTCTAATTACAAATGGGTGATAACATTCTTCAAGCCAAAGAATGAGAATAGATTTCAAAAAATATTAAAATAGGGCGTTCTAATTTTAATATAAATCTAGTAAAGAGAATTGGTCATTCTTGATATTATATACCTCAACTTGAGTTAGAAAATGGACAAATTTAGATCCATCAATAAGTATCTTTCATAAGGAAATATAATTATCTTCCCATCATCTTTGAAAGAGGTAGCATAGACGATAAGCCTTGAAAATGTATCTTGCTACACATACTTTTCATATACCCAAGGCTGATTTTTGTATCTCAAAACCTTCCCAACAAATTCATTTTCACCCATCGTTATTTATTCTTATATTTGGATCAAGATGTTTGACCATTTGGGCCATGCCATTATGTTTCAGTTTAGAAGATGTGTATAAGCCATGGAAACATGGGGTTAATGGATTTTGGTGCCAAGAAGTTTATATTTTGGCCATTCATATTCGTAATGATCCTAGCGTGACAAGGATGTCTTACAATTAACATACAAATGCTTAAAATAGACAATTATTTAGCTACAAAGAAACCAACAATTTTTTTAGGTGGCAAAATTACCACCACCAAAAAATTGAAATTGCCTCTTTAGAGTATGTGACAATTTCATGACATATTATACAAAAATGAAATTTGAATGGTTTTAGTTGGTGTAATTAAGGCATTTAACCTTGTTTAATTCACACCTAGGTACTAATTACACTTTACTTAAGCTTAGTTAGGGACCACAGAGGAGTAGTTGGAGCATTTCCACTTTATGTGGACTTATCATGCTATTATTTTATCACTCTACACCTTCGTTGTACATGTTGCACATACTTTACTACACATTGGAGGATGATCCATCTTTGGTGGAAATTTGATTCCACCTTAGTTGGGTGATGAGTTGTCTCTTGATTATCATGTAATGAGACAACGACACTTGTCATTGTCATATTAACTCCTACATTTGTACCTTGGGTATATATAAGCAAGGGGTCTCCAATGTAATGATCATCCAATTAATTCAAATTGTTTGTAGCCAAGTTGATCCCATTTTGTATAGCATTCTTGGTGAGAATACAATTTATTATGGCCATATATCCATTCTCTCTTGTTGTTGAGCTTTCCATTGCCTCTAGATCTTGGGTGATTACCTTCGTAGCCAAGTCTCATAGTTTTGTATATTTCAACTTCATTTTTTGGTGTTTGATCTTCCTTTTTCAATATATTAGAAGACTATAGGGAAGTCATATGCACCATATAGAGGGGTTGGGAACTATTAAAAATTTACTCGCTCACGCTCAAGTGGTACCAAAATTGCCTCTTTGTAGTAAAAGACCAATTTTGCCACCTATTAGACAAAAGTGGAACTTAAGGTATTTTTTGACATTTTAACTTGCTTCTATAACTTTTAATTTTCCTTTATTTTGATATTGAAGGTTTTCAAGGAAAGACATATACACCCTATTAATTAGTTGTGGGTTTTTACCTAGAGAATTGTTCTAGATCATGCTTAAGCCTTCATATCATCCATTTTAAGTATAATAAGAATTTGAACTTAGGGGTTTTACAGTAGTACACATTACAAGTGTTTTTGGAGCTTTTTGTAATATTATTAGTGCTCTTAATCACCTTAGTGAGTATTTTAATCGCTTATACTAAAGTAGGATTGGTGACATGCAGAGGCGTATAGTCATTTTTTTGGATTAATCTTTGCGTTTTGAGTCTTTTAAAGTGTATTGTGTGTCTTAGTTGTGTGTGTGCACTTCTTATACCCAAGTCTCATATTTTTCTTTCATGTGTTAGAACTACAATGAGCATTTTTAGATTATTATAATATTCATGAGAATGATTAAGAGTTTTAAATTACAAGGGTTGTGTTGTATTATCCATAATTGGTGATGAGCAATATGTAGCATGGCTAGCCTATTTTATGAATTATTTATATACATGTAGTGATTTATACTTTATACTATGATTATTATGGATGAAATGATTGTTTTTATGTTATTTTATAGAATAGTCTATCAATCTAAATTTGATATGGTTAAGATGCAAAATAGAATTGTTGTGCAAGACTATAGTTAACATTGTGATAAGTTGTGTAAGACTAGCTACATTGGCAATGTAATAAATTGTGTTACAGAAGGTAACAATTGTACTGTGCAAACCAACAACTACATGTATCCAAGCTATCAGCTATGTGGTCAAGCTTAATCAACACTCTCTCAACGTTGACTTAGTTGTTTCACTTGAAATCACACTCACTTCTCTAATAAGACTCACTTATTAATATGATTTAAAATTAGACACTTAAACAAATCAATGCTTAAAATATATTGTTCAAACTAAATACAACCGTGTTGGACAAACCAACAACAATATATTCTGTAATGTAACTGCACCACCTACGATAATATGTACAATATGTCATAAGTAGGAGATATTTTCCACAACAAGTCAAATTGTGATATTACTATTAGGATTCAACTATGTAGTTTTTGAGTCAAACTCATTGACTCGTGTTTCATGAGTAGTGGTTCACAAGAACCCATCTCTCGTGAGAATGAATAGAACACTTAGCACTCATTGCATCTAGGTGATGTTCATAGAAATAAAGTTGTGGGACTTTTCGAGACGTCACATTATGTCATATTGTGTATAAAAATAGGTATTCCAAGACATGTTACACGCCTTATTGTGCTGAATGTACAAGATTCCAATGCTAAGATTACAATATTTGATAAACTGATCAACACACAAATCCATTTTTTTAAGAATTGTAATATTTAATAATTTGTTGCTTGTATTGTGGCGCTAGGTTTAGTTTTGTATGTCACTGCTAGTATCTGCACAATGAGATAACAAAAAGATGGAACTAGTAAGAATAATCATGTCGTAATACGTAAATTCTTGTAAATCAGCGAGTTTCAAGAGTTTATACAATAATCTTAGTTGACGTAATTTCTATCATCTATGAAATCTGTCTGAATCAATATATTTGCATTCTCGTATAGGAAACTCAGCCTCTAAGAAAACTTGTGATCTTGCATATATTATACCAGAATCTAGTCAAAATTACATTCCTTCAAATTAAAATAATATTGATTATTCTCAACATATTTTTGGTGTTATTGTTGGGAGTAGGTGTCATTATTTTGGTAGGTGTCAAAAGGCCAAGTAGTTTTCCTCCAACTAAGTTAGGAATTGAAAGTGATGGGAGTTATCATTCTTTAAGTCCCTGGGATATCCACCTCTGTAAGATAAGTCACAATAAGTGCATGTATGATAGGAGGATAACTTAAAGTATAGAAGGGGAAAGAACACAAGAACAAGATGATTTGACATCCCCATTTTTTAAGTCGTTATGAGTAACTTGGATTATAGAAGAGAAAAGAACACGAGAACAAGAACAAGATGATATGACATTCTCCATTTGTAAGTTATCATGTGTAACACAACACGAGGTGGACAAGTGTCATTGCCCCAATTCTCCATACTTTGCAGGTTATTGACAAAGATGGGGAAGTTTTCAGAGTACACACGTTCATGATAGTCCTCACGTTTGGCGGATTACTTTGGGTAGGCATATTTTGATGGAGATAGAACAACAAGTAGTAGAAAATCCAACCAATAAAGTTTGCCACTTTTGAGCTCCTGATTGCCACACCAACTGATGTGATCATGTGGATCCCATGAAAAGCATTTTCTTATTAGCTTTGCCAAACTTTAATGGGATGAGGACCCAAACGCATTCTTATATGAATGCTATACGTTGTGGAGAAGCCTTGATTATCAAGAAGACACACAAAGATTGAAGATATTTTGGGAAACTTTAAGGAATGCACATATTTGTCGGTTTATGAGGCTAAGGAAAGTAGAATTGGCAACCAATGACACAACCATCTCCGCGAGTTAGTGATTTTCAGTTGTACAATCAACTCTCATCAAGCCAACAATGGCAACCTCCTCATAGTCATGGCAATAGCTTGGCGATTACAATAGTAAGGTTGGTAAGCTTGATAGCCTAGCTTAAGCTTTCCTTCTTTTAAGGATATTACAAGTATATTTTCAAACTATATTAAATTCTGACAATAAATCAACACTGAGATTAAATAATGAAGTGTAAAGTTATTAGTCACATATTCAATCTTTGAGTAGGAAACATCTTCATTTTGAGATGAGTTTAAAGACTCTTAGACCTTATAATAATAAATTTTGAAGAGCTTAAACATTCAAATCACCCACCAACTCAAAGCATACCATAAATCTATGTCAAGAGAAGAGCTCCATATAATAGATACCTTCACAAGATAATTAGATCAAGAAAGGGAGGAACCAAAATCAAATTTTGATTTCATAGGGGAGATTAAAAAAAAGTATTAAAATATTATTATTGTTGGTGTCAATATGGATGAGGAAGAGAAATGTCAGATCTTGCCTTGTTCTTTGCAAGATACATGGGATTCTCTTGTTATGGCTATTGCTAGTACTTTTACTGTTTTGAGGATGGAAGATGTGTTGGGTTATTTTATTTCTAAAGAGGTGAGGAGGAAGGTATCCATCAATGCCAAGGAGGCTCTAGTTGTTCAAGGAAGACCTCAGGAAAAAGGAAAGAAGAATCATGAGAAGCGTAACAAATCATAAGCCAGAGGGAGGTCCAAATCTCCTGGAAAGTCCTAAGTTATCTACGGGAATTGTGGTAAGCATGAACCCATCTAAAATGACTACAAAGAACTGTAGACATTTTAAAATGACCAATTTCTTTAACGAAATAAGTTTGCTAACATTCTTCTTCAATTATTAAATAATCTTTATTATTTAATTAATTAGCGTCCTTCTGCTATAATCTAAATTCAAAATCATTGTTTC
Source organism: Thuja plicata (assembly GCA_018584345.1). NCBI lineage: Eukaryota > Viridiplantae > Streptophyta > Pinopsida > Cupressales > Cupressaceae > Thuja > Thuja plicata. The sequence goes on from MU224186.1 coordinate 3,681,484, forward strand.
TCTATAAATTCGTAATTGAGTGATTTTAATTAATTAATTAATATTTCATCAATAATTCATCTATAAAGTAATTGTATAACTAAACATTATTTAATTATTCCCTATCTTATTGAAATTAATTAAATAACAATATTATTTATTTAATATTTCTTCATTCATTATTATTACATTTATGTAATAATTAAATCAATTTCCCTCTCATAATCAAATAATTTATATATTTATAAAATTAACTAATTGTTCCTCTTATGAATAAATAAGATTGATTATTTATTTATATTCCTCACATGTGCAAATAAATAAACTCTTTTATTTATTTAATCATATTTATCCCCCCAATCATGAGTGCAGTTAACTCCATAATTCTCTCCTAACTGACCAATTAAATCAGTTATCTATTTAATCTATCCGGTCTTCTACTCCACCTCCTCAATTAAAGTCCTTAATCAAATCATTTAAATCTCCCTTCTATTCAAACATATGCAATCAATTGAGTTCAACTTGTTAATCTCTAAGTTTTGTTGATGATTAGTGACCAACACTTAGTCATTTACTTAGGCAGTTTTAGTTGGTTATCACTGTGGCCGAGCTAAAACTATTCAAGGCCGAGCAACATTGCCGAGCAGGAATACAGGTTGTCAAGTTACATAATGCCGAGCCGAGTAGAATGCTTAAGTGTCGAGCGACAGAGATGTTAAGTGCCGAGTAGAACAGTTTTTGCATACATGTCAGGATTGATTCAAACTTTGAGTTAAAATGTTCAGGCCGACTTGTATGAGCTTTGGGCTGACATATGTAAGAATTTAATATTTATCTATGGATTTATTTATGCATTTAATTGTTTTATCCTATGCATGGCATGGAGCCAATCAGAAAATTAGAATGCCTTAGAGGCATAAATATTAGATCTTGATCGTTGATCCAGATCTTGCCAATAAATCTGTAAGGACATATAAGATTGCTTCTATCCCTAATATTAAAGATATACACAAAGAGAAGGGTTGTGTGTTCATGAGAGATGAACAGTGAGTTATTTTGAGAAGAAGCCTAGATCAAGCAGAGTGACAAAGCAGTGAATAGTAGAGAAAAGACATATCAGATTGTGAGATCATAGAAGGTATTGGAAAGAGTAGATCCATCATCAGCATTTGAGTGCATAACGAAGGATCATTACTTGAAACATTCCAACAGGTGTATCAGGTGAAATCTCTTAACAAAGTGGTTCTAATAGACCTACTTTAAATCTCTTATCCGAGTGTTTTCTTCATTGTAAGTTGAAATCCTTTCACAAGGTAGATTGTAATGATCTTTAGTTCTTAACCGAACAGACCTTTAACCAGGTAGATTGCATTTTGTAATCAAACTCTTGTAGCCCTAATAGGCACACTTTATTGCTTTAGTAGTGAAGATTTTGTGGGTGTCATCCCCACCCCAGTTTTACCTATTTGGGTTTTTGGGTTACCAAAATTATGTGTTATGGGTTATATATTTTATGTTGTGGATGCTATCTGATGTTAGGTTAAATTCATATATGTATGAATGTGGATCAATTTGTTTTAAGTGATTAAGTTTTAAGATCTGATTCACCCCCCCCCCCCCT
>MU224186.1:3686833-3698657 GCA_018584345.1 Thuja plicata
TACCACTTTTATTTCCCTTCCATCTACAGTTGAGGTTTCATAAACCTTACCAATATGTTTCTCTATGGTGTCCAATTTAAGTTGCAACCGCTTTTCTTTTTTATACTTCCAACTACAAATCGTACATCTGCATTCTACTGGTGGCTCACCTACAATTGGATTGTCCACAAGTTCAATGAATGGATACTTTGTCGCCCAATCAAATTTAAATCTCCTGGACATCTCCCATTGACGATCTAATTTTTTCTTTTGATTTTCCTCTCCCTTTAGTGTTACTGTTAATTGAAACATCATCATCACCGAAGTCGATCGATTCATCCTGGTACTGGTTATTTACTTGAAATTCATCTTCAAGGTCATCTTCATGAGAGATATCAGGTTTCGCAACTTTAGGTTCCCCAGTTTGTTGAATAGACTCCTGTGTAAGTTGATAACCTTGAAGTTGTGCAGGTTCCTCTGATGACGTACCTTCCTCACTTTGACCAACACCATGACCATTGTGTCTGCCCCTGCTAAAGTATGAAGATATTTTTCTGCATTTCATTGGCCTCTCTTGGACATCTCCAGATTCTCCAGCTTCAATAGACCTCTTCCTGTTTAACTTTGACTGTGAGATCTCCAACAAACAAAGGCTGCAATAAAATTTTACTTGAATAATTATAAGATACTAAGGACTCGTAGTCTTTCTGGTTCGCTACCGATCGCAATTGTTAGCTCAGAATCAATTGATTTTTTGTACTCCTAAATCTCTTGAAACTATCCTTATATACAAATGCTTATTTCAAATTTTGGCGAAGGGGACAACATTTGCATATGATAACAACTAATATTTGGTGAACCCCGCGTAATTCCAAGTAATTGACTAGGCGAATAGGGCGGGAATTTGGGACACAATGAATTGCGATGCATGGCGAATTGGGTCCTAGTGCAAATAAAATTTTAACTTGGGATAATGGGACTTTAGCGAATGGTGATCCTTGATAAATACCCCTTCCTTAATCCCGTGGCAAATAATAGTAAATATACAATAGATAAATGGGCGAACAACCCCACTACCGTAGTGAAATTACATGCAAATAGTGACGAACAACCCGACCAATTAACGTGTTTTTTATAAAATCTGGGCGAACTGGTCAAACAGTACACTGCATTTTTTTGCCAAATTCTATACGCCCGACAGGACATATTCGCCAATTGGCGAAGAATCGCCACTAAAAAAATCCCTGATCGAGCCGACTGGATAGTTTTCCCTGCATAGCTATGGACCAAGCATGGAAGATAGTTAAGAAGAATCACACCTACGACCTTGTCGAGTTGCAGTTGACACAACTAGCCGAGAACCTATTATCGATCAGAAAAGCTAAAAGCTCATCATGTAGGTTTGGTTCTTTACTAATTTGCATATTCTTCTATGTACATAAGTCATTTCCTACACTGGGAAATATTGTTTGGAAGAAGGATAGACCTATTACTGTGCAGATTAGTGAATTTATTCAGCAATTAGGCAATAATTTCAATAGTATTATGGGAAACTACTTTGTGGAATTCAAAAAGAGAATGAGGTTGAGATCTACAATTCCTAGTTCACTTCTAGAAAAGCACTATGAGGAGATATGTTTTCTAGTTGATACAGATTACACATACATTCAGGCTATGACACCTAGGGTATCATGGCTAGAGCCATTTCCCTATGAAGTTAACATTGACAAAACATCAGCAGCTATCACAACCCTCCTAGCCGAGGAGATTGATACAAAATCAAAGAGATTTGGAAATCTGATGAAGCTAAGGCAAAGATATCTATGAATCTTAAGGCAGGAGCCATGGAGAGAAAGAGGAAAAAGATTGTGAAGAATCTGAAGAAAATGGTTGGATTGTCGAGTGATGAGGAGCCAGAGGATGCACCTCTAGGCATATCTACTAAACAAGGAGAAGATATATCTGAAGAAGAAGAAGAAAGAGTAAGTGAATCTGAGGAAAAGATTTGTGTTAAAGCAAAAGGAAAGAAACCAGTAGTAGCCAAGGTAACTAAGTCGAGCCAAGAAAAACCTAAAGTTGCCCCTCCCATTGCCAATAGTCCAAGGACAAGGGCATATGCTGCTATATATCCATTAGTGCAAACAAAATTTTATGCAAAGAAGGTTGGAGAGAGTAGTTCTAGATCAAAGACTAAACTTGCAACAAAGGTTGTGTCGAGCCTACAAGTAAAGAGACCAAGAAGGAAACTGCATTTGGATCTAGAAAGTGATGAAGAAAAGACTAAAACTGATGAACCCAGCAACATACCAATGGCACCATTCAAAAGACCCACTGATATTAATGAGGTATGTGAGAATTTGAGGAATTTAGCGGGGTTATCTGGCTTTAAGTTTATCAAGTATGAGAAATTGAAGGTAGAAGATAAGCATAAAGTTCAGGAAGCTCTACTAGATATGATGACCAATTTCAAGTTAACTCCTATACAGATAGGAAACAATGTGTCGACTGAACTATATGAGTTTCTATCTAGAAAATGGGAATTTGCACTTACTACTGAGAGACAGATTAGAGAAGATACATTAGCTAAGGTTATCCCTGAGCTGACTAAGAAATAGAGAGCTAAATTTATTGAGGAGTACAAGAATTAATTTCAACCTAAACTCAGAGGATATGTTGTTTTGAAAAATGATATTGAAAGTGTAGTACAGTAGAGTACAAGGATATGGAAGGAAATCTTTGGATTGATAGTTCCACAAAAGGAGAAAACTGATGAAGGAACATCTGAGCAGAAGGATAAAGAAGTGGAAACCATCCCTGCACCACAGAAAACAAAAGAACAAATTGCTACTGAGCCTGACAAGACTGAAGCAGAACCAAAAGAACAAACAGATACAGTAAACACTATTGATCTGACAACAGAGAGTCCAATTGACATCACAATTGATGACTCTAGTAATTTGGATGTCGAGGGTCAGGATGAGCCAAGAGATACAAGTAGATAATTGCCTATTAAGGCTACTGAGGTTGAAGGAGAGAAGAGTATAGAGAAACCTGAAGATAAAGTTGAACAAAAGGAAGCAGAGAAGGAGAAGACAAATGAACAAGAGGTAAATATACAAAATTCACCTATTTTTGAGGTTGTGAAAATAGTTTTAGATAGTGGAGAGGAGATGAGGGATACTGAAAATGAGCCTAAGGAACAAGAGGCAATGCAAGTGTTGGTTGATTTACCACACTCTGCATCATCCACTCCCACTGGACCTAAAATAGGAGGTATGCCTGATCAACAAGCAATTTTGACTGAATTGAAAGATGCAATGGTGACTGCTACCGAAACAAGAAAAGGTATTGAGGAAATGAAGCTGAGAAGTAGCTCACCTGAATTTAAGAGGAGGAAAGTTATGAAGAAGAAGTCTCCCATTCTTGATGTCACATTAGATGAAGTGATTGTGATTCCACCATGGGATCCCAATGTTTTATGTTATGAACAGATTGAGACTCTTCAAGAATTACTCAAGAGGAAGAAAAGGCAGGAAGAAATGAAAAGAGAGTAGAAGAATAAGCAGGTGTTACATGACATCAAGGATATATTTGTAAAAGCTTTTGACATGGAAGATGAAAATCCTCAAGCTCCTATTCTTGAACAGTTAGTTCATATTTTGCAGAAGGTAAATGATGAAAACATTGAATCTAATGAGAAGTTATTGCAATGATCCAAGAGGAAATTTGAGACCAAAGTACTGGCAAGAATCTTAGAAGAGATTGCAACAAAGCAGGTTGAAATTTCTTCTCTTGTAGAAATTTTGGATGAAGTTGCAACTAATGTTTATTCTTTGTATAAGAAGTTATGTGATGTTGAATTCTTCACAAAGGATAATATACAGGCTATAGAGAAATTGCAATTAGACTTGAAGTCAACTGGGAGTTCACTAAGTATGGATGCTAGCACTAGCTCCTTACATTTTAACAGATTGACTAATGCACAAAGGAGAATAGTCGAGCTCATGGTTGAAGATGGTCAGATAAGGGCCAAATTGATTACTATTCAGACCAACCCGATACCTCATTTGGAGGTAATTCAGAAAGAACTTTTAGCTACAAAAGAATTGGTTAAGAGAAATGCAGATCTCTCTACTGCAGAAAGTTTAGTGAGTCTAGCTACCGAGCTAGAAGTCAAATTAGAGGTTATGAAGTTTGTTAAGGATAGTTGGGACACTACATTTTCTTCCACCTTACAACTTCATAAATAGTTTTTGGATAAGTACAACTTAACCCCACTTGCAACCAGTGACAAAAACAAGGGGGAATATGACAAGGATACAATGTAAGAAGAACAGTACATGTATAATTGTAAATATTTTTTTTTGAAGGCATGTATACTATGTAAATTTTTGTATGTAGTATGGAGTACATTCCAAGAGGGAGTACATTGTGTACCTAGGCAACATTTTGGATGGAATGAATCAAAATGATAAGTGTGTTTTTTCCACTAATATCAAAGGGGGAGATTGTTAATCCCTAAGTTTTGTTGATGATTAGTGACCAACGCTTAGTCATTTACTTAGGTAGTTTTAGTTGGTTATCATTGTGGCTGAGCTAAAACTATTCAAGGCCGAGCAACATTGCCGAGCAGGAATACAGGTTGCCAAGTTACATCATGCCAAGCCGAGTAGAATACTTAAGTGTCGAGCGACAGAGATGTTAAGTGCCGAGTAGAATAGTTTTTGCATACATGTCAGGATTGATTCAAACTTTGAGGTAAAATTTTCAGGCTGACTTGTATGAGCTTTGGGTTGACAAATGTAAGCATTTAATATTTATCTACAAAGTTATTTACATATTTAATTATTTTATCCTATGCATGGCATGGCACCAGTCAGAAAATTAGAATGCCTTGGAGGCATAAATATTAGATCTTGATTGTTGATCTAGATCTCGCCAACAGATCTGTAAAGACATATAAGATTGCTTCTAACCCTATTATTAAAGATATACACAAAGAGAAGGGTTGTGTGTTCATGAGAGATGAACAGTGAGTTATTTTGAGAAGAATCCTAGATCAAGCAGAGTGACAGAGCAGTGAATAGCAGAGAAAAGACATATCAGGTTGTGAGATCACAGAAGGTATTGGAAAGAGAAGATCTGTCATCAGCATATGAGTGCATAACGAAGGATCATTACTTGAAACATTCTAACAGGTGTATTAGTTGAAATATTTTAACAAAGTGGTTCTAACAGACCTACTTTAAATCTCTTAGTCGAGTGCTTACTTTATTGTAAGTTGAAATCCTTCCACAAGGTAGATTGTAATGATCTTTAGTTCTTAAACGAACAGACCTTTAACCAGGTAGATTGCATTTTGTAATCAAACTCTTGCAGCCCTAATAGACACACATTATTGTTGTAGTAGTGAAGATTTTGTGGGTGTCATCCCCACCCCAGTTTTACCTATTTGGGTTTCTGGGTTACCAAAATTATGTGTTATGGGTTACATATTTCATGTTGTGGATGCTATCTGATGTTAGGTTAAATTCATATATGTATGAATGTGGATCAATTTGTTTTAAGTGATTAAGTTTTAAGATCTGATTCACCCCCCCCCCCCCCNTTAAGTTTTAAGATCTGATTCCCCCCCCCCCCCCCCTCAGTGTCCTTCTTTCCCAATATTGTACTCCTAGCACAACTCCCACTCACTCTGAGTTCAACTCTTAAATCATAGGCAATCAACCCACCAATCATGGAATCCTGATTGGAACCCTGAAAAACCTTATAAATAGAGAGCTTATTCTCTTAGTTTTTTAACCAAAATCTTATGTTGGCACATAGAGAACTCATTTCTAAGAGCCCACATTGCATAGATAAGGAGAACAATGAAGGATGACTTTTGGTTTGCATGTGCATAGTTTTGATTGATTTCATTGTTATTTCATGATTACGCATATTGTTTTTTTTCTTCCTCTTTCAATATTGGGAATTCTAACTACCTAACAGATTTCATTATGGTTGAGATTTTGATGTTATTTCAGGTTTCTACAGATCCTTATTACCTTGATTAAGGATGGTGAACCCAAGGTGAAGCACAAAGCTTTGAAAACCTTAGTTTCTCTAGTTTTGGGTAGTTTCAGATTTGATTTTAGGCAAACACAGTTTGAATTGACGTACTTACATATCTAGAGTGACACACTTACCAATAAATCGAGGCACTTGCATCTTTGGATCGATGCATATACAACACAAAAATGATGCACTTACAGGGTTCATGTGACACAGTTGCCTGATAATTAGTACCATGATCTACTACTTTTTAATTTTTATTGCTTTGACTGGTGTTTTATTCATTTTGATTTTGTCTTCAAATTTTGATTATCTGACAACGATCCTTGTTTATCATATCGAGATATTCATCATAGATCTACTGATTTTGACAATTGAACTGCTATTATTACTCTATTTTTTCTTTCTAATTTGACACAAGTAGCAGATCTTAATTTGGCATACTTACCTACCTAGATCGACGTAGTTGTGGAAGAAATGATGTACTTGACAGTTTTTTCTGACGCAGTTACACATCTGGATCGACACACTTACATACTTGAAAGGTTGTAGTTGCCTGATAAAACAAAAAAAAAAATCTCTTCTGTCTTATTTCTCTTTGATATGTAAACTACTCTTTCTTGGTAATGAAAAGACATAGTGGGCCCCCAAAGCATAAAAACGTTAAAATTTAGGAGCCCATTGAGCAGCGAATAAAAGAGAAAGAGATTAAGAAGAATAAAGGACCAACACACATATTGAGAATTGAGGCAATTGAGGCAAAGATTAGATACAAAGGTATTATTCACGCTTATTTGGACAAGGTAAGAGAAATTGTTGAGAAATTCAATTGGCATTATATCAACACTAGCATGCTTGTCGATTATCAGAATTAATTTCTAGGATTTTGATACTAATGGTTTTTGTGTAGCTCAGGAAAGGTGTGTGGATGATAGTTCAAATCGGGCCTACATGCCTAAGGAGGCGATGTGGTCCACTAGAGACTTAAGTGTCTCACACGCGTACAAACTAATTGGGGAGACACCATAGATGTAAATACAACCTTGTTAATTAGATACCACCCATTTCACCTCCAAATCAAGTGTCTTATTATAGTGCAAGGGGTTGCAGAATTTCCCCCCAAGATTCCTATCATATGTGTTCCATGGTATTATGTTGGTGAAAGAGATCTTCACTAGCATGACAACAATACCTAGTAAAGGAAAAAACATGGGCACCTACAACGTGGATCTTTGTGTCCTATTAGTGTGACAATAGTTGTGTAATGTGATAGACATCCAAGCAACGGGTCTATAACATTACATTTGAAAGCCAATTTGAGCATAGATTAATTGGATTGTCTTTGTTTTCCATTGTGATTGACCATGTGAAAACTTGCAGCTTTAAAAAGTTGTTGAGCATACACTAATCGTTTCTTTTTTGAGTAAGTCATGCATCTCTACTAAATGTTAAATTGTTGGGTTTGTATCTTCAAAAAAATTTCCTACAACATTTTACCTACACGAAGCAATCTGTATCGAAATTGGTCCTACAACATTTTTCCTACATGAAGAAAATTGCATCAACACAAGTCCAAAACATTCCATTTGTCTCTTATCTTGAAAATTGGTGATTGACATACCCTTGCATATTAGAGGCTCAAATACATCATTTTAGCATCATCCCTAGCTTACATAGTCAATTAATTCTTACATAATCATAATTTTAGTCCAAAAATTCCAAAAATCTCAAAAAACATTGCTAGTGTTTCCTAAAGGTCAAGTATTCACCTTTTAGAGTCATTTTTGCAGATTAGAGGGGGCATTTTCCCTAGGACATTCCAATATTGGTCTTAAGTATTATCTTGGCTTCATCAAAACTCCAGTTATCGTATCTTACCTTGGCTTAGGCACTCATCATTATGGTTAACACTTGTCTTAGACATACATCATTGCTAGTATCAGTCATTTTGTCCCACCTTTTGAAGTCAAGATAGTCACCATAATCATTCAGGTCTTTCTTTAGAGGTTTTACCTTCAAAGTTTGTAGAAAACACTAGTTGACATCCCATAGTTACCTCATGTCCCTCCACTATAGGATGAGTTCTCATTTGAGAAAGTTAAGGCTAAATGCAATAACAGTGAAGAAGGTAATGATGCCTTAGCAAACCCAAGGTAATAACTATCGTGGGATCCCTATTAGCAACTGACCCAAATACATATTTCAAAATTCTTACACAACATGGTGCCAAACTACCCGCTGGATTCGACACTTCCACCCTAGTAGAGGCCACCCCAATACCATCATCTTGGTTTTCTTCCACAACACCTCTTCCGATCACTTCCATTCTACCCTCTAGAAACACTACTCAAAGTGCATCCCAAGTCACAACATCCTCCACTACACTAGGAATCCAATACAAAAATTATCGCTTTGCCACTTTTCCACCCACATCCACTGCACCTATCGCCATAACAACACCTTCCATAGTGTCCTCCACCCATCTAACATGTATGTCCAATATGGCTCCACCAAGTCACAATATTAGTAGTCTCTCAACATGAGTCCCCCAAATCAACCAAGGGGAACCTCAACAGCAACCTACCAACAATATCCCAATAGGTGTTCCTTCCAATTCAAGAATCCCCCAAATCAATTAAGGGGTGCCTCAACAACAACCTCCCATCAATCCCAACTATTTGAGGATTCTAGCTGCCTTCTTGAAACATCATGGAGTAACGGGACCCTACACTTCTGACCCTACAACACCACCCTAGCAACATCCTTCATACATTCCACCACCCCAGCAAAAACCTTCATACATTCCACCACCAAAACCTACTCAGTAGTCACCATACCTTCCACCACCACACCATACTTAGCAGCCTCCATACATTCCACCACCACAACATACTCAACAGCCTCCAAACGTTCCACCACCCCAACACACTCAATAGCCTCTGTACATCCAATCACCTCAATATATCCCACAACCCCAGTATTTTCCTCAAAAACCTAAATATGCTCCATAGTCTCAGTACATTCCACAATAGGTGTCTACGACATATATGAACATAGGCTACAGGCCCTCATACAAACATGTGCCATCCTATAATAGTGGGACAACATTTTTATCATAACGCAGTGCCATCTACACCGAAACCCACTGAAGCCTTTTCTCAACAACTCCTAACACTCCTACAATAGGTCATAAGATTCCAAACAGGTGCTCCTAAAAGGACTTACACTCCAACTAAACTTAGTCCTTATCCATTTGATAGGACGATACACATGCCACCTTTTCCACACAATTTTGAAACACCTAAATTCTATATGTACAAGGAAAAGAGTGATCTTAGAGACCATGTACGGAAATTTTTCATGGCCTGCATAGACGTGGCATACAATTACACCTACTTGATGAGACTTTTTCCATGTATTCTTTGTGGGTTAGCCATGGAGTGGTTTTCCAGACTTCCTCTTGGGATACAATCATGGAATGAACTAGCTGAAAAGTTCATATCCCACTATTCACATAACATTTCCATGCAAATAACATTAATGGATCTCTGCACTATAAAATAGAAGCGCGGTGAGAAATTCGCTTCATTCTTAAAACGTTGGAGAAATATTTCCTACAAGGCATCTTTCCACATACCCATGAAAGAAAAGATCCACATGTTCATCAAAAATTGTCAACTAGACATGATGTGTGAAGTAAACTCCCAGCGAATTGAAACCTGTGAAGAGCTAGCTAAGAAAGGGATAAAAGCATAGAGATCCCTCACCTTAAAGGGGGCCATCAAGAAAGAGACTAGTAATTCAACACCTTATGACAGATCCAAATACTGGTCTAAAAACAAAATTGTTACGAATGGTGGTGTTGCTGATGTTAAGGTAGCACAACCAGTCATGCACATACAAGCACCACCAACACCTTCCTGGCAATCCCAACCAACGCATATTGTCCAGAGAGAACAATACAAACATGGAAAACCAGGAAGTTAATCAAACATACCAACAAAATACTGCAAGAAGGAACATCACTCCACCTTGAGACTTTACACCTATTGACAAAGTTCTTCAAAAATTGCTACAATCTCATTCGGTCACTCTACTCAAAATAAGACATTATGAAGGTACCAAAAAACCAACATGGCAGAACAACAACGCTTACTGTGACTACCATAGAACTAAGGGACACAAAATTTCCAACTGTATGCAACTAAAACACATTGTCCAAGATTTAATCAACCAGGGTGAAATTGAAGTTGTGACGAATTCAAGCACCACCAATCAAGATCACAAAATATTCTCAATTCCATAGATGGGTCATGGAAAAGGTAAGGCCTCCACATTCAAACATGACAACAAAGAAAACTTCACTTAGCCCAAAGAGAATCCCAATCTCACCATAAACATGATTACTATTCGAGGTCCAGACACCAGTTGTGTTGTTGCTAATCACCATTTTAAAATCACAATACAAAGAGCTCCGTCAAAAGATGTGGTACCAAATAAGTCATCCAACTCGCCATCGGGTCTGTATAACCTATGAGATCATCTGAAAAATACCTCCACACAAATTTTCATCTATGAGTTGCTTTTCATTTTTCCAAATCATAAAGTTTTCTTAGACACATCTTTGTAGAAGTCCTCTATTCCGAAGGACATAAATGCTGATGAATTTCAAGATATGGTGGGAAATCTATTGTCATGTTTGATATGGGAGGATTATTGCACCTCTCAAAGGATGTTCTTCATCATCATATGCTCTTATTATGATATTTCTGGATGGTGTCTACACAACTCCCATATCTATGTATGCCACATTTCAATAGTGTGTGAGACAAGTGTAGGATTCCTCATAAGGAGGAATAACTAAAAAAGAAATTACAATAAAAGGAATTATCCTCACACTTGTACATGAAGACAAAATAGGTGTAGGGATTCCATAAGAATCTCCTACTTACATTAGTACAAGTAAAGATTAAATTCTAACACCCCCCTTTAATCTTTACTTGGGGTTTTACAAAAAACTGCAACTGGATTATCCTTCTTGTAGTAGAGAAGGAAAACTTGTGTTTCTTCACTTTGTGTTGATAGTAGGTGATGGTGCAATGATAAGTGCTCAGATATTGAAATAGGATTCCTTTGATTTTCAGAATGCAAGAGTGTAGGAGTTTGTGGATATAGGCCCAAATCTTTGAGTACACATTGAGATTGATCATAGTTTCTTCTCCAAGAAATATTACCTGAAAAATGATAATAACCACAAGTGGATCTCCCATAATTGTGATCTCCCTTTAGATATGAATCAATAAAATCTGATAAAGTAAAAATAGATTGAGTGTCATTAAGTACATCATTCATTTCATAAAGAGATTTTGTAAACCAAATGAAATCATCACTAGATGCAGAATCAAAAGTAGAGCTAGTATAGTCACTATCAATAATATTACCATTATCATAATGAGGAAGATTAGAGTTTAGAGAAGGATGTTGGTCCTCCATAATAAGCATTTGAGGGTCACAAAATTCATAATCCATTTTGGAGCAAATGGGAACATCGTCTCTTGTAATACATGAGGGCAAAGTGACATTGAGAAACGTATCAATAATTTCATCTTCTTGTTCTAAAATATCATCAAAAGCATAATAAGTATAAGAAACATCATCAACCAGCAACATGTTATTTCTATGAGGAAAATAGGAAGCGAGGGGATCATCCCCAAAACAAACATCATCACATGGGTCATCCCAAATAGGAAAGTCATTTAAAGGATACATAATGTCACAGTGCGGTGTAGAG
>MU224186.1:3714742-3738482 GCA_018584345.1 Thuja plicata
ACACATCAATTTGGTTACGGGGAAACCAAATGGTAAAAACCCCGGTGGGAATTAGTACCCACAAAGAACTATATTGTTTATAGTGATCCCTGTTAAAAGATCTTCCAACCCTGTTAGGAGTTGTACACTACAATGCAGTAGTATAGTGACATGGTTAAGGGTCGGACCCTGTTAGGAGTCAACCCTCTTAGGGGTGGAGGACTCACTGTCCAAGTGGTGAAGGCTACAACCTTCTGGTTATTTGATACACATTGTATCAACAAGATGAACTGATGTTTGTGACACTGCTTGTCTAATCAGCTCCTTTTATGCGTCGATGCTTTAACCTCTTGTAAAGCAATATAACAATCTAATTTGTATTATGAATGCTTCAACATAAACATCTATATTAACAACATATGATAAATATAGCTCTGTTGTATCAACACTCTACTCTGCTTGTCAATCTTTGGCTTTCGCAACTCTTCTCATTACAAATGACCTTCTATAAGTACATACACCAAGTATTAGATCATGAGACCTGTAGGATAACTCTTCTTAACATCCTTGTTGGCTCTACTAAGCGTGCAAGCATAATTACAACCGCGCAAGTACTAACTTAATAGACGCATCGCTTCACTAAGTCGGCTTCATCAATTTAACCATAACTTTGCAATCTTCTTGAAATATGTTTGGCGCGTTTAGATTAATATCAACAACTCATAACTCATCATGAATATACACACGCATATCCTGAAGATAGGCGCAACTCGATCAACACGTTACATACGTCGGCCTTAAACCGTTATTCCTCCAAAACTGTAACCGTCAATAACAGAATTACATATCTTTACTGAAACTTCATATCTGGGTCTGCATGTATGAACATAGCATAGTAAACATGTCAACAACATGTATCTATCCACGCTGGTCTTCATGTCATCATATTGATAAGTACATACAGAAGTACTGCTATGTATTATATGTTGTCATCAATGACAAACATACTATCAATCAACTGTTCAGAATCAAATCTCCAACAAGGATATGAGAAACTTGTTACATCTTACATTACAAGGTGTTGAGTTAAATAAATCAATTATAGGAAAACATATTTATGCCCTTGTAAAAGCTATCAAAAGTTATCTCATATCTAATAGGTGCAAATAATATTGCATATGTTTCACATATAATTGTGAGAGATCTTTTTACTCAACAAGAAACCCTGGGTGAAAAGTGCAAATGAATAAATAAGATCCAAGAATATGATGTGGAGGTTCATCTTACAACATTAATTAGAGGTCAAGGCTTGACCAAGATGATGGTAGACACAATCCTAGATGTGACTAAGGTTGATGGGGTATATTTTGATTGTGCACCCATTATATGCCACTTAAAGATTATCGATGATATAGGATGTCACATTTTACTTGAAAAAGATGAAATGTTCACATAGAATTGAAAAGGAGCAACATTTTCAAAACTGCTTCCTACACTAAAATTATGAGGAAAAAGTTGTGCAAATTTCAAAATTTTAACAATTATAGAAAGCAAAATCATATTCAAACATAAAATAAACAAATATATTATAATACAAGTGTTTATAGGAGAAACTCTTTTAGGAGAAAATCTCCACATTCCTAGAGTAGCTCAATGTATTATTTAGTTAACCACATTTATAATATACTTTCAAAGCAAACCTTCCTATAAGTATCACCAACTAGAACTAGCACCTAAGCAATGTTTACATAACTCTACACATATCTTATATCTCAAGTAAATGATATATAGGAGATATCTTATCAGAAACCATCAAATAGTTATTAAAACTCATGAGATAAAGTTGCCCAAAAAATGATGCCCAAAATTATCTTGATCAAAGATGCTCTATGATGTTTTATATCTTTTTTATGCACATAACAACTTTTTATATTCCTATACAAAAAAATTATCTAGTGTGTTGATTGCGCCTTTTCTTTATCAAAAATATCAAAGCGATCTATGAAACAAACACCCCCATAGGCAATGGTATCAATCAAAAATATCTATTTTGGCCAAAAACCAACACTATGCCTATAATTGTTCTCTTTTTATATGTGAAAATTGTACTTTTTGTAATCTTAACATTAAGAGCAAGGTTGAGGTTCCTTTCTTAACAATCACATGGAATCAAGAACCAAATAATACATTTGTGAAAATCAAGGAAGCTCTTAAAGAAGTGTTTGTCATGGTAAGTCCAAATTACGATAAGCCTTTTCAACTCATTTCATTTGCTTCATTTTATACTATTCTTATCCTACTTCAAAACAACAAGAATGGATATGAGTAGCATATTCTACTTTTTATTACAAGTTGAATCAAAATATTCTATTATTTTCTTATGTTTACACCCTAGTCAAATCTATCAAAAATTATAGGCCATGTACATGATAAGTGAAAAGGATATTAAATATGTGCAACATAAAACTATTAGAGATATTTTTACTCAATAAGAGATTGTAGGTAAGGCATAGATGGATAAATAAGATTCAAGAATACAATGTGAAGATGTGTGTTAGAAAATTGGTAAGAGATCAAGGCTTAGGCAAACTAATGCTAGATGCAAACCCGGATGCAATTGAGTTTGATGAAGTAGATTCTGATTATTTACCAATTATATGTCACTTGAAAGATGGACCATGGTATAACAATGTTATATTTTACTTGGGAAAGATTAAAAGTACCCCTAGAATGAGTAATAATTAGTATATAATCCTAAGTTATCCCAAAGTTATTTGCTATTGTATAATAATTTAATGTGGGGAGATCGCAATAAGATATTGGTCAACTATTTAAACTGGGAACAAGGCGATTAATGAGCACATACTTACACTAAAAGGTGGTGAATCAGTATAAGACAAATTTATTACATAATTAAAATTTAACAACCACAATAATAACCAACATACAAGATCTATACAATTAAGAATGCAAAATTTACAGGGAAACTCTTTCGAGGAAAAACCACAAAGGACTTCTTTGATCTACTACCCAAATCTAGCTA
This sequence comes from Thuja plicata, assembly GCA_018584345.1. NCBI lineage: Eukaryota > Viridiplantae > Streptophyta > Pinopsida > Cupressales > Cupressaceae > Thuja > Thuja plicata. The sequence goes on from MU224186.1 coordinate 3,717,765, forward strand.
CAACAAAAATAACATTACCTTACAATTCACAAGCACTAGCCCACTAGAGGCACCAATCCCCACTTACAAAATTTGTAGGCACCAACCTAATAAAGACACTAATGCCCACTTAAAAATATTGTAAGCACCAACCTATTGGAGACAACAATCCCCACAACTTAGCTCCAACTCAGCAAGAGACATCAAACTCTTCGTTTAGGAGACACCAACTTCTTCCACAAAATTTCACCTTTTGGATGTTGCTTCTTCAACAAATGGACATATTTTTCCACACTTTCACACTTCAAAAAATTTGCTTTACATTAAATCTACTCTGCTATGTATTCAAATGATTAAAAAAAAATCACACACTATATTTACAAAAATGCTTCACCTTTTTATGCCCCTTGGGACACCAAAAATTAAATCATAAAACACATAGGCTAACTCTACAAAATTAAATGATACTAATGAAATTTCACAAATCGACCTCCAATTATACCTCTTTCAATATAATTAGATTCCAGTGAGTCAACTTCTTTCAAAATAATAAAATTCCATGAGTTAGCCTCCAATAAAAGCCAATATAGCAAACAATCTCCCTAACTTAGACATCAAAAAACTTTGTCATCAATAGCAATATTTCCAACAATATTCCTTCTTGAACAAAACACACTTTAACATCAATGACGACATCTTTGTTGTTAATGGTCTTTCATGTCCGTGTTGTAAATAGTTGGTCTAAATAGCCCTTGGGATGTGGTGGTGTAAGGGTCATCCCCCTTGTTAGGTTGCTTTAATAATAATAAAAACATCTCCAATGCTAAAAAGTGATGTGTGAAAGCAATAAAGGTATTTGTGAGGACATTTCAAGGCCAAGATCATTGCGCACAAAATTATTAGGATAGGATACTAGAGGCCTACATTATTTAAGGATGTGGTTGAAGTTGTAAGAAAATGTGGCATTTAACAAAGTTTTTCAATCAAGTTAAAAATTGGAGTTGCTCTCATTTTATAGTTGTATAGGTCAAAGCTTGATTTCAATAGTGGGCAATTGATTTCATAAGAGAAATCCAAAAAATCCAAGCAATGGATATAGGTGGGATTTAGTGGTCATTGACCACTTTGCCAAATGAGTTTTCAATCCATAATGTTGTATCGAAGGTGGTAGTTAACTCCTTTCTTAACAATATAATATCCAAGTTTGACGTACATATAAGAATCGTTGTTGATAATGTCATATGTTTCATATCTTATGACAACTCAAGTTTGTACACTAAATATGGAATTGATCTAAATCATTCATCCCCTTATCATGCATAAAGTAATGGACACGTTGAATCAAACAATACAATCCAAATTAAAATATCATAGAAAATATTAAATATTAAAAAAAAAAAAAAAGATGAAATGACTACTTTAAGTTTTCTCTATGGGTTGATAAAATAACCTTCAAGACAACTATTGGTAAGAATCCATTTGAACTAGTTTATGAACTATAAGCCAAGAAACCAATCAACTTGATTGAAGCTACCAATATATAAGTTGTTGAATAGTATTGAAGGAGGAAAAAATGATGTGATTACTCAAAGAATAAACTATAAGCCAAGAAACCAATCAACTTGAAGCTACCAATATATAAGTTGTTGAACAGTATTGAAGGAGGAAAAAATGATGTGATTACTCAAAGAATATTAGAGGTAACTGAATTATATAAAAATAGAAGGGTTGCAGTGATAAGCCCTTATCTCATAAGCAAACAACACAATATTTATTTTACAAGAAGGCACTTCAAAGAAATTTGAATGATGGTGATTTGGTTCTCATATGGAATGCTAGATCATAAACGAAATCATGAAAAGTTTATCCTTTGTGTATTGGACCATATAGGATTGCAAAAATGTTTGGTCACAATGTGTACCACCTCAGAGATTTAATGGGAGAATTAACAGAGTAGTCAATTCGTTGCTAACACTTACACATTACTTCTCATAAGGAGTATTGTTGTTTCATGTATATAATGTGTTTTGTATGTGTGTTTGTGCTTTTGTTATCATGGTCATCATTGGTCATGATGAAGTGTATTTGTCCTATATCCCTCTTTGTTGTTCTTTTTTATTGTCTACACTCAAATATCTAAATTTTGTTGTGCCTACAAAAGACACGAGTCCCCAACTACATCTAATGTTGGGACTCAATTTGACAATACTAATATTTACTTAAGTCACATCTCCTCTAAGCATTAGACATCATTTCACCCATCACATATAACCAATTTGAGAAATTTACCACCTTCAAATTTCTTCCATTTCCCTCCTACTCCACATTTTTTTTCACACCCTCAAATTACTCATTTTCACTTAGTTACAAAATTTTGACCAGCTAGGAAACTCTCGTCCTCATGTCAATTTCTCATCTCAAGTCCCACAATGAAACTTCACACTTCCTGTCCTTCCTCTCTTTTCCCACATTCCTCTCCAAAAAAAATCGTGAACTCTTTTTGGAGCCTCAAACTTCCATTCAAGTGTCTAATTCTAATGTCTACTTCCACGTTGAATCCTCATAAAAGTTCCCAATGATTGTTTTTTTGTCAATTTCTTCTTGTGTGTAGTTCAATATGATTTGTAGACATCTTATTCGCATGTCTAGTTCCCTATCATTCTCCTACACTTCTCCATATTGAATCCCTATCTCAATTTGCCCCTCTTGCAAAGTTTTATCTAACTTCCAAATTTAATTGTCAGGACCTTTCCTAGTGTCTTATCCCTCAGGAAAACCCCACATCTTTTGATTTAACTTCTAGTCCTACACTTTAAAATTATTCACCTCAACCCCTACCCTACCCTTCCAAGAATGAAATTAATGCCTAGATTTGACCTAAGAATAGCTTCAAAAATCTTTTCTTGCCTAGACATCAATGTAACTCCCAATGGATTAGATTTTCTTACAAAAGAAATGATGGATGATATGGATGATCATGTCATAAATGTGGTGGTTGATTTCCATCTGCAAATGAACTTCATACCAATTTTAGGCCACACATTCAATAGATTTCATAAGATTTCAAGTTATCTCATACACCACATTTATGATGTCCAATTATTAGTCGAATCCCCATAAGCAAACAAATCTAAAAACTTCTCAAAGTACTAGTTCATTCTCTAGAACAAAAGGTTGGTCATTTCTATGTTTCCATGTGACAATAAGGGCTAAAGATTGTCTAGGGTTTCAACTGCTATAAGTTTAATCACCTATAGAGCAACGCTTTTTTGTAAATATAACACGTCTATAATTGAATGTTTAGGTTAATTTGTAGACATTCAAGAAAACTTATAATTGTGACAATGTTCTCTCTTAGGTTTTCCTCTTGCCACATTTCTTGGTATGAATATAATGCAGATTTGATTAGTGTTCCAACATTTTAATTCATTGCAAACATTGTTTATAATGGTCTCTTATATATTGAATATAGATTTCTAGAGTTTGGAAGAGTATTAAGTGTGTTCAATTGCTAGATATTATATCTCTTTTGTAATTTGTATGTATTATTTCTCCTAGTAAATTATTACTTTGTTACTTGATTAATAGGGCATCAATCTTGGAAGTAATGATCGTCCATACACTCAAAAAAAACATCTAACCCTAGTAGCTTAGGAGTAATAGTGTGTATGCATTTCATGATTTAGTTATTCATCCAAGAACACATATTTAGCAAGTCATAATAGTTTTTATTGTAAAAAGCCATGCTTTGCATACCTTCATCTTGCTTTTATGCAATGATATATGTATCATCCTAATTAAGGTTTAATGTTTAATAGGATATAATTAAGGTTTAATGTTTAATAGGATATTATTTGGTGTAGTGACAACTTTTGGAACCAAGCATACGCTAAAAACTACTACTATGTTTTGAAGTTGCTTTTCTTGTGATGTGCTCAATTCTATTAAGAATGCCTCTAAGAACACCCTCCTGAATTTATTTGAGCCTGAAATGAAGGAGAGAATATCCAAATTCCATAATTGGCATGTTATCTCTCATACTATGTTGATAAGCTAAAGTCAACCCTCATTATGGAGGAGCATCCCAGTCAACTTACTTACCACATTCCACCACGTAATCTTATTTCACCTCATAGTAGAGGGTCAACATTCTACAATTGCTCACATACATCATATCCAAATCTCAAAATTTTTAGATTAGATTACAAAAAAAAAAAAATCAATGTTAGGAGGATTATATTCAGAACGATCAACACTCAATTCATTAGGCACGGTTTGCAAAACCTTCCCATGCCTTGCGGCATTCAACCCAACATATCTCAAGACGACACAAAACTAAAGCAGCTTTCAACTAGGACCACATCTAGTCTCTTCAACAACCAGTGCTTCATCAACAAATTCTGGTCGACCTACAAGTTATGGCAAACATCAAGATTTGGAACACCTTGTGGCCTCTGTGGATCATCTTGAATTCAGTTGAAGCCCATGATGAATATAGTGAGAAGTTGATTAAGTGAAGAAGTTTAAAGTGAATGAGTGAGTGTTGGAGATATTAGTGATAGAGTAGTCACATGATTTTATTTTAACTTTTGTCATATAGCTAATAATAAGCTTGGGACAGCTAGTGAGCCAATATGTATCTATAATCTCCATGTAATACACCATTGAGCCAATCATAATCATTTTGCAATATTGAATCAATGAGAAATTCTTCTACTATTTTGTGTTAATACTATTGTCTCAATTCTAAGTCGCACGGTCAATCAATCCTTTCTCTAGACTCTCCATCTATGACTACACCTCATAACAAAATTTCCCTAGCCTTGAAATTGATTGAATCCTCTAGGAGTGTTAGTAGCAATTTAGGACCTAGTAAAAAGTCCATAGTTCTAGAATTGCCCCTAGTGGATGCACAATGACAAACAAGCATTATACATAAGGAATAAGTAAAGTGGCTTACACAAACACAAAATCTAAGAATGAACATTAAAAAGCAATTCAACTTCCAAGAGCAATAAAAGGTTCATTAGGGCTAATTAATTTGACATCTCAAAATCTACTTGAGATAACCACTTCCATCTAAAAATATGTCTACAATAAAAGATGGCAAAAAGATATACAATGTTGGAGATTGAACTCCAAGCATTTATATAGCCAAATTCTTTCCATTTATAGCCTCTAGTTGAAATTTCAGATCTTGAACATTAAAGAGTAATAGTCCAATCTAGAATCACTGAAGTGGCTCATATTCCCAAAGCTATTTGTGTTTGCTTTCAATTACTTTCTCAAGTGGGAAAATTAGTGATGTGTGGTGCTTTTCATTTGATTTTATATTATTAAAATCAAGAGCACTTGAAGAGAACTAGTGATTCGCATCAAATACTTCTTATTTTCTACTTATGACTTCCAATTTTTAAAAGATAAGATGTGATTGTATATCGTTCAGAAACAACCTTGATGTTAATACAAGTCTGATTACTTAGAGGGCAGGGGTGAATCAGTAATCAACACAAATTCACCAATTCAACTTCTTTAAACTGTATGCAACAAAATATATAGCAGTAACTAACATAAGTAAACTTGCAATGCATACATCCATAAGTAATCAACCACACAATGTAAACACAATATTTATCACGTGGAAACCCAACTCATGATTCACTTACACAATATCAGGTAATATACTGAAAACACTAAGTCAAGTAGTTAACATCAATGACAACCAAATAACTGATTCGTCTATCATCAAATTTGTATCAATCTTCACCAATGCATCACTTAGCATCATTGCATCAGTTATGCTAACACTTGATTCCTACTCCCACAACATATAATAATTCCTATACTCCTAAAAATCAACCCATTTTTATGAAAATCAAGTTGGTTGGAGCACTAAAGGTGATACTACAACTCTAGAGTGGCAAGGGACAATGCAATGCAAATGTGTTTTTACTAAGGAACCACCAATACACATGATTAAAGGAAACCCTATGTTGTAAACAAAGTAAAATATGTCAACGAAATGTTTTGTATAGTTATATCTTTGAATTGTAGTATGGAGCTCACCCTCCCAAGAGAAAGATCCCAGGGTTCTTAAAGGAGGATCCCAATGTTATTATCGAGAATGACACACATCTATAGTGAGGACTATAAAAGGGATTTCAAATATAGATTTCCTAAAAGAGGACGGTCATGATGAAATGCAAGATATTAGAAAAACATTGATATGGGAGAAGAAGGAGGATGCTTAACAAGGTGGAAAGTGGGGCAAAGAACAATTTGATGACAAAGGTTGTTGATTCAGAAAGGAGTGTGAAAAATTGAATGAGGATGGATTTTTTTAAGTAATATCCTTGAGTCAAATGGAAACTTACATTGATGTTGGCTCACTTCCTAAGGGAGTTGGTCAACCTACAATATTAGAGTCATTGCAAAGGTGTTCCAAAAATGCAATTGTGGGCACCCAAAAGAAAATGCCTCTAGAAAACTATCAAGGAGACATTTGCAAGAAAGAGATCAAGTTTTGATGTATACTCTAAAAGGGCAAGCAAAAAGAACCTCAAAAGAAAGTTCTCTCAAACCTCAAAAAGTGATTTTTTTTATTGGAATATAGGGGACACAATTATTGTCTTAGAAGAACCCTTCAAGCTAATATTCAAGTTCTTCCATCTAGTGTAATCTTTTTGCAAGAACTTCAATGTGCAAAGAATCAATTTGTGAGAATCATCAATATTTGGAATGACGATAAGCATGTTGATAAATCAAGTGCAAACTCGTAGTATTAGAGGTGTGCCTTAGATTATGATAAATCTTTGTAATTCCAAGCTTTAAGAAAATGTTAATTCAACAAATGTGTATGGACCTAATCATCACTTATTGGTAAAAGAGTCCTAACAAAACATTTGGTAAGATGGCTCCTCAAATGAATTGGAAAATTGGATAATTACCAATTGGTGGTGATTGTGATTTGATTTTGAGGTTGGTGGGAAAAAGTAGGAAGTAATATTGTTGGATCAAAATTCTCAATATGTGTTGGACTTCATGGAGGAAAGTAATCTTAGCAGCATTTTTTCCAAAGATAGTGTTTTTACCAAGCCAAATAGAAGAAAAGAAAATTGTGATATTGCAATCAGGATTCAACTGTGTAATTTTTTGAGTCAAACTCGTTGACCCATGTTTCGTGAGTAGTGGTTCACAAGACCCCATCTCTCATGAGAATGAATGGAACAATTAGCACTCATTGCATCTAGGTGATGCTCACAGAGGTGAAGCATCAAGACTTTACGGGAGGCCACCCATCCCAATACTACTCCAGATCAAGCGCGCTTAACTACGAAGATTCCTCGAAGATCAAGCCCACTTTGCTTGCAACCCCATTTGCAAAACCTTTAGGTAGTGTTCTGTCTTATGAACCATTCATTAGAAAGCCCCTTAAGCTTATCAATTGATAAGTAAGAGATATTTTCCATAGCAAGTCAAATTGTGATATCATTATTAGGATTCAACTGTGCAGCCTTTTGAGTCAAACTCATTGACCCATGTTTCATGAGTAGTGGTCACAAGAACTCATCTCTCATGAGAATGAATGGAACACTTAACAATCATTGCATCTAGGTGATGCTCACAGAGATGAAGCACCAAGACTTCCAAGGTCACCCATCCCAGTACTACTCTAGCTCAAGCGCGCTTAGCTACAAAGTTTCCTCCAAGGTTAAGTACACTTTGCTTGCAACCCAATTTGCAAAACCTTCAGCAAGTGAAGTGCCTTATGAACTATTCATTGCAAAGCCCCTTAAGCTTATCAACTGATAAGTAGGAGATATTTTCCATAGCAAGTCAAATTGTGATATTGCTATCAGGATTCAATTGTGTATTTTTTTTAGTCAAACTCATTGACCCATCTCTCATGAGAATGAATGGTACACTTAGCACTCGTTGAATCCATCTCTCCGGAGAGTGAATGAACACTTAGCACTCATTGCATCACCTCGATAAGCATCACCTAGATGCAATGAGGTGCTAAGTGTTCCATACATTCTCATGAGAGATGGGTTCTTGCAAACCACTACTCATGAAACATGGGTCAATGAGTTTGACTCGAAAAATTACACAATTGAATCTTGGTAGCAATATCACAATTTGACTTACTGTGGAAAATATCTCCTACTTATCACAAAAGAAAATGTTTTAACCATAGAAAGATTACTTGGATTCATTGTTGATGAACTTCTCTTGGGACTTGCTGCTGTTGAACCCTTTATTTTGACTTTGACTAGTTTGCATCATGCTCTTGTTCTAGTATAGCTTCACAGATTTGAACTACTCAGAAATGTTCCACTAAAATTTATATTTGCCTCATTGAGGCATAAGGATTTGAATGAAAACACTGTAGAAGGGACTGATATGTACAGGTCTCATGCAAAACTGACATATACTAGTAAGTAAAGGATTGGCAAGGAGCGCAATGAAGCCTGAGCTTGCAAAACTGCAGAATGATCTCTATCTCAGGTGGAGATGCCTCTTTGTTGCGTCTTAGATTTGAGGTTTTATGGGCTCACCAAGGAGATGCAAATTCCAATTTTTATCACACAGGTGGTTGCTAATAGAATTTGAAATCATATTTCAGTAATTAAAAGAGAAGATGATGATGATTTAACAGACGATAAAGCAATAAGAGCAGCGGCTAGAGATAATTTTCAGTCCTCACTTTCAACGGCAGTGTTGACAGGAATAAGGCTCAAGAAGAGTTGCTTTAGCTTATCTCGAATCTTGCAATGGATGAAATGAATAAGCAGCTGGTTGTGGAAATAACCCTTCAGCTCTCATGTGCAAATTGTTGCACTCAAAGTTATTATTAAAAATAAAAAGAAGTTCCAGCTTGTCTGACTGTTTGGTAAGGAAGAAGAAAGGCTGATTCAAGTAATGGAGGTCACAATATCAAATCCAAAATCGTCCGGAATCATATTTACAGTTATGATATCATTGAGTTATTATCATTTTGTTTTTTATGGTGCCTCCAAGAAAAAACCAAGTGGTGCAGGGGTTGGCAGAGCCATTGTTGTTGATAAAGGAAAACTCGTAGTAGAGTATGCTGAGGGTCTGGGTAAGAATCCAAACAATGTTGCTCCATTTTTGGATCTTTTCTAAGGTCTGAAAATTTCTCTCTCAAAAAAGGAATGAAATTTATGAGAGTTTAATGTGTTTCCATGTTGGCCATCAAGTTTGTGAAAGAAATTATAAAGTTGGGCAACAACTTAGAAACTATATGTGGGAGATTAAAAAATTGTGGAATTGTTTCGTTTTCATCATGTAAGAGCATATCGGGACGATTTATAATCAAATGGCGGGTTCTTTTGGCAATGAAGGTGATAAGTTGAGCCAGCGGCTGCTCATCTCCTGCTTTTGGCTGTTTCTGTCTGCAGCTTGTAGCTTTCTTTACTTCCTCTCCATCTAGCTCCAATCCTTGGGTTGATGCCTTTATTATAGTTTCTGCTTTAAAGTGATGCATCTTTTATTGTTTAAAAGAAGATTTTAATAAAAGGCTGGTTGGGACACTTTCAATCCTTCCATGTTGATGGTGGCTTGCAATTGACTTCAACGGAATTGGCCAACAAAGTAGTTACAAAATTATGACATTTTTAAATCATTAAATGATTAGCTCTATAAATTTCAAGAAATAATAACATTGGCTTTTGCAAAAGTGAACTAGGCGTAAAACCAAGAATCCAAACAGAGAATCTTTAATTTTCTATGTAATGGAACCAATTTCCATTTTTTAGCAAAATACTTGCAAACATGGTTCAGAATGTGTTCATTGCTAACATATATAGATGAACACTATATAATTCATTAACTGGTGACACTAGCTTCACCAAAAGTGAGTTCAGGGCAAAACTGAAGTCCAAATGGAAATTGCTAGCTTGAGAATCCTTAATTTTTCTATGGAATAAATCAATTCACATTAGGTGTGACCATTTGTGCACGTTTCACCGTGTGTCCACTGCTAACATCCATATGAATCACCTGTTCCAACGGGCATGTTATGTGGGGTTATCCTAATCAGTTTATATGTCTAAATAAAGCAAGTGCCAAATATTACCTTGCAACACATTTCCAGATTCACTTCCACATCAGGGAGCAAAGTGATTTGCATCACATGCATCCTTGTGGACTTCCTCCTGTCATTACACTTCGGGAGTAAACTCACTCTAATGTTGTAAGAAAAGACAATCTACTGGGTCAGATTTCTACATTCTCAAAAAGAAGTGTGCAACCTTTTTAATGTCCCTAACATCTCTAAGCTTTGAAATTTTGATCTGATAAATGCAAGTGCCAAATATTACCTTGCAACACATTTCCAGATTCACTTTCACATCAGGGAGCAAAGTGATTTGAATCACAAGCATCCTTGTGGACTTCCTCCTGTCATTACACTTCGGAAGTAAACTCACTCTAATGTTGTAAGAAAAGACAATCTACTGGGTCAGATTTCTACATTCTCAAAAAGAAGTGTCCAACCTTTTTAATGACCCTAACATCTCTGAGCTTTGAAATTTTGATCTGATAAAACAATCTGTGTGTTTGCTAGTCTCTTTGGTTTTCCCCTTTCAAAAGACCTCCCTCTCTTCGCAAATCCAACTTATTTCCAAGACACATGTTTTTAATTAGAAAATTATATATAGTTTTGCTATTGAGGAACAACTTAGTGACCAACTGATCAAGTCTGGATGGTTCTTCAGCGGAAAATAAATAACACGCATTTTTTGCTAGTCAAGAAATGCAAAATGCAAATCAAGCAACAGTTAGAAAATTATAAATATCAGAGAATGAAAGGAGAAACATGTCACAGGAATTCGGTAGGGTATTTGTTTTGTCACATCAATTTTCCCGTTGAAAGATAAATTTCAAAATTTTGATAATTTCTGCCCTTGTGAATTTCATTCCCTGCAAGCTGACACCAAACTGCATTCAACTGTCATTTAGCTCAATATTTAACAACATCAGCATGCTCTTCCAACCCAATTATTGTTCAAGCATAAAATGTGTTGATATGCCATTGCTCAAATGTTCCTCTGAAAAGTGAATTCTATTACTCAAGTAATTGGTAAAATAATGAATGAATTAATTGAAAGATCAAACGATCATTTATAGTTATACAAAGACGATGTTTCCATTATGAAATAATCGTAAAATAGAAATTATCTAATATTTATAAGATACAATACTGATCATTAAATACAAAATAATAAAAACGTTATAAAGATATTATTCTAATACCCTCCCATAATGGTCAATCTATCAACTACACCAAGTTGCCCCATAAATTTTACAAACTTGTCCAGGCTCAGAGACTTGGTGAGAATATCTGTTATCTGCTCCACAATGGGAACATACAACAACTGAACTGATCTTCCCATACAACAACTAAATTGATCCGTCTTCAACCAACTTCCGAATGAAATAATAATAAAGGTCAACATGCTTGGTTCTCTTGTGAAAGACTGGATTCTTGGCCAATTTGAGCACCTCTTGATTATCACAGTAAAGGGGAGTAGGATCTGCTTAAGACATCTGCATGTCTACAAGCATCCTGTGAAGCCAAACTGCCTCACAAGCTGCCTTAACTGTTCCTCAATACTCAACTTATGTCAAGGAAAGAGCCACCACTTTCTACTTCTTGCTAGTCCATGTGACTGCAACAGATCCCAAACTGAAAACATACCTAGATGTTGATTTTTTGTCATCAATGGAGCCTACCAATATGAGTCTGTAAAACCAATAAGTCTAAGCTAGTGACTTCTAATGTACAAAAGACCAAAATCAGAAGTGCCCTTCACATAACACGGCACACGCTTAGCTACTACCCAATGATCAGCCTTGCTCTCATGAAGCATGAAATGTAGCTCACTGCAAAACTGAGATCAGGCTTCGTAGCAGTATAAGGTAGATGAGACTACCCACCGATTGCCTGAATGCGAATTCATTCACCATAGGTGAATTTGATTTGGATGTCAGCTTCAGACCTTTCTCCATAGGTGTGGATGTAGGTTTGCAGTCTTGCATCCAAAACTTGTCCAGCAGGTTGTGAGCATACTTAGACTGAGATAAGAAGATATTACTTTCAACCTACCAAACTTCAACACCTAAACAATGTAGAAATCTCTAACAGCAGCCCAGAAAGAAAGACAAAATACAAACAGCAATTAAAAAAACATCAATATAAAACACTTCATCAACATAAAAATTGAATGCTCTGTTTTAGAGAGGAAAGTCTCAGAATTTTATTGCAGTCTTACAAAATACTTAGCAGCTTGAATAAATAATACAAAGGCTGCTTATTTATTGAAATCGCAGCTTACAATCTAACAAAAAAAACAATATCTAAATCTCCAACCCTGCATGTGAGTCATGTTTTATTTTTGCAAATAGAACTACTGTCTAAATAAAGCTAAAAAAACTAAAGCTCAAATAAAACTAAAAAACTTCATCTTTCCATGAAGATCGTGATCTTGAAAACATCAACCATCTACAAACAATAGTGCAGAAGTCCCAAGTCTGTCATGTCAAAGGATTGACACAAACTGTGTTTGATCTTATCAATCAAAAGCGTCGAACTACCAATGATAATCAAGTCATCAACATAGACAGTCATCAACATAGACAACAAGAAGAAGAATATCATCACCAATGTTTTTGACATACAAATTAGAATCAGATGGACTCGTCTGAAAATCATTATCTGAAAGGTACTTGTCATTTTTTATGTACCAAGCCTAAGGAGCTTGTTTCAGGCCATCGAGTGCTTTCAACAATCTACACACCTGATGCTCTTTTCCAACAACCTTGAAACCAGGAGGCTGTGTCATGTAGACTTCTTGCAACTCACCGTTGAGGGAGGCACTTTTAATATCCATTTGATGGACTTTCCAACTAAACTAAGTTGCGAAGGCAAGGACGAGCCGTATAGTACTCATCTTGGTTGTAGGAGCAAATGTCTCCTCATAGTCAATGCCTTCTTTCTATGAGAACCCCCTAGCAACTAGATGAGCTTTGTACTTGTCAAGGGTTCCATCGGCTTTGTACTTGACTTTATACACCCATTTGCAACTAATGAGCTTCTTCCCTGGAGGAAGATCAGAAAGAATCCAAGTGTTATTCTTCAGAAGACTGTGATGTTCAGCTTCCATAGCCTTTTCCCACTCAGGAATCCCTTTAGCCTCAATATATGTTTCAGGCTCAAAAATACTATGAATGTTGGCCACGAGAGCAATGTTGATTGTATTTTGCTTCTTGCTCTTGTTTCTGGAAGATCTACCCTCGATGAGCTCATCCAAATGAACATCATTGAAGGTTTTGGCCCACCATTTAGGCCGAAGAGTAGAAGAGCCGACATCAGATGCAAGAGGAATAACTGAAGCATGATCCGAAACAACTTCAACAGGAGGAGCATCATCCAGAGGAAATTTTGGTAGTGCGTCATCAAATTTAGAGTCTACATCATCCCTCCCATCAGGTGAACCAAATGGAAGTCGAACACCCAACTTAGTAGCCTTCAAAGGCTAATCCTCAGAATTTTACACAAGCGATTCTTCATCAAAGACAACATCACGTCTGGAGATAAGACAATCAGTGTCTACATCAATCAGCCGATAAGCCTTATGGTTGTCATTGTACCCTGTGAACATAAGTTTCTGACTCTTGGAATCCAACTTGGAGCGCTTGGCATCTAGAATCCAAACATATGCTAAAGAGTCCAGGCTTCCTAGACTTTTAAATGACTAATCCTAGGTTTGCGACCAGTCTAGGCTTCCTCAGGAGTCTTCCCCTTAACAACCTGTGTGGGAGACCGATTAAGGAGATAGACTGCAGTGAATAATGCTTTTGCCCAAAATTTCTTAGGAACACTCCTATGTTCCATCATTGACCTAGTCATTTTGGTTATAGTGTGGTTTCGACGTTCAACAATGTCGTTCTGCTATGGAGTGTAAGGTGTGGTTAACTGGCGTTTGATGTTGTGTGTATCACAGAAATTGGAGAAAGTGATAGAACAAACACCCCCCCCCATTATCTGACCTAAGAGTGACTATAGAACAACTTGACTCTTTTTCTACAAAGGCCTTAAATTTTTTAAATACAGTAAACACATGATTTTTGTGTAAGAAAGTACACCCACATTTATGACTGAAATCATCAACAAAAAGCAAAAAATTCCTGGCACTAGTAATCAGAAGAAGTATTCATTGAACCACATACATCAGTGTGAACCGACTACAATACCTTTGAGGCTCCCCATGAGTCACCATCCTTGAATGGTACCTTGTGCTGCTTCCCAGCCTGACAAGCTCCACAAACTCGGTGATGCTAAGTTTGAATCTTAGGTAAGCCAAGAACTAGATCCTCCTGAACAAGCTAAGCAAGATAGTGAATGTTCAAGTGGCCATATTGTTGATGGAAGATGATTTAGCTGCAAAGGCATGCTCAAGAGAATCACCTGAATCCACAAGTCTATACAGACCATGATCCTCGATGCCAACAACCAAAGTAGTGTGAGTCAGTCAACAAACGAACACTTGTGTGAAGTGAATACCACATCAAGCTGAGGAGAGTGTCGCATAATCTGGCTCATGAAGAGAAGACTCAATTCCATAGCAAGAACGTAGTACACATTGAGGAATATGAGATTCCTCCCACCAAATTGTATCTGCACATTGCCTTTGTCGACGACTGTATACTCTTCTCCTCCAAAAATGACCGAATTGGTGAAAGTTGAGAAGCTTGTGAACCAATCACGCTGATGAGTGAAATGTTGAGAAGCACCAAAGTCTATGTCCTAGGCAAAAGATTTCACATGATCTACAAGGTTTCACCATAAAAGCATAGAATGCAGATTCTTTCTGCTCTGAGTGCTCTGCGACATATGCCTTAGGCTAAGACCCTCCCTACTTTCGTTGTTCAAAAGCAATCCGATTCCGACAATCCTTTATCAAGTGACCAAATTTGTGTCAGTAATTACATTGAACTTTCTTCTTCAAGTTATCCTGAGGCTGACTAGAGCCTTTCTACTCAGCAAAGTGAGATTTGCCTTAATCCTTGTGAAAGGATTTGGCTAGGAAGGCTTGTTCTGAGGATGAAGTGGCACTACTACCAAACTATTGCTTCGAGCAGTCCTGCTGCAGAAATTTTGTGCACGAGTTTGAAAACTTTAAGTCAACATTCGTTGCAGTAATGTTGAGTGTTTCAATTAAGTGCTCATAAGATTTAGGTAGACTCTTCAAAGTTATTACTGCCATATCCTCTTCCTCCATTTTTTGATAAATGGCCTCTAGCTGATCTCAAATGTCCTTAATCTTTGTCAGATGCTCTTGGAAGGACATAGGCTCATCCATCATGATAGAAAATAGCTAGTTCTTCAAGAAGAATGCACGACTCTTATCTGATGTCTCATGGAGATCCTTCAAAATAGTCAAGATCTCTGCAGTTGTCTTGTCGGATGGCACTTGTGGTAGCTGATCATCAGTCACTAAAAGCTTGATAAGCATGACCGCTTCTCGATTGTGCTTGTCAAACTTACCCTAATCTTGTCCAGCTCTGGTAGGACAAGGCTATTTACCCAAAATGAACTCATGAAGTCAATGATACTCGAAGATAGTCATCATTTGTTGCTACCATGTGTTGTAATTTTTGTCGTTGAATCGTTGATTGCCTTCCAACATTATGTTGGTCAATGACGTCATCTACACGCTTTCTGAGGCACAGAAAACAAGAAATTCTGAAGAGGCAACAAATAGATTGCAGAATCTAAGGCACAAATCCCAATGTAGAAACAAAAGGCAAATTTGGGGACAAACTTTAAAAAATATGAAGAACGACTAGCAAAAATCCCAAGGTGCAAACCCTGAAAATTCTGATAAAGACCCAAAACTTTTCGCAAAAACCCAACAAAGAATATGTAGGTTAAATTTGAATCCAACCAAAAATCAGAGAGTTTTACAAAATACCCTAGCCGACTAGAAATAAAAGCTTAGGTTTGCAAAAAAATAGCGGAAATCAAAAGAATGTGGAGTTGTAGAAAGCCCTAACCACAGATAGGACATCTATAGAAGAGAGAAAACCCGTTTGTAGCAAAAATGACCAAGGAATTGTTGGGAGAGCCAAAAACAACACTTAAATCTTGTTTGCAACCAAAATCGACCATAGTGATGGTCGTGCTAGGTATGAATTTGAGAAAAATGGTCATTGTTTGTAGAATAAGTGTCGTCGTTCGCAGAAGAAGTGTCGTTGTTCACAGAAGAAACTCTATGCGTTTTTTTTTTAAACACGAAAAAGATTGCAGAGAAGAACACAACGTGTGCCCTAGCCGAGTAAATAAAGAAGGGTTGCAGAGAAAAAAAAAGTCCTGAGGAAAATGATAGACTCCCATCGCAAGAAGACCTTCAAAAATGAGCCACGAACACAGAATAAACGATGGCCAGAGACCATTAAAAAAGGCAACTCAAACCAGAGAAAAAAAACACGAAAACGTGTTTTCTGAGAGTCGTGTTTTTGTGATAGAAATAGTCGTCAACCCCAGGAATTGCAGGCAAAGAAGCTCTGCAGAAAAAAAAAGGCTCAAGAAAAACCCTAGACGCCATGAGATTTTTGAAAAAATTAGAAACTAATAATTTCAAAAAGAAATTATAAATTTTTCAAAAAAAATTGAACATTGCTTTGATACCATATTATGCAAGTAATTGGTAATGAATGAATTAATTGAATGATCAAACGATCATTTATAGTTGTACAAAGACGATGTTTCTATTATGAAACAATCGTAAAATAAAGAGTATTTGATATTTACGTAAGTTACAATATTGACCATTAAATAAGAAATAATAAAGATATTATTCAATTTTGAAAATATCTACTGGCACTTGTATCTTTGGAAGGTTGAATTCTTTTTCAAATGCCACAATTTGTAATTTGTTTTACAAAGCTCCTTGTAATAAAAAATATTATTCCCATCGAAAGAAAATACAATTGAAAGGAGGACCATCAAAAAATTTAGAAAATAAAGTTTGTAATTCTAAACCCAACAAATGCAACAAGTAATAAGACTAACTTATCAGATTGTAAAATTTTAACATGCAACACGTTCAACGTGAATACAATATAAGACATCCAATAATGGTACCATTGGAGCATGCTAGCCAAAATGAAAAGGGTTTGCAACTATAAAAATCACTTGGAGAATACCAATATAGAATAACATCTCATGGCATAAGTATATATCTCGAACTGTAAAGGTGTTCTTTTGAAATCGGTAAAGAAATGAACAATCTCTAAAAAGTACAAAACAATATGCAGCAAAAACTACATAAAGGTCACAATTTCTAGTTTGCATCCAACATATGAGCCTTGAACCCCAGTCTGCCCTTAAAGTTGGCAGATTGAACGCATTGCTTCTTTCTGATGCCATATTGAAATGGAAGCATTGACTGAAAAAGAAAGTAATATCATTATGAATGCCCAAAAAATTGCTCCTAAAAGCATAAATGTGAATCTTTGCCTATATGAGATGAACTAAGTGCAAGACAAAAAAAATCAGTAAAGACCAATAAAATACAACTCGTTGCAGTATGCTTTTCGAGATGGCAGAAGTTACAATCAATTGAAGCATTTTGCTTCTGTAGCTACTCATCAATAGCTTTATACTGTATCTTTCTAGAATACTCTGAACCGTAAAGTTACAATAACACGAACAAAAAATATTATTACAAACGGAAATGCTGCAATTGCTTGAACAAAATAGATATTCATATCATGCAGAAAATTGCCCAAACAGACTCTGTGATCAAAGAGTCTATGACAATCAATAAAGACTAAAGACTAATAAAATACAACTTGTTGCAGTAAGCTTTTAGAGATGGCAGAAGTTGCAATCAATTGAAACATTTTGCTTCTGTAGATACTCATCAATAGCTTTATACTGTAGCTCTCTAGAATTCTATGAACCCTAAAGTTACAGTTACATGGAAAAAATAATTATTAAAACAGAAATGCTACAATTGCTTGAACAAAATAGATATTCATATCATGCAGAGAATTGACCAAACAGACTCTACGATCAAAGAGTCTGACAACCACATAACCCAAAATTTTCTGAAGAGTATACATTTCACGTATCAAATGTTGCAACGTTCAAACTATCACAAGATTAAAACTCAATTAAACCAGACTTGGGGATTGAACGTGATAATCCAGAAAATGTAGATGGCATTAAAGGTTTCAGAAAGTAATTGAAACCTAAATCAAAGTTATATATTTCCTATCCAGACATCACAAAGGTCAAACCATCACACCACTAACAATCAACTATATCTACTTAGGGTTTCAACGTGGCTATGCAGGAAATAAGCAATCAAGATTTATTTAAGTAATAAAAAAATTTAAACCCAAACGAGGGTGTACATTTCAGCATCTAAATGCCACAAATTCAAAAATTATCAGGCTTGATTATAAACAAAAATCCAGGCAAACCCTACTAGGATTTTAACATGGATTTTATATATATATATATATATATAGTACAAATCATTTCTGTGACTTCAATAAATTTCAACAGTCTCCTACTGCATTGAAGGACTTTTCCCTTCAAAACTGGATAGGAAAAAAAAAGCAACTTGATGCGGTCAAGGATTGAGTACCCATTGAAGGGCAACCAATCCAAGCAGCTCTTACCAGACTGATGGTGTCACCATCAGTTGCTACAGAAGAGATACATTCTATTCCAAAATATGATGACAACATTAACACAAAAGGTCTGTGTATTTGAATCAAAACAAAACTGTTGCTCTTCACATAATAAATACTAAAACTTCAGTAATTCTCTATCATATGGCTCTAAAGACATTCACACAGACACAAAACATAAACAGGCCAACTCATCCTTCAGCTACAGCCCAAATAAGCATGTACACGTATAGATCGCCAGCAATAACCTATGACTATTATTACATTGATTGACCCAGCACATTGAAGATAACCGTAACAGAATCCATTATATAACTCAACCCAACAAACAAGATAAAATAGCCGAACAGTCAGAATCTCCCTCCATTGGTCAATCATGTTCTACCACAAAACTTTGCCTACCATGATGACACTATCAACTCCTCCATTTCCTTTGACTCTGTCCTTTCCACACTACTACCAGTGATAAACATAACTTCAAAACAATAGCAACATAATACTTCATCCAATTTTATATCTTGGCTAAAAGCTCACGTTTAGTAGATTGATTTGGTTACCTCAACCCTCTAAAACCATAACAAACTCCTCACAACCAAACTAATACAATCTGCTGACTGTTCTCAAATACTACTCTTCTATATGGCATGCCCATAGTGAATTATCATCCCCAAATTGGTTAGAATCTTCCTTTTCAAATGGCTGCTGTCCAAAGTCACCATTTGGTTAATTTATAACGATAAAGCCTCAATTTTTTGAATTGAGGCTAACTTAAATTAAATCACCTCTAAAAATTTGCTGCATCTAATCACATCATCATTTATGTTTCTACTAGCCACCCAGTCAGTCAACACCAAAATTAGGATCAAATTACCACCCGCACCACATAGGAAAAAATTAATAGTCACCAGCTGTTCTGAAACTGCCCAAACAATATTAAAAAAAGACGCTACCCATTACTTCACAAATACTCGCCACTAATTTAATCCTCATATTTAGAAGACATATCTCCTGCTGGATGCTCCTTGCTTAATGCTTCAGCATCACAACTTAACCTAGCAAGGCCATTCTTTTGAGTATCTCCTCCCTTCATCAGAATTGCCATCCCAGCACTTCATAAACAGACCACTTCTAACATGAATTGGGGAACTTTCTCAAAGGTTGTTTCTCTATCTTTTAATGAATGAAATATTACCATGAAGAAATCCCTCAAAGAAAAGTAGATATCTGGCTCCTGCAATAATAACGGAAGCCAATTGATTTTGACCTGTCATTGGAAGCCCTTGGGAGATGGCCAAACCTTAAGAAATCTGCAGATCAATCCACATTCTGAGAAATTATTGTAAGCTTAAATGATGTTTGCTCTATTAATTTAACCTTTGAAATTTGCTTCTCTTTAACAAAACTGTCTTTTTTAATAAAGACACAGCATTCATTTTCATCATCTCAGATTCTATCATAGCTTTGACAATCTAAATTGGGATCCTTTTCAAAGAACCCTCGGATCTACCCCACTGGGAGGGTGAGCCCCATGGGTCCACCATTAAAGAGATAATAGAACAGCAAAACACTTACCTTAATGGCTTTCATTTGCTTATGGCCTAGGGTCTACCCCCATTGCATGTCTTGATGCTTGCTGACAGTAACACCGCTTCTATCGCACCTAATAAGCTCTCTTCCTCGCCACACACTAGCTGCAATAACCCTTGCTGCTGCAACATCATAGCATCACCTTCTCAATGTCCCAACCAACTTGATTGAATTAGAGATGGGTTGTGATATCGCTATCTGTAACAAGAACTTAATAAATAAATAATATAGTTATATATATTGGTTGATCATATTGTCATTAAATAAGTAATTATTAAATCAATTAAATAAACAATTATTAATTATCAGTTGATATAATTATTAAATAAATAAATAATTAATATTTGTTATTAAATAAATAGTGAGCAAATGAATATATGAATTATAAATATATTAGTATTAAACAAATAACTATTAAAATTA
>MU224186.1:3738547-3784773 GCA_018584345.1 Thuja plicata
AATAGTGAGCAAATGAATATATGAATTATAAATATATTAGTATTAAACAAATAACTATTAAAATTAATAAATATATATATATACTAATTCAGACTGAGTCATCGAGACACCGCTCAGCCAAGCCATACGCGGGGTAAAATGTTAGCAATAAACAATAGTGTTATGATGCAGAGGAGCATCCTTGGGTCGTTGGCAAACTTGCATCACCCAAAAATATTTCCTTTCAGTTTGTTCTTGTTTTCTTGTTTCTATGTTTTAGTGGCGCTCCTTGGTTTTGTATCATTTGTTGTTGCGAACCTCGATGTTTGTTCTAGACATCATGTTTTACTTATCTCTGGGTTCGCACCTCATTTTGATACTTCGATGTGAAGATATGAAAGATTCATGTTATTATGTGTGTTCTTCATGTTCTAACGATCATATGGAGTTTTCTGGTCTTGCGAAGCATTTTCCCGATCAGTGAAGCTTGGTGACTCATATCCCAATATTCTTGGATCATTGGCCGACGTCTCTCTTGGTTTGCGCGTCATTTCTACATCTTGGCATTGAGATCTTATGATTTGGGTCCTGACCTATATTTGTACACGTTATGTTTTCTTAGTCTTGGAAAATGTAATTGATATGGCTGGCATGCGTGTTGAGGCTTTATATATTGAGGCTTTTGATCTTTGTTTAGAGTAGTATGGGAGTAGTTCTCAGGAGATAAACTTGGAAGGTTAGCATTAGGGTTTAGATCTGAGTTTCTATTGTAATCAGGCATGAATGCCCAAAGTATGTAAGTTGCATGTTGCAGCCCAATGTGACGTAAATGTATGATTTGTGATAATGTTGAAGATCTGTTGTACCATCTTGATTGTCTATTCTTGTTTCTGAGTTGGTTGTTTCCGCTGTGTTGACTCATGCTTCATGGTTTGGACCATAGTTACAAGACTCACACTCACCTCGCACTCGGCAAGCTGGTTTCGAGCTCGGGCTTAGACTCGAACTCGGCGTTCTGCCTCGGCATTCGAAAAACCCAAGAAATTCAAAGATTTATAAGGATTTAAAGCTTTTTTAATGCATCATTTAGTCAATTAACATCAAATACACAATAATTGATAACCTAAGCTTATTTTCATAGAGCTTTAACTACAACATCCTCCAAGTCATCTCACCCATACAACAATCCTTGCATCTCACCATTGCCATTCTCTATTACTTCATCCTCATTGTGAACTGACAGCTCAGCCATACATCATTTCACCTCATTGATGATTGCCACCCCCAATTTAGCTTTGAAGTTCTTTGAAATCAAGGCATGGAATTGAAATACACCCATGTCTACAATGTGCTCTTTTCCACTAATATAAACCAAAAAAAGCAAGTAAATTTTTTTATTTTTTTTTTAAATTGCCTTATTTCTTGCTGGTCGCAGCAGAGTCCAAACAGCGAGACTCGTAGAGTCCAGAGGGTCCTTGGACTTGGCGAGTCCAAGGACTCTGCTGGACTCGGTCAAGTCCGAGTCCAGAGCCAGAAAAACTCTGGAGCCCGGACTCGGCTCGGAACTCGCAGTCCTTTAACATTGGTTTGGACCATCTCCATTGGCGAAACCCCTGCCATGCCTGTGTCACGTTAATGGAGATCGACCATGGTTTGAAGAGACATTGACACTAGAGAAAGACATCATTGACTAGCCAAACGAGATCCTAGTATCAAAATCTTACTTGCCACGAATATGACTATAGGTTGTCATATTCATACAATTATATAAGTCGACAAACGGCAACCATATGAAGACAAAACGGTAACAAAGGCATGTCGACTAACATTAACAAGGTTGCGGTTTATACATACATCAATTAGTAATTGTTAGACTGTAGTCATAACGAGGTGTGATCTCTTATAAAAGAAGGGACATGTCCTTTATCAAAAAGATGCAACCATTTGAAGAATAAGGGATATCTATGGAGGTTGACGTCAATCATTGGAGGGCATCGGACCTTGCAAAAGATAAGTGGAATTCAATTCAGAATTACAGTAAACATCTGGGCACTAACAGTAAATACTGTAAGCAATTTAAGTGCTGTTATACATTCAGGAAATTTCTGAAATATACTCTGTAATCTTAGTAAATTCATAGCAGTCTCTCTCACACACACACACATATATATATACACTTATAGTTATGTGAGCATACAGTCTGAATTATTAATGGAACTATAACATATTATTAGACTCAGATCCTATTACTGATTGATATATGAGAGGGGAAGGGCTGAGGCAACCAAAGAGGGGCAATCTAAATCCAATAGGATAGCTCCCAAGATAGGGTAGGGATCATCGTTCTCTTTAGTCTTGAGGGCTTAAGCCCAAGACAGGTTAAAGGCTGGATCTGTAAACTTTGAGGGAGCCTATCAATGGTCTCTAAGCGCTTTGGAAATTGCCTCCAATGTCTTCTCCCTTCTCGAGAATTGAATAGTAATAAGATCGGTCCTATAATATGGATTAGAGACAGTCAATTTCTTAATTCATTAATAAAGTACTCTTTTTTCTATCTTGTACTATTATAAATGTTAGATTGTCACATTTGTTAGCTTAGACATCAAAGAATACTAAATTAAGTTAAATCTGGTAGTGACTGAGTCCTCACTTAGCAGGGGCCATTACATGGGTTGATTTCTGGCAGTCTGGAATTCATTGTATGTTGCCATAGTAGGAAGCACGAAAGTTTCTCAGTGATCACCAATTACACATAATCATTTGAAAATTGGAAGACCATTGACAGGAAACAGTGAAGCCTTTGCTGCGAAATCATTAGTGTTCTTTAGGTGCTCATGCTTTTAGTAATATAAAATAAAACAAAAAAGCACTCCAAGCCAATCTATAACAAGAAGAAGACCCACTGTCAATAACAAATGGCACCCACTTGGAATGAACCGAAATAACAGAGCCACCTTTCCCTTTAACATGTTTAGTAGTGAAGAAAAAAGAGTTCCTCCACACACCCTGACATTCTAGCTAGAACAATTTCAAATCATTTATCAGAGGTAGAAGATGAAGAGGGTTTCTGGTTTTTATAAAGCCTGTAAAAGCATTTACATGATTTTTCCTCCTTCTTTCTTGCTATCTTTTTGAGTAATATCAACTTGCTCTATTTGTTTTCTCTTCTGCTTAGCATCACACAATTTATCTCCCTTCTCAATGAGAGCATTGTCATCATCCTAACTATCTTCTTCAAAGAAGAGAGTTACACAATCAAGAGTGGCTTTCTACCTTTTATTATTATTTGTATACACTATATAGGTTAGCTAATTATAAAACTAGATTTAATGCCTAGCAACTTTTGGAGAGCAGAGAGAGTTTTTTTCATGTTCTCAACATGAGCCTTGTATCTAAGGCTCTCAAGAGCCAATTGTAAGCATTTTTATTCGCTGAAACTTCATTTTGCAAACTAACAGAATCACTTTCATCCATGTTCTTAACAGCAACAGAAGGGATATCAATACATTCCTCATTTGGTAAAGAATCATTAACATTAGGAGGAATATCCTCCAAAGAAACCAACTCATTATTCACCAAATATCCTGAGTGTAGACTACATTGTCTAGTAGAGGGACCAAAATTGACACCATGAGAGATTCAACACCTAAATAATCACATTATTCCCTCCAGAAGAGAGAACCCCGACTCGCATATTATCACCATTACAATCAACTTCCACATTATTCATAACATTGTTGACAAGGGCTTCATTGTTCACAGGCATATTTGCTTTTTGAGGGATTTTTGGGCAATCTCTTATCTGATGCCCCTCCTTACACAAAATAAAAGTATTCAATCCCCTCAATAACTCAATTTCACATTTTAACAGATTACCTTCCATTTGAATAAACAAAAAATTTGGAACAACGGCCCCAGGATTGAAGGTTATTAAGACTCCAGTATTATGATGAGGCAAGGTTGACCTTGTCTCATCCACTTGAAGAACATTACAGAGAAAATTAAGAGTCTGAAGAATTAAAGCCCATAGATAAGGAAGAAGATTCTTAAGCTCAAGCCACCTTGAAGTTGAGTTAGCTAGAACTTCACCAGGCTAGACTCAAAACCAAGGGACAACCCTGAAATTGACTGACCCATGTTCCAAAATCATTTTTTAATAGCTCTGGTTGCATTCTTCGAGCCTCAAATAAAAATAATGAATAACCCTCTTTGGATCGTTCTGCAGAATAATACGTAGATATCCATCTTTTTTCCAAAAATGTTTCCAATCCACTCATCAAAAATACTTTTTGGAAGGAAGAAAGTTAGCATCCAATAAAACAAAGAATAGAAGGATACTTTTGAGTCTATCTTCCTCTTTCTTTACCACTTCTACCATATCCGGACTGGGAGATATGCAAAGTACCCATGGCAAAGGAGACGTCATAAGTCTTCTCGTCCTCAATATTTTGAACCTGCGAAGAAGTCATGCCCTCCAAGTCCATTATCAACCCTGGCTTCAAACACAGTTCCCTCTAGTATAAACCATCACATCTAATCATTGCCTTGTAAGCTTCCTTCTCATGGAGAATCTTTTTACCCCCGCCAATATCCTTCTCGTTTATTCCAACCTTACCAACAATGTCATAACCACCATAACTCTCTATGTACTCATCCTTACAGCTATTCATGCTATGCATCCAGGAAGTTAAAATAAACCGAATTTTCTCGAACCATTTAAAAGGAAGGTGCGACATATATGACTATCGAACAATTTTAAATGAATGGTGCGAAATACATGACTATCATGCATGGGAAATAAAACAAAGGCAACACTACTAGGTCCAATAAAAGCCTCAAGATCACCAAAAAGAACAAAAAAGAACAAAGAATACATAACGACCCCCACAATTAGCCCATAATCCCAACCAAATCAATCACCGATAATAACATTAACAAATTTAGAGCAAAGAAATTTGATGACGCAAACCAAGGACATAAAAAGGTACTGATCAGAATCAATCTTAGTAAGCAAGGGAGCATCCGAGAGCAACAGTGGAGGACAATTCTTCATCTTCCCCGCCACTCTCAATGCTTCTCTATCTAAAAGCTCGCCCAGAATCAAATTTTATAAATTGACCTAAGTAAGGTTTAAACATAGCTATGCAGGAAGCATATTGACAATAGAAACTTTTTAAAGTAATAAGAAATTAATAACCCAAATCAGAGTATACATTTCACCATCAAAATGTCACAAAATAAAATATATCAGGATTGATTTTAAACTAAAATCCATGTAAACCCTACTTACGATTTCAACTTGGATATCGACATATCTAAACATGCGATTAGAGAACTCGGAAACTAGTAAATGATCATACCAAAGGATACATTTCACCATCCAATGTTCCCATAGTCCACACCAGGACAACAATAAAATTTGATTAATCCTTCTTAAAACTTCAACAAGTGCAGCAAGAAAATATATATTTAAGGTACTAGAAAATTCAGAAAGTAATAAAAACCCAAGTCAATATATACATTTCATCATCCATATAACAAAAATTCCAAATGTGCAGGTTTGAATTAACGCCCCCAATTAGATAAGCTAAACTGCAGATTGGATTTCAACATGTGAATCCCCGAAATGAAAGGAAAATACCCTGCATGGTCCGATCAGGAAATATCGTTGTCGTCAAAATCATCTTCAAATGAATTGAAGAAATCTGCGTCGGAAGGTTTGCTGTCAGGAAGCACGTCGTTCATCAATTCCAACGGGTCTCCGTCGTCGACCTCCATGGCAGCCGTGGAGGCCTGCTCGTCAAGATCGTGGTAAGACAATGATATCGTTGGCCTCATTATTTTGCTCTCAGTGAGGGAAAAAAATTAGAATGAACACCTAGAAATTGAAAAAACTGTTATCCAGAAAGCTCCAACCAATAGACAAATGTGTGTCGATGTCGTTGTAGGCATCTGAATGATCCGGAGTTGAAATCTAGTTCAAATCTTTCACAATAAATATATATAGGGTGCGGTCATAGCCCTCACCATATGGCCCCGTTTGTTTGGGGAATTGGAATTGGCCTCAATAGGGTTTTGAAATTCTGGTTTTATATCTTTCAGATATAGTTTGGACCGTTTGGTTGACCCAGAAGATGAATGAGTCAATCCATCTTCTGTGTTTGGTTGCAAAAGAATTTGGCAAATTTCCAGGTGGGCAGAAAAGGAAGAGAATCACAAAATGGTGTGCAGTATTTCATCATCGTATCTGTGGTGACAGTGAATGTCGTCGCAGAAATGGAGGCTAGTGAGGCGAGCGCAGATGGATGGCATCACAGCTTCGAAACACGACATGTCCATCGGTGCTGGTAAAGATGTTTGGCATGGGATGCCATACCCTGTCAACACGATATAAAGTTCACAACATCTTTCAACAATAGCTTTTCCCCTAAATGTTTCTTTAATAATAATAATAATAATAATGCAGGACAATGACAGAGTGAGCTAGGTTTTGCGTCCAAGACCAAACTTTTGTTTTCATTTTATCAATTTCATTTCCAGATACCTCCATCTTGGGTGGAAGTTTTAATTGTTTTATTTGTTAAATAAATTGTTGTCCTCTTCAAAGCAAGGTGCGGCCGCCCTTTCAATGCTCATTGGCATCAAAATGGTATCAGTTTGTTTTTTTATTTGCCAAGTGAAACCCCTGTTTTATCTCCTCTGTTCGCGGGTTTAGTTTAATTTACTGGACATGGACATGGCTTCCTCTTCCACAGCCACTCAGAATCAAACTCAATCAGAAAATGCCTTTGATGAGCTTGCACCTTATTATCCTGGATCTAATTCTACAGGGCCGTGGGACATCTTTACTCATTTGCAGATTCAATCCGGACCCGACAAAATTATAAAATGAGGTTCAAAAAACCAAAACCCAGCATTAGAAATCTAATTCCACCTATTGGGTGGGAAGATGGTGCTGCTCATTTTTTAGCCAAAATCAGATTTTCAGTCTAAAATCAGAATTGCGTTTTGGCAAACCAAACAGCGAATTTGAACCCAAAACTTGGTTTTGGGCATCAAATTCCAATTCCACCCCTCATCTTCCAGCAAACAAACGGGGCCTATAGTTTAAATATTTCACAATAAAAAAGTATACTGTGGAAAATGTAGGGTGTGGTTATATGAAAGCAGTCTATGATATTCATGAATAACACACATTTCAAAGTGGGGGCATCAAAGCCTTGAAAATTTTGTAATTTCTTATTAGATGTATGTCTTTCAACAATGAATTTTAATCAATACGTTTGTTATTTTGTCTAATTGTGTTTCTTCAAATAAAGTGCTTAAATTGTCTACTTCTAAAATATCTACATAGCTGAAGAGATGTCATTGTATGTTAGATTCTCCATATGACAAAATGTTGCTCTTTCTCTACCACTCTTATGTTGTAAAATAAGCATATTATCTTTTCTCATTCTTCTTTAAGTATCATCCATCTACTTGTTTCACACCTCATATGAGAACTAGTTCTTAGTCGAGCTATTAGCATTTTTGCTCTCCATTTAATATTTGCTCCCATACATGCTTTTTCCTCATGGTCTACCATGGGATTGAATTCTTTGATTAAATAGATTTTTTTACTCCCACTTTGTCTTGGCCAAATAATACTTCTGAATTTTTCCTCAAAAAAAAAAAGTCTTCATTGGCATTCAGACACACTTGTATATTAACATCTTGTTTCTTCATCGAATTGCTTCATCTATGTGATGTTTCATCTATCTAGTCTTTCCTCCACAGTCATCTTAGGCCAACAATATTTTTCCATATTTTGAGTCTTCTTTGAGTAACTTAACAATCAGACCATTGTTGATGCTTCTAAATGGAAGGTTATGTTTCTGTTAATAAGATCTCATATGGAATAGCGGTTTTTATTTTGAGACTACTGATGATTATATGTTTTTGAATTCTTTCTACTTGTCAACATTCTTTATCTAACATGTTGTTGCACCAAATTTCACACATGTAAAGGATCGCTAGGTTGACCAACAAACCAAAAAGCATTTTCTTGGTTTTTCGATCCCAATATAATTGTACTTATTCATCGTATCTAAAGGATTGCCTTTAAAAAGAAAAATATTTTGTGTCTTCTTGTTTATTTTCAAAGAGAAGAAAGATCATCAGTTTAGTTTTGCTAGTGTTTACTTGCATCCCAACCTCATGACAAAAGATTTCAAGTGCCTTCAAGTGTTCCCTCGGGCTATGAGACATTTTAGCAATTAAAATGAGATCGTGTGCATAGAGAAGTAACTTTATTATATATTTAACCAGCAAAAATCTCTCTCCATTAATCTTGTTTATTCATTCTTCTAACTTATCAATATAGAGGCCAAAGAGAATTGGAGAAAGAGGACACCCTTTTTTGATACCAATATCACTGCCAAAACACTCTAACATCTTATTTGTGGCTCTGATTTTAGCCTTGACTTGCTCATAAAGTCTATGTGTTGCAGCTCTAAGCTAATTAGGGATTCCTAGTTCTTACATTCTATCCTAATATTTTTCATGTAATATAATGTCAAAGGCTTTTTTAAAGTCTAAATAGCAAAAGGCATCACCACCTTGCATATATTGCATATTTCTTCAACCAAGAACATAACAGTAACACCATGGTTGATAGTGGAATGTTTTGGTCTAAAGTCAACTTGCCCTTTAGCTCTTTTACCCTCTATTTTTATCTACCTGATGATTTTGTGTTCAACGTGCTTCCAAAAAATTTCTAGGAGGGGTTTAACTATAATAGTGTGGTAATTTGATGGATCAATTATGTTGTTACTTTTGTGGAGAGTAATCACAGTGTCGGTCGTCCAATTTTTCGGAGAGCCCTCTTTAGTGACATTGTTGAAAATATGATCGATATTGGGTGCAAGGATATTAATGCCCCATTTCAAGTGTTCTACTAGTAGCCCATCAATATCCTAAGCTTTTCCCCCAACCAACCCCTTTATGCCCTAATTGATATCTTCAATGGTGAAAATTTCACTCATGACATTGATTACCAGGGGCCTATGTTTATCCTGCCCACGTTCATATAATGTCTTTAAATATTCAAGTCATTGAGACCTCGTGATATTATTTCTATCTGCTTCCTCTTTTTTTGGAGCTCTTTCCAAAAAATATTGGGATTATTTTTCGAGAGTAATTAGCTTCATCCTTCTCGTGTTCACATATTTTTCTTTTTTACACCTTAGCATATTTTTGTACTCTTTCTTGTTTTCCTTACTCATTTCATCCTTCTCTTAGATTTATTTTTGCTAACTTGTGTTTGTTGACTTGGTGATCAACACCTCCTTGGGGACTCGTGACATGGCTTAACCGCCTCCCATCGGTCTGGTTAAATCTGGCATTTGTATCAAGCGTTCGCAACGGTAAATGATTCCAACAATTAGTATCAGGGCCTTGGTCACGGGTTAGAGTCTCCCTTCAGTGGGTGTTGAAGGCTTAATCGGTGTTGAGGGGGAGATTGTTGATTTGGTGGTCAGCACCTCCTTAGGGACTCGTGACATGGATTAACCACCTCCTGTCGGTCAGATTAAATCTAGTGTTTGTATTGGGCATTGACAATTCAAGATTTTGGCGCAATGACAAATGATTACAACAGTGCTCGTCATCAAACCAAGGATTTGTCAAGAATAGACTAAAATAATGGTAAAAATATTTTTAGATGCGTATTTTTAAGGTATAGGAGAAGGGTATTAGTAGTCGTTGTAGCTAACTTCATACATCTTAAGTTCCTAAATGATATATTAAGTTTTGACTATATTTTTGTTGTATTTGCATGCGATTTAAAAGCTTAATGCTATTGTTTCAACTTCTAGGTGGTTAAGAATAATGAGGGATGATTTGTTGTATGTACAAAGCTCAAAAAGTGGTCATTTAGAGGTTGTGATAAATACCTACTTAAAGACACTTCAATAATCATGCACTACGACCACCTCATAAATTTGTACAACTAATCCAATACACATTCCTTTAATAACGAAAACATTTTCCTCCAATCATTATTTTTACCAATAGTTAGGCACAAATGCCTAAGTAACTATGATATGGGTACCAATGAAGTTACAAAACTTGTCTAATTAAATATTAACTATTGGAGGTACAATTAGGTGACTATTGGGAGATGTGAAAGATCTTAATGGACTTTAATTATCATTTTTTTTTGGTTTTTTCAAAGTTAGTAATTGGGGGGTTGGGTGAGAAAGGAGTGAATAGTTATTGGAACATGGGTTGTAACTGGACCCCTTCCCTATCTTATTTGGAAATAGAATCATTGTAGATAGATAAATAGATCTTTTTTAGCATCTAAAAGGTTTAAAATAGTATATGGGACAACCAACCGTGTCATTTTGGTATTTATATTTTAACATTGTTCCTATCTAAGGAGATGATTATTTGCATCCTCGTCTTTCCAATAGTCTCCTCATTGAATGAATTATGTTAAGAATTAGTTGTTATTATATTGACATGTTTGTGTCTGACGCTCTTAAAGACATCACACTCCATAATAAAGTATTTTTAAAATTTCACTATCCCGATGTTGCAAAAATTACACTCTTTCTTCCCATGCTTCTTTAGGTCTTTTCTACCTCCCTATTTCACATAAGAGTTAATGAGAGTTGGTACTTAATTAAAAATTAAAAAATATTGCCTTTCCACAAAATATTGGTTGCTATGCACGCTTTGTGTTGATCGCACGTAGGGTTGAACTCTTCAAGATAACACTTATTTTTTTCTCTAACACTTCACCACATGTATGCTTGTGAAACTTATCTAAAACAAAAGCTTTTACCTCTTTGTTATTCATGGAGAAAGCATTCAACTATATCATCCATTTGCTCATCTATTTGTTGCATTGAATGCATTAACAAATTAGTCAATGCAATATGATTTGATTCATTTTTTATTTATAGTTTTTCTTATGCATTGTTTATTAAATTTTTAATATTTTTAGTACAACTGAATTTTCAATTCCCATTTTTTAATGATTTTGATAAATGATTATTTGCAATCTTTTAATATTCTCATCCTCTTTGTTTTTATAATTGTCATGTTTTGATATTCAATATTTGATCACAAAACAAGAACCAGTATTATATTTCTAATAATCTATAGATGAAATACACCAAGCAATATCATTCTTGATGCATTTAGCTTTGTAATCAATTTTTTGCATAAAAGTGTAATAGGCGCATCGAGAATAATATTTCTCAATGTATTTTATATAGATTATTAAAGATATATATATCAGTAACACCTACAACATAGTGCATAAGACATTAATGAATTAGGGTTATAGTTAGGATTGTAACATCGTAAATTGTACCATATGCAATTACTCATCACATGGCGCCTTCACTTTAGCTTATTCAAATTTTAAACTAAGTCTTCACTTCATCCCACTTGCCTAGTCATCTACTTTTTATCCAAATTCTCAACCATGTAGATTGTATTGATTCAAGACACATGCACATCGCAGAGACATCTGTACAACACAGACTCATCCTACAAATCTGCTAACCAAAGGTGTTTTTTGGAACATTACACCTATTATTTTTGGTAGTGTAATGCCTCCTTTGGTAGACCACCAATGTCAAGAATTATCTCGGTTCCTTAAAACCTTATGTTGGGTGGATATTTTACAATCGACGATAATCAATTGCAAAATAATGGTTCCAACTATAGTGTGTGAGACACAATCTCTCCTAATTATAAGTGAAGGCTCTCCCTATTTATTTCTACCAAAAATACCTAATACTTAACTAAGATCTAAGATTGTTTACTCTAAGATAATCAATGGGTGTTACATTCAACATATCCTCTTTCTTCAGATAGGTGTTCTTCCTTCATCATATCCTCTTTTTTTAGGATAGACGTTCTTCTCTTACAATAAATTTTCAAGTACAATTTGGTATAGTTAATAAAAAGAAACTAAATAGAGCTCAAAGTCTTCCCATGAATCCTTACATGAATTCAAGAATAAAAATGAAATATAGGTGCAACTTAAAGTATCCAACACATACTTCACCTCAAATGCACAAACCCAAAAAATAAACACAACATAAAGTCTACAAGCTATTTCCTTGCTTGAGCGTACTACACTAGTTTCAAATGTGATAAGTAGCTCAAAGTATACAAGATCAAGTTTGAAAACCTAACTATAATTCTAAACACAATAAGAAGCTCAAAGTCTACAAGATTGAGTTTAAATCCCTCTTAGATAACAAAACAACACTCACAATCAACTCTTGATAATGTCATCACATGACAACTTAATTCAACACAAAGTTTGAAAGCAACCTGCCTCTTTTATTGATTTCAATTTGATTTACATCTAAAAACAAAGTTTAGAGTGCACACACAAACTATCAAAGTTTTGTTGAATTTTCAAAATATGTTTATTTACAATGAGCCCTCTTGTATTTATAGAAGAGAGGCTAAGAGAAAAATTTGGAAAAAAAACTAATTGTTGTCGATGCTTGCTTCAACATTGCAAGTCCTAACCTTTTCTAACTTGCAATATGATTACATGTAATTACAAGTTACAACTTTACATGTAATGTGTTCACATGTAATTACATTTTTTATTTTACATGTAATTTGTCAAAACTAAATTACATATGTGCAACTGAAAGAAAACTAAGTGTTTAACAAGACATGACTCCTATCAACATCATCCTTTGGCATATCTTCATGTTGATACAGGACACTTATACTTGAAGTATTCAAATTCAGTGAAAGTACTTTGTTCAGGAACACCAACTTGGATCTTTGAGGAAATACCACCCCATCTTCTTGTATGGGGTAGTATCAGTTCTTTAGGAGAAGTTCTCTCTGTGAAGTTGAGGTGAGAATCCTAAAGAATTAGAACATCATCATGCATTTTTTGAGAGCCCGTGACACTTTCTTTAGACTGGAGGTGTTGCTAAATATGTCTCATGCCTTGATTTATCATGAGGGAGGAACGTGTGTGCAAATGTGACTGACAAGGAAGTGTGAAAATAATGTAAATGTGGGCTCATGGTTTAATTTTGGGCCTTGGAGAATAGATTACAAGTGGAGAAATCAAATCATGTTTTTTAAATGTAATTGGGTCTCTAGAACCCAATATGTGTATGGTATGAGTGCAAATGATAAAGCAATCAGAAAAAAAACATTCAGTTGGTTCTTGGAACTCGGATTCCAAGTTGGGTAAAATTTTGTTTGTAGTCGGGTCTTGAAGACTCCACTGCAAGTAGCATACAAGTTTAATTTTTTGAATTTCAGATGTTAAATTCCAACTTCCAAGTTTCTCACAACATCACTCATAATACTGGCTTATAAACCTAACTTGACATGTGTAAAGAGAAAAATGTAATGTAAAGAGGTAAAGGGTACAAGATACTTGCACATCTAAATAATACCCTTTACATGTAAAAATTTGGGGAAGGTAAGATTCTCCTCTTAGCCCCAAATTCACAAAGGAGAGATCCAAATTGATTAACCATAAGAAAATGGTCAATGCATAAATGAATCAATCGATTAGAAATAAGAAGAAAGAGGAAAACCTTACATTTCATTTTGGAGGAGAGTGTGTAATAGATCTGAAAAGATTAAAATCTTAATTGAAATGAATTGAAGACAAATACTAACCTCAAAGTATAGCAGATCTAGAAATTGTTGTTTTCTGGTGTTTGTACCAATTTTCTGGAAATTCTGCAGCCTGCCCTAGCTTGGAAACATAGAGACAAAAAACCCATAAATCATTTTCTTTTCTCAGCAAGGTCGACCTTGACCCAAATATGGGGGCACAATTGTACCCCTTTATGTCGACCTTGACCTACACTACTCCGACGAAAAATCTATTTGCAAATCCTGAAAGTTTGCCAAAAAGGGTATCTGAATATGCTCTATAATTCATTGTTTTGTACCTGTACCAGAAAGAAAAAAGGGTTTTTTGTTGTTTGTATGGGGGGTTTTCCTTGGTCAAACCCTGATTTTGGAATTAACCTTGAAATAGAATTGAAATTGCAGTAATAAACAAAGTAAATAGAATGATTCACCTTGCTTATGTTGAAACCCTTATGGAGGATTCGAATCCTTGAATCCACAAGTATGGATGCTCCAAATGGATGTAGAATGTAGGATGTAGGATGTCTCAAATCAATTGCCTTTAGATATTCAACACCAATCTTGAATGGATCTTGGAATAGGAAGAAGCTTGAATGGATGTGGATGGAGAAATATTCAATGAGAGGGCTCCATAGAGCTTTAATCCTCCAATGGATACTAATGGATCCCCTTGATGAATTGAATCTTGAATGCTTGAATGCTTGAAAGTAGACGATTGCTTCGATAGATTATGCGTAGATGATCAAAAATGAGAGGAGAAGGCTTCCTTATATACTACTCTAGGGAACAAACTTCTACAGAGGCCGACATATGAGAATTAAATTCCAAATAGGCTCATACTCCTAGAACTGGACCTATATTAAATATCTTTTTTAAGAGTCGCCACTTCGAAGCCCGAAACAGCTGAACCAGAAGTGGGAAATAATTCTTTCCAAACCCTGACATCTGGAAATCTTTGAAATTTGAAATTTAGACCCTGGGTCAGGGTTGAGGTCGACCTTAACCCAGAAGGTCAACCTTGACCTTGAGGTCAAGAAACTCAAAATCTCAGAGCAAGATACCAGAAATAGGTAGGAGAGAAGTGGAAAATAGGGCAGGACAGGGAAAAAACCATATCCAAGTCAAAGACCCATTCAAGGCATTTGACATGACCCCAAACCACTTACTCAAAGAGCTAAACCAGACCTAAATGAAAGTGCTTCCATTTTCCGATGATACAACATGTAAGACAAAAAATTTAAACAAAAATATGAAGTACTTAGACAATTTCAGGTCTCTGGAGGTTAGCTACAAGTGCAACAAAAATTAACTTTCAATTCGGGTCCTAGGACCTGAAACACAAGTTGTAACGCAATACAACTTGCAATAACAACTAGTAAAACTACTTGCACTGGTAGCCCAAAGTTCTTATTTGACATGCTAAAGAGGTAAATTTATTTTAATGTTGAGTCTTGGACCCTACATTGCAAGTTGTAATGCAAGTTAATATTAATGTTAGGTCTTAAACCCTACATTGCAAGTTGTAATACAAGTTACTTTTAATGCTAGGTCTTAAACCCTACATTGCAAGTTGTAATGCAAATTACTTGCAATGCTAGGTCTTAAACGCTACATTACAAGTTGTAATGCAAGTTACTTGTAATATCGAGTCTTGGACCCTACATTGCAAGTTGTAATGCAAGTTACTTGTAATGAAGGGTTTAAACCCTACATTACAAGTTGTAATGCAAGTTACTTGTAATGTCGGGTCTTGGACCCTACATTACAAGTTGTAATGCAAATTAATTGAAATGATGCATATGGGACTCAAAATTGCAATAAAGTCTATTTTTAAGTCACTAAAACTTAACAAAATGAAGATCAAGGACTTTTTCTTTGTCAATGAATGTCATGGACACCTTAAAATGCATGTCAAGAGCCTTGGAAATGTAAAAATGGATTATTTTTTTGAGGGTGTCTCCAATTTTCATTATGCTATAATTGGGGACAACAATTTCATTTTGGCCTCATTTTGAAAGTTTTGGGTCCTTTTAATTGCTTCTTTCTCACTTTCACAAGATTCTTGATCATCTTGGGCAATTTTTACATCTCTTTAATTACATTATTTTGTTGCATCACCACCTTTCAACACACGATCTTGTTATCACCTTCAATCCACCAAGCTCTGGCTTCTTAGCTTCAAAGGGAAGTTATCTCATAACCATTTATATTTATTTAATAAACATATATTAGTATATTAAACATTTATTCTCTTATCCATTATCATTTATTGCTACCATATCTCTAACTTGTTTGTCTTTGGAGGTGGAAACACCAAAATAGGGGTTTGACTTCAGCAAGCCTTTAAATCAACAACCATAACATTTTACTTGTGTGTGTAGGTTTAAAGAGGAAATTGGAGTGGCATGTCAAGAGTATTTTTTCATTGGGAGGTTGTAAGATATTCTTCATTTCCCTTGTCATTTAAATGTCATATTCTCATCATTCTACATTTTTTTGTTGTTGTCCTTAGTTTAGTTTACTTTTTGTTTAAGTAGTTAAAGTTGACTTGTATCTTTCTGGTATGATTTCTTTACTCTGTTTATACAAGATCCATGTGTGTTGTGCTAGCATCTTACATCCATTTTGTATTCTTTCACTCACACAGGTATCTAGGATAGAGAGCCAGAGCCAACAAACCCAACCAAATGGTCTTACCTGTTTGTTTTTTCATTGCTTGTAACCTAATTTTTTAATCAATTTATATTAGAGATTTGTTTTTGTTTTGTTATTTTGTATTGGTTCAGGACGCATGTGAACCACTGATATATCTGTGTAGTGTGCACTTATCCTATAAATTTTTAGACTAAAGGTGGCTATTGGAGGAAAACACTTGTTATTTTTGGTAGTGTAACACCTCCTTGGGCAAGCCACCAACATTGAGAATTAGTTTGATTCCTTGAAACCTTCATTTCGGCCTCATTTTGTAACTTCTGGGTCCTTCAAATTACTTATTGCTCACTTTAACAAGATTCTTGATCATCTTGGACAGTTTTCATAGCTCTTTGGTTACTTCGTTTCGTAGCTTCAGGCCCCTTTGACACACATAAGCTCATTTTAACCTTTAATCCACCAATCTCTAGCTTCTTGGCTTCAAAGAGAAGTTATCTCATGCCCATTTAGTTTTATTTAATAAGAACATATTAATATCTTGAGCATTTCTTTTCTAATCCATTATCATTTATTGGATTAACATTATCGTATCTCTATCATGGCAATTTGTGGAGGTGGAAATACCAAAATGAGGGTTTGACTTTGGCAGGTTATTCTTGTGTGTGTAGTTTTGAAAAGGAAATTAGAGTGACATATCAGGATTCTTCTTCGTTGGTAGGTTGTAATATATTCTTCCTTTCCCTTTTCATTTGTGCATCATATTCCCGTCATTTGACATCTTCTATTACTTTCCTTAGTTTAGTTTAAATTATGTTTAAGTAGTTAAAGTTGTCTTGTACCTTTTTGGTATAGGATCTATACCATATCCATATAGGATGCACATGCACTGCACTAGCATCATGCGTTTATGTTGTAGTCTTTGACTCACATAGGCATCTAGGACATAGAGCTAATGGAGCCCACTAGCTGATCTTGGTTGTCCATTATTTTGTTTCCAGTAGACTAAAAATAATTACCAATTTAAATCATAGACTTCTTCCCATTTATATCATTTTGCATTCATAGTTAATTTTAATTCTTCTTTATCTAATTTAATCTCTATAGCTCACCAAAGCACTATTACAAGTAAGGTATCATTGACGTCATTCATCCCTCAAGGTTTCATCATTCTTAAGGGTAGAAATTTCCCTTTTCCATATTTTGATGAACCCGACGTGAAACCAAAATCTAAATATGTATGCATCATCGTCTTCTCCCCCATATAAAGTGAGTCCATTTGTGAACATATTGATTAACACTCATCTCTCACCTTTGAACTAGAGGGCATGTAACATGGATATATCATTCACACCTCTAGATTGCCCTTATTGCAAAGAGGCTTCTCCCTTATACATCCCTCCACAAATCAAAAAAAATCCTATTAGGGTATTATGGGTGACCCCAGATGTAGATTTTATGTCATTATGAAGGAGGTCTTATTTATAAATGGGCCAAATCATGCAAGGTACAATGAGTGAAAGTTCATTATCTATATGCATATAAAACTATATCTTCCCCTCTGGGATCCACCACCTTGATGGTCCTTTTGGGACCTAAGGTGATGTCTACAAGTTTTATTGTTATTTCTAAATTAGATCTCTTTTGCATAAAGCTAGGCATCCCTTGGCTAGTCTCTATGGGATCAATCCCATCAATTGTGTATAAGTGTTTAAATTTTTCCAAAGAGGGCATTGTGCATACTATCTAGGATACTAGGTATCAACCTTGGTATCTCATGGGGGATTTCTTTTGGATTTTTTCTATCCTACTCTGATAGGGCCCTTACTTCCTGAGGAGGATCTATAACACAGGTGATCTCTCTTATCTTCACCCTTGCATCTTATCCTACCCCTTCTTTGTATCATGCTTCACCTTCCATTCCCTCTTCATCAATGGCTAAAGGAAAGCATGTCCATTAGGGCGAACCTCCTCGTCCACAAAAGATATCATGGTCTCCTATGGTGCATCCTATTTTTATGGTTACACCTAGAAGAGACAAAGGAAAGGAATCAACACTCAAAAAGTTCAAGTTTCACCTTCCCATTGAACTTCCTATCCTTGTTTATATCCGTTGTATTATTGTGTAATGTAAGGGAAATAGGACACTACTTGCTAACTCAACTCCCTTGGCACCTATCTCCTAGCCCCTAAAGGTACCTCATGTTCCTTCAAATATAGAGAAAATTAGGAAAGGGCTCTTGTGGTTGAGTCTACAACTATCATTTTAGTAGCACCTCCTACGTCATTAGTGGAGTCATCATCTTTGTTGTTCACAACATCAACAACCTCCCCCATGGAGCAAGATGTTATCAAGCCTTCACAAGCTTCTCTTCTTGATATGATACTATGTCAGAACTAGGTTACATATGAGTGTAAACTTCATTTATGGGCAAAGGCTATGGAGTGTAATTCAACAATGAACGTAAAGAGTGAGTCATTGTTCCCTGTGTCTACATTTCTTACATTTGCACCTGTGTTTTCTTCTACTAGATTTGCAGTCTCATCTAGTTTCATCCTCATTCTTGCTTCCTACTAATTTGGCAATTATAGATGGGATTTTCCCTAAAAGGATCCAATTCTTCATCTCTTTATCCCTATAATCCTCACTTATCACTTTGATTCTTGATATCTTGCCTTTTTCCTAGTTGATCAACATGCTATATACACAGGTGGTGTCTAGTGCAATTATGTATGCTTGGTCCACCCCTCTGTTGATCCTCATCCTATCTTTCCTAGGGTCCTCAAACCTACTATAGTATAAAAGAATCCATCTCCTCCATTATTCACTATAAAGTTCAAATAAGGCCATATGCCCAAGTTGCATCGTCAAAAATCCATTATGTTGAATCATGTGTCTACATTTATTCTTGTTGTTGAGATGGTTTTACCTTCTCCTAAGTTCATCACCCCCTCTTTCATTGGGTTGGTGATGTGGCTCCTTGTTCCTTACTTCGAGTAGAGTCACATGTGTCCTATGAGGCATGTATGTTTTAATCTCTTGAGGATATTTGGATGTTGAGGTTGATATTCACATAATCTATAACACTTGCCTTAGTGGAGCTTCTGGATAAGAATGTTGAGACAACATCATCCTTGGATCTTTCTATTGGTGAGGCACATATGACTTCCCTAATGGTTGTTCCTCTTTAGGATTGGACTCCCTCCCCCTAGAATCAAGATTGTGAGGACAATGATCTAATTTTTAAGGATTGTTGACACGGTTCCCTCTGTTAATCAATTGATGAAGATGATGAAGATTGAGTGATACTGAGTATCATGATTGTAGAAATGGTTAGATCATTTTTTGTTCTGTCATTGATGTTAAGCAATTGACTATTAATTTTTATTATGTTACCATATCTTAAGAGGAGAATTTAAATGGGTGACAAATACATATCAGACAATGATGAAGTAATGTTGATATAGTTGTTTTCTACTATATATTTGATTTTATCAAATCGGTACAATTGATTGATTAAGTCAGAAATTGCAAAGAGTTAAGTTATGACTGAAAGAGTTACTTTACAGAGCTAGACAAAGTCAATCAGTATAGAGTTATGTTAGTCGGTCACAGTTACCAAACACAGAGAAAGACAGGCACTAAGCACCGAAGATGAGTCAGACACCGAGCAGTGAATGAAGATAATTACTGAGTTACAAAGCAAGTTTACCGAGTATAGGATATTGATTGTAAATGATGATAAGATCGAATTTAATGCAAAGTGATGATGACCTGGATAAGGATAATACTTAAATGAAGTTTGTTATAATATCTACAAACTTCAAAATTCAATGAGAAGATCTAAGGTGAAGATCAAGCAATTAAATTTGATTATGTGAGTTCCAAGAAAAGTTCAATTTTTTAGATAAAAGTGAAGTGGTTTAACGAGTTGAGATTTAGGAAGCATATGATCGAACGACAGAGCGCAAATGATGGAAAATCTAATTAAGGAGATTAAGAGGCAA
Source organism: Thuja plicata (assembly GCA_018584345.1). Lineage (NCBI taxonomy): Eukaryota > Viridiplantae > Streptophyta > Pinopsida > Cupressales > Cupressaceae > Thuja > Thuja plicata. The sequence continues at coordinate 3,758,831 of MU224186.1, forward strand.
AATTATGTCTATATAAAGAATGAGAACAAATAAAAAAAGAGAGATGTTGGCAAGTTGAACAAAGAAGAAGAAGAAGCTGAAGAACAACATATATCGAGCAGAACAGAGAAACAAAGATTGAAGAATCTACAGTCTGAGAAAGAGATAAATGGAGTATGTGATGCCAGTATTCAATTGAGCATAAAGGATCTGACACAAAAAAGGTAGTTGTTATATTTATAGATCAAAGTTTTATTGTTGTTTATTAGTATTTGTAACAGAGAAATCTCTTAATCGAGTGGATTTAACCATCCTATTTGTAAATCCTAGAAGTAGGTGACATTGCAAAAGAGTGTTTAAAGACCTCTAACAAGGTCACTCCTACTAGGGTGAAGATCTTAACAAATCTTAGGTAAATCCCCTAACAGGGTCACATTTAACAAATGTGTTTGTAATCTTTAACAAGACAGGTTCTTAACTGAGCGTACTTCAGAAGGGTACATTTTTATTGTGGGTCACAATTCCCACAAAGTTTTTTTCCAAATTGGGTTTCCTCATTAAAGATGGTGTCAACTAAGTTAAATCTGATGTTAATGAGTTTGAATGATTGATTTACATATTATGAGATGTATGGTTGTTTAAGTTATTAAGTTATTTGGTGAAACGGTTATTACTGTATTCAGTTCTACTGAGTGAATTAGTAAGCTAAGTTTTGAGCATTAAAATTTGATTTTGTCTGATTCACCCCCACCTCTCAGTGGACCAACACCCTCTTCTTTAGCTATAGATTGGAGAGTGTCTATATATGTCCCCCATGTTTGTTTTTTGATTTTTTCCCTCTTGAAGTTACTTCATTGGTACTTGGAAATACGGGGTTGAATTTTATACACTTTATCTATTTGTTATATTTTTCTTCTATTTGTCATATGTTTCTTTTTGACATTAAATGATGATGCAAAGCGTTGGGGGCATCTAAGCTATTTTCTATGGTGACCCAATTTTTCATTTTATCTTTATATTCATGTTCTCTTCTTCAAATCGAAGACTTTTGGACCATAGTGAGTAGCTAAACATATACAAAAATGCACTAAAAAACTCACTACTATGAGTTCTTATTTCAAATAATCAAATCCCCCTCTACGTATTTGTACTTCATGGATATCATGTGTCATCTATTATAAGGTGGCATTCCATGGAAACCTCTCACTATGTTGACATGTCATAACATCTCTTGTCTCCTTAGAATGAATCATGTTCCCCTTTTCTCAATAGTTTCCATTCTACGAGGAATTTTTTATATCTCCATCATTTGCATTCTATAAATTCTAAAAATTAGTTTTAATTTGTTGCCTTTGTGGGGGCCAATACACTTTTTTTTTTTGCATTTGTGGGGGCCAAACCACTATCCAAATCTTTTCACCCTATTGTATGACTATCTAGCATAACACAATTTGTTACCTATACCAGTGAAATATTAGTGATCACTATCTCATGATCTATATTGGATTGATATCATGTTTATATCTTTTTAATAAATTTTATAATGTTTTTCCATCTAACATGTTATGATTTAACTTAGCATGATATAAAAAAGGTTCATGTCTTTTCCCTGGAAACAACTCCACATGGTTAAATTTTGCTTCCCATTCATATCTTGGTGTAATATTTCTCTCTAATTTAGCTCACATTCCACTATTGATGTTCTCACTAAAGTGGGGGGAGAAATTTGACTCTACAGTCCTAAAAGTTAGCACTCATAATTGGACGCTTTAGGACCTATTAGGCCCCATTTTGGTGATTTCAAGGTCTGAATGCCCTTTATGCTTGATCCCTATGACCTATCTCTTCTTTTACCACAACTATTCAATGTCCCCGATATCCCAGTGAAATTTGAGCCTATTTTAATTGAGACACATTGCCAATGGAAATATGTCCCTAGAAAACATTGCCAATGGTGATCTGTCTATAGGGTTTTGTGCCCAAATTTTGCTCAAAGCCCAATATTAGGGTCTTCTTCCAAGGTTTTCAATTGTGGTCGGCTTGGACCAATTTTGAATCTTGAAAATATGGATTTACTATAAAAGGAACTCCTCTCCCCTCATATAGAATCAATCGACAAGTCAATAAAGTGCAAGCATTTTGGCAATCAAGTTATCGAGATTTCAAGCTAGCAAGAGCAATTGAGGATTTGAATTCAAGATTTGAAGGCAAGCATCCAATTCAAGATCTCCAAGTCTCCATTTATTCAAAATCCATCAAATCAAAGGCAATATTCTCCAATTTATTTGAGTTTATATATCATGATGTCCAAGTAGATTAATTCTCAATCAAGCAAGAAGATTCATTCATCCTTCTCTCTTTCTCCTTCTTTGCATGTGGTTATCAAGCATATCTATATTATAGATCTTGGAGTGGAAATCATAGATATATAAATTTGTGACGGAATCCTTGATTCTACATTGAATTTCAAGGTCCACTCTTTGGATTCCAAGCACATTCAAGCATCTTCATGGATTTGAGCGATTTATACATCCGTTCATCAAGGTTTACGCAAGGTAAATCAATAATTTATCTTTTACATTATTTCCTTTATGCAATTTCTATCATATTTAAAGGTTGATTCCTAAATAGGGGTTTGAATAAGGAAAAACCATTTTCCTAACCTTTTACCCATTTTTTAGTGTACAAGAAAAGGTTACGAAGCTGTTGGATCTTTTATGGGTAGAACAAGAACAATTGCAGATTTTGTGAAAATTTCATCCAAAAGTGTTGGGTACATATTGAATTATTCTCTGTCCTCTGGTTATAGATTTAATTTCACTCTATCCCTTCCATTTTTGAATGAAATTTGTAGAGAAAGTCAATTTTGTCTTCCAGTTTCTGTTTCTGTCAGTTTCAACTCAATATTAGTTTATATCAGTGTATTTTGATCAAACTTTTAGTAACTTTTATAATCGATCAATTACATTACATAATCATTTCCATTTCATTTCAATTAAATTACTTAGAGGATGATAGACCATATTTCCAATTAGAGCTTGAGTTACCTCTTGATCTAATCAGAGATATTCTTCCTTCCTAATGCACAATTCGTAAAATGAGGAAGTAATTCACTTAGTTTATTTTATGTTGCATTGCTCTCCCCATTTTCCTATTGTACATTTTGGTTAACTCAATGTTTATTACATAACTTTTGATTTTCTAGTTATATCCTCTTTGCATGATCTTCCTTGAATGCTTCTTTAGATCTAGATCTACTTGTGCATGCTTTACATTTTTGAATTTGATAGTTAGACATGTCTTTCATAAAAATATCTTATTTGTTTTTATAACATATCTCTTTCAAATATTACAATTTTATTTGTTCTATATATTTTTTCTTATTACCTTGTCCATGAGTGTTATCACTTTGAGTCCTACTTATAGCATTTTAGTTAGGAGAAGTCATAGACATATGGGTTTATTTGATCCTGAGCCTTCTCACTTTCCTAGGAATATTGATGAGACTAACAAACATACTAGTGACATCAATCCTATCATGGAGAAATTTTTTTCCCATTCTTATTATGGTGAAGATGAGGCTTCAAGGGTTCCTCCTATGCATGTTCAAAATCTTTCTAATGACTTCGAGAAATTTGAACAATGGTTAGGACACGGAAACTCTAGTCTTGAGGTCATTTCTATTTTATAAGGCTTAAGGAAGATAATTCATAATGATGAACACGGTGTTTACATCTGAGTTCTGGTAAATGGCAGTCCTTGAGGGTTTTTTTGAGGTGAACAAATGGATTAGGTAGGGTGATCCTATCTCACCCTTCCCCTTTATCATAATGGTGGAGGTTTTGGGCAGATTGATAACTAGGAAGAGATTGAATGGACAGTGGAAAGGCATCAATGTGGCCAAAGGTGTCTACCCCATTTCACATCTATAATTTATAGACAATACTTTTTAACAATTGAAGCTTCAATCAGAGAGGCTTGGGTAACAAAGGAAATGCTTAACACATATGGTAGAGCCTCAGGTCATCACATTAATTAGAGAAAATCTAATAATTTTTTTAATATGCCCATCCATAAATAACAAGAGATTTGCAGAATTCTTGGCATGAGAGATGGTTCACTTCCTAGCAAGTATCTAGGCATTTCTCTCTTTGGAGGGGAAAATAGGACAGGAGTGTGGAAAAATTTGGTTGATAGGTGTATGCATAGGATGGATGGGTGGAAGACCAAATGGTTGACTTCAACGGGGAAAATTCTTATGCTCAAGACTGTTATATTAGCAATCCCAGTCTTCTCTATGATGTGTTTGAGAATCTCACAAAATCTTATTAAGGCAATAGACAAAGAGTAAGGAAGTTTTTTTGGAATGGAGCAAATGAGTAGGACCAAGTTCCTCTTTTAGCATGGGACAAAATATGTCAATCTCTGATAAAGGTGGGGTTGGGCTAAGAGATTGGAAAATTATGAATGAGGAATTAAGTGCTAAATTGGTTTGGAGCATTTATGCTAATCCAGAACAACTATGGGTAAAAAATATGAAATCCAAGTATTTGGATTCTCTTGAAAATCACAGAATATTTACTATTCAAAATCTACCAAGAGGCTCCGTAATATGGAATTTTATCATAATGTGTAGGCCTGTTATTACTAACCATATATCTTGGCAAATAGGAAATGGACACAAAGTCAAATTTTGGGATGATTTGTGGGATGTTTTACCAATTTTAAGAGACAATGTTGATCTTCTCTTTCTTACGACCTTTTTTATACAAAGATGGGGGGACAATGTCGGAGGCTATGTTGAATTGAAACAAGGGGATTTTGGTGATGAATGGGCATAGAAGGAGATTAAGATCTAGGATTGTTGAGTTTGGAAAGATGAACTGATGAAGAGAGTATTGCAAAGTAGGAAGATTTTTATGACTAACAAAGAGGACAAAGTGGTTTGGTGTGGTTATTTGTCAGGAAACTACTCAGTTAAAATTAGGTATCAATTCTTGATAGACAAGAGGGTGACAATTTTTGGCCAAAAAGATTATGTTGGCATAAATATTTCTTACCAAATGTTGGCACATGTGCTTGGCTTGAAATTAGGGGAAGAATTTTAACAAGGGAAAGAAGGAAAAAACTTGGTTTTGTTGGACCCACCAAATGCGTAATGGGTGATTTAGGTGAGGAAATAGTGGATCATCTTCTTGTGTAGTGTAATGTTATTGCAACATGCTAGGAGAATCTCAAGCTCAAACTAGGGTAGCAAGGCCCTCTTAAAAATACATTTAAGGAAGTTTTTGAAGGATAACCCTTGATGTGTGAGAAATATCCACTATCAAGTATATGGATAGCTATCTCATCTATATTGGTGTGGGGGGTTTGGAAGGAGATAAATAGATGAATATTCTTGGACAAGAAAGAACCTTTAAAATATTGCAAGAGAGGATTGATCACATTATTAAAGAGTGGTTGGCACTTAGACATCATAGAAATAGGGCCTTCTCATTCCCTATACAATGGCAGATAGAAAAATTCACAAGGAGTGGCTAGGCATCAAGATCAAATATGGATTGGGAGCTTTGGTGGTCAAGAAGAAATAAGACAACAAGGATGTGGTGAGATGGGAGAAATCTACTGAGGGGTGGTTAAAAGTCAATTTTGATGGAGCCGCCACTCAAGGGAAAGAGTTATTGTTAGAGACTGGAATGGAAATACAATGTCAATCGTAACAAAAAAACTTGATGAGGGGACTAATAATGTGGTTGAAGCCAAAGCAACATTGATTACAGTTGGCATGGATCAGATGATGGGAATTCAGAAAATACATTTAGAGTATGACTCTCTGATCATCACTCAAGATATTAAGAATATGATGGAAAATGCATGGCACCTATAGAATAATATCTGGGCAATCAATAAAGAACTAGAACATTTTGAAAATTACAAAGTAAGCCATATTCGCAGATCGGGTAACAAGGAAGCAGATGTGTTATCTAATTGGGTAGTTAGTTTCAATGAGATAGGGTAACAAATATTTGAGGACTATAGACCAAAGGATGAAGTGTTAAGGAGATAAGTGTAATGCATGGTGGAAATTGGGGACTTTTATGGACAAACTTTAGGAAAATGTGATAATGATGATGATTTTTATAAGATTTGAATCACCTTTAGTTATGTTTTCATTTAAAATTGTGGAACGTGCTTGAGGAATGGGAGCAATAGACAACTGGTGGGACATTTTAAAGGTTTAACAGGGGATTGTAATCATTAGAAGTTTCAAAGAGATTTGAAAATATAAGAAAGGACTTGTCTGGTTTGCATATCTCACATCATCGCCATTGGAATTGGATAGGTGGCAGCTTACATTGCAGGTCACATTAATGATGAATTGGTGCTGAAGGGATGTATTTAAAGTTTCAGATAAAATAGGTAGAGTGTATTTAAAATTCATTAAAAGTGCAGAAAACTTGCAATTGTGTGGTGGTTTTAAAATTGCAGAGACAAGAGCTTGAATTAGGGGTCGAGAATGGAGGCAATGTTCACATTTAAAACTAAGAAGCATCAAAAGGGATTCTATAGATTTGTGAAAGATAATTGACTCAAACTCTTGTTGAAATTCCCTTATGATGATTTCATAGAGGTTGTGTTGAAAACACTAGGAAGTTTGTTTATGGGTGCTAAGCATAGATGGATGTTAAATTTAGATATTACCTCATTGATTTTTGCGTGGGGACTCAAGTTGGGTGAGGATGTAGAAATGATTAAATAGGTTCTTCACTCCTTATTTGAGGAGGCATTGCTTGGTGAGCTCAAATCCTTTATGGAATGGATGAACCCAGGTGTGGGTTTTGATTATAGTGAATGCTTTGAAGACATGGATGATGCAGAGGAGTTGGGTTTTGTCTCATTCATGAGGTGGACCAAGAGGGTGGACAAATATGATAATAGGATGTAAATTTTAACTGAATGGGAGAACTTGAAATTGGCACTAAGGAGGTACAAGTCTGCATCTGAGCCAACTAGAGTGGTTTGCCCATAGCAAGTCCCACAGAGACAAAGATCAAACAGAGGCAGGCGAGCTCATAGTGAAACACAAGTTGGTAAGAGACACTCTTTTTGAAATGAAAGAATTTCATTTTTGTTTTGAAAGGGCTCATTTTGGCACTATGAGCTAGAGAAATGAAGGCTTTATTTTGTTCTGGAAGAAATCTCAGACCGAAAGCAAAATGGAGTTGGGTCCTAAAGTTTGTAAAGGGGTTTTTTGTAGTGATTTTTTGACTGATTACCTAGTATTTTTATGTTATGATTTGATAGTTTGGAAGCTTTGTCTTTAAGTACTTAGCTTATATATTTAGGTGTGGGGTGGTACTGTGATGAAATGTAAATGAAATATTTGAAATTAGATGTTCATAGTAAAATAAGCTTAGGGTTTATGTTAAGTTTTATATTGAATAAATGTAACAAAGGTGTGTGATGAAGCATAGGGTGCGTAGAAGTATTTTTTGGGTGATAGGGTGCTAGTAAGCTATCAGATGCATCCAAATTCAAGGTTAAATATTTTATAATATCTTTCTATAATTAATAAAATATATCTATTACCAAGCCAAAAAACATCTTGTGTAGTATCTCTCATCTCATTGATAGCAATGTTAAGCCTATAAGAGATTGTGTTCAAGAGCTATGCTTTATTCCACCTACCACTAGCGTTGAGACCTCTATGCCTATGTCTACTTTAATTTATAGTGTCTTCGCTTATCCTCCACCTATCATAACAACTTCCATTCAAAATCTCAATCACACACATGTTAGCATCCTTAATCCTATTGCTCCTTATATTCATTCAATTGTGTCATGTGTTTCATTGCCTTCAGAAATGCCCACTTGCAATAGTGTTCCTTTTACATATTCAACTGTTCCTTTCATTTTTCATAATGCTCCAAATATTTCAAACATATCTCCTTCTACCATTCTTTCTACTGATTCTACCATTAATATCTTGTCTTAAATTGTTTCTTCTTTGCAACAACAAATTATTTCAATGGCTCAATCCAAGTTCAATATTCCTGCTTGTGACATTGCTGGTCTTTTGTCTTTGGATATCACCCATGATGTTATCCCGCAATACATGGAGATTCCTTATCTTGAGACGTATAATGGTAAGGGTGATCCTTTGAATCATGTAAAAATATTTCAAACATTATGGAATGATTTCTCTCATGACCATAGGTTCATGGCTAATCTATTTACTAGAACCTTTCAAGATAGATCCTTGCAATGGTATTTTCTTTGCCTCCTTATTCTATGATTCTTTTCAAAATCTCAACAGTGCTTTCATTCAACAATTTCAAAACAAGATTGGCCCTAAGATTTATTTGACTGGTTTAAAGCATTATAAACAAGGCATTAGAGAAAAAGTGACTAATTTCATTGGTAGATTTTAGCATTTGCATGTTTAGATTTCTTATCTTGTGCTTGCTATTGAAGTTCGACACATTTTCATTGCTAATTTACCAAAAGAAATTAGAGATAAGATTATACTTTTTGAATTCTCTTCTGTTACTCAATTATGTGCAGTGCTTCATAATTATCAGTTACAAGTGAGTCAGTTTGAGAGCATTACTCCAATGGCTCTGGTTGATAAGAGTGATGTCACATCCAACAATTTTAACAAGTTTCAAAAGCCAAAGAACTTCATTAAGATCAATAATTCATCCAAAAATGTTGATGAGCAAGTGGTAGCAACATCCAAAGGTGTGGCTCCTTTGTCATATATTTTTAGACCTGATCGTAATTTTACTCATCTTTTTAAATCTTTGCATAATGTGATGTTGAAGTTGATTAGTGCTAAAGTGTTAACTCTTCCTCCTGTCAAGCCTATTGACAAATACAAACCTTTACCCAAAAATTTTGATCAAAAATATTTCTTTTAATACCATCGTCAACTTGGTCATGATAATAAAAAGTGTTTCCACTTGAAATCTTTTATTTTAGACCTCATCTATTCCAATGTTATATCTATTAAGGGTGTTAATGATCAAGGAAAAAAATATGTAGCACCTCCCAACTAAAACCTACAAATTTATACCAACCCTTTTCCATCTCATTCAACCAATACCGTTGAGTCTACCCAACCCCTATCTTCTTCTTCCACCAATATTTGATACTATGATGATAAATGTAATAAAGCAAATAATGATGTCAACCTCATTGATCAAACCAAACCTGAACCTGAACCTGAACCTGAGCTTTACATTACCTTTGACCCTACCAAGACAATTAAAGCACCTGATGGTCCTCTTATATTGTGGCAAACATTAATAGCCTTTATTCTCGTGGTCTCCTTATTGACCCTACTTGTATAGTGAATGTGATAATTGGAGAACATCTTTTCACTAGACAATTGCAACATGGTTTTTATGATAAATCTGATGTTATGATCCAAACTTGCAATGGTTTCCTTTATCCTTCACATGGTTCTATTTCATTTCCTATTGAAGTTGGTGGAAAAATATTAGATGTTACCTTTACTATGGTTCCAACTTCTGATCAATTTTAAGTCAAAATTGGTCTTCCTTGGCTTACCTCCATGAAATTCATGGCCTTTCCTATTCACAAGTGTTTGAAATTTCTTCACAATAGACAAATGATTATTTTTAACCATAGCCTCTATCATCCTTCAGTGCCTCAAGATTCTATTGACCTTTATTTCTTTTCGCATTCTATGCCTCAACCAACCCAACCTCGTAGAGGTAATTTCTTCTGATCATATCAAGCCTACAAGATCCAAAAGATTTTTGAACTTAGTGAACCTAAGGATATTGATCTCCCTATCTTGGATGTGGTATTCTTCCTACACCTCCTATATATGCTTTAGTTCCACCTCCTATATCTTATACGTGTTATGTTGATAATATCTCTCAACCTAGTATGATTCCTTTCGTTCTTCCTCCTAAAGAAGAAAAGGACATGATGGTGATTGATCATGTACCAAACCCAACTTCTAGAAAAACCAAACACAATCATCATGCTCATGAACATCATCATAAATGTCATGCTAGAGCCCATTAACATTCTTCCAAAAACATTCATTCACCTAAAACACCCACTAATGCTTTGATTCCCTTTGACCAACCTATGCTTGAACCAAAGGAGAAAGTTAAATTGAAAAATATGAAATTTAACAAACATGATAATTCTATTCATATCTCAGATTCTATTAAAATTAATTTGCATGGAGAGGATACTCTTGATGATGAGGCTTTTGATGGTCATATTTCAACTAATGATGATATTCATGCTAGTGATTTTGATGATATGTATGAGCTTATTGATGTTAATCATGATTTACTAGCTATATTTTCCCAACAATTATCTCTTAATCCTAGTGACGAGCAAAGTGACCCATCTTCACAACATGGTCCTTGTTCGGAACTAGATATTTTTCCATCAATCATGCTTGATGTTTCTCCTCTTGCATGTTTCCCACCTACCCTAAACACTACAGACCAAGATGAGGGGGTAGGCAATAAGCTTGACTAGCTCCTCTTGTGAGGTGGATTTTATGTATTTTCCTATAGTAATGTGCTTCCCTCATGATGTGTTGCTTGTTATATGATTTGTTAGATTTCTTTAAACGACTCTTGTTTCTCCATTGGTGCAAGGTGATAAAGGAATCAAAATGTCATAAACATATTTGTATCTTACTTCTTCTATATATTGTTACATGTTATGTCATACATGTGCCACTGTTCGTAAATGTGCCTTTATGTTGTTTGAATGGGGATGATGCAAAATGACAACTACCTATTCTTTTTGGTCTTCGTGATGCCAACCCCAAAATACTCTTCTTTGTAACTCTTACATTACATTCTTCCATTGTGTAGTTCTACTACTTGTAGACAACTAAAAATGGCCTATTGCTCTAATGCAATGACATTACTAATATTCCTCTTTAATTTATTTAATAATCTTTATTATTTAATAAATTGTGTCTTTCTACCATATTCTAAGATCAAAATCATCACTTCCCTTCAATTTCATAATTAAGCAGTTTTCATTAATTACTTTAATTATTAAACATCTAATCAATATTTCATCACCTATTAATCTACAAAATAATCAAATAATTAAACATTATTTAATTATTCCATGTCTCCTTATAATTAATTAAATAATTAAATTTAATTAATGTTCCCCTTCACTAATTATTACATTTATGTAATAAGTAAATCAAATTCTATCTTGTGATTAAATTTATGATATTTTATTTAATTAAACTAATTATTCCCCTCTCATGATTAAATAAATTATACCATTTTAATTAAACTAATAATTCCCCTCATGATTAAATATATTATATTTATTTCATTAAACTAATAATTCCTCTCATAAATAAATAAGTAGTTATTTATTTATAGAATATCCCCACATGTGCAAATAAATAATTTATTATTTATTTAAATCATAATTATCCTCCTAAATTCCTAACTCATACTCACTTTGAGTTAGCTTCTCAATCACAATTCCTTCCTCCACAATTCTCTCTCCTAACTATTCAATCCACATTGTTAATTCCTCCCCCAACAATCAGTTAAGTCTTTAGTCAATTCAACATTCTAATCCATGCATTCAGTTAACTCATCCATACCATTTGATAAGTCTCTAGTCTATTTAAGTCATCTCTCCAATCCATTTGCTAACAGATCAATCAATCTCCTAATCATGACAGTCAAGCAGAGTTGAACTCCTACTCATTCTGAGTTCAACTCCTCAATCATAGTCAATCAATCCTTCAATCATGGATTCTTAGTTGAAACCCCTAAAATCTTATAAATAGAGAGACAAAACTTTGGTTTTGGTAACCACAATTGCTTTGAATTCTTATGTTGGCATACGACCGGGCACTCGTTTCTGAGAGCCCACATTGTATAAAGAAGAAGAACACCAAGGAAGGATTTTATGGTTTGCATATTCATTTTCTTAGAATAATTTCATATTAATTATTTTTTATGCTTATTATTTGTCTTACATCCTTTCTTGAGTATTGGGAATAATAATTGCTTTAACAATCTCTTTGTGGTTGATATTTCAATGTTATTGCAGGATTCTATTATACTTGATTACACTACCTTTGGGGAATGATGACATTTCATTTATATATAATATACATCTATTATCAAATGATCATACTAACCCCAAAGTTAGTAGATCCCTTTCGTGCTCTCTTTTGTCACATGTTCATTTACCTTGATTTTTCCTTTCTCAGGGGCATCTCATAGCGGAAATGTTTCTTGTGGATGCATGTATACTCCATTAAAGCCATTACTCCCATTAACGTGTTTGCAATCACTTTAACATGGGGGCATACACTTCGCTTTATTTTTCACATTTTTCACAAACGTACACGATGATTTGAGGCAACCTCTCTTGCGGATGGCCAAGGAGGCAATGCTTTCCTTGTGTTTATCCTTTTTCATTCAATCCCTTAATGGAGACAAGGCTTTCCTTAAGGACTGGTCCCCCTTATTTGATCCCTAAGGAGACAATGCTTTCCTTAGGCTTGATTACTTTTGTTGATCCCTATGGAAATAATGCTTTCCTTGGGCTTGATTGTTCTCTTGTTGGATCCCTTAATGTGGACCATTCTATCCTTTAGGATTGATCATTTTTTATGGATTGACTAGCATAAACAACTTTCTAGACCTTCAATGCCATATTTTTGCAATGTTTTCCTTTGTATGATTCATAGTAACAAAATCCCTTACTAGGCTAGTGATCATGTTTTTTTTTCTCTTCTTTCTCTTTCTCTTTCTCTTTCTTTCAAGTGATGCCTCTCTTATCTTGGTTTTAGACTTGATGAAGACTTCAGGCACTTGGGGGTTTGATGTTTCTTTGTCTCCTTTACCTTGATAGGATGATTCTTATGCATTTATCTCATTTACTGTGAGCATGAGGTTGTCTCGTACTCCCACTACAATGGGGGCTAAATGTAGTCCTAAAGATTTAGCACCCATAATTGGATGCTTTAGGACCTATTAGGCCCCATTTTGGTGATTTCAAGGTCTGAATGCCCTTTCTACTTAATCCTTGTGACCTGTCTCTTATTTTCTTTTACCTATTCATTGTCCCCGATATCATGGTGAAATTTGAGCATGTTTTACCTGGGACACAATGCTAATGGTGATCTATCCCTAGGGTTTTGGGCCCAACTTTTTCTCAGCACCTGATATCAAGTTCTTCTTCTAAGGTTTTCAATCGTGGTCAACCTAGATCAAATTTGAATCCTAAAATGATGAATTTACAATAAAAGGACCTCCTCTTCCCTCATTTGGCATCAATCAACAAGTCAATCAAGTGCAAACATTTTCGTAATCAAGTTATCAAGATTTCAAGTTAGCATGAGCACTTAAGGATTTGAATTCAAGATTTGAAGGAAAGCATCCAATTCAATATCTCCAAGTCTCCATTTCTTCAAGATCCATGAAATCAAAGGTAATATTCTCTAATTGATGTAAGTTTCTAAGTGTTGGGTATAGATTAAATTTCACCATGTCCCCTAGGTATAGATCAAATTTCACCTCGTCCCTACCACTTTTGACTAAAATAGATGGACCGAGTCAATTTCATCTTCTAATTTTTGTTTCCATCAATTTCAGCTCAATATCAATTTATATCTGTTTATTTTGATAATCTTTTTAGTGACTTTTATAATAGATAAATTACATTAAATCATCATTCCCATTTCATTTCAATTACATTACTTAGAGAAGGACATACCATGTGTCCAATTAGAGATTGATCAATCACCTCTTGAGCCTATTGGAGATATTCTTCCTTCCTAATATTGAATTTGTGAAATAGGGAAGTAATTCACTTATTTTATTTTATATTGCATTGCTCTCCCCATTTTCCTATTGTACAATAACATTGTAAATTTCACTTTGTACAATTATTCGTTGCATGGTACCTTTTCTTTAGTTGAATCAAATTTCCACCTAAGCCTTCACCTCATCCTACTTTCCTAGTCATCTAATTTTTGTCAAAATTCTTGACCACATGGACTGTATTGATTTAGGACACATGTGTGCTATGGAGATGTCTATACAGTGCCTACTTATCCCATGAATCTCTAGACCTAAAGTGTTTGTTGGAGCATTACACCTATTGTTTCTAGTAGCGTAACACCTTCTTTGGGAGGATACTGATGTCAAGAATCAGTTTGGTTCCTTAAAACATTCCTTTTGGTCTCATTTTACAACTTTTGGGTCATTTCAATTTCTTATTTATTACTTTCACGATATTATTGATCATCTTGGATAATTTTCACAACTCTTTGTTTACTTGGTTTTTCTACTCCACCACCTCTCAATTCACGCAATCTTATTCTCACCTTCAATCCACCAAGATTTTGCTTCTCAATTTTGAGGGGAGTTATATCATGTCCATTTACTTTTATTTGATAATAATATCTTACTATCTTTAGAATTTATTCTCTTATCCATTATCATTTATTGGATTATCATCATCATATCTCTATCTTGGTTGTTTGTGAAGGTGGAAACACCAAAACAGGGTGTTGACTCCGGCAAGCTTCTAAATCAATAACTACAACATTTTTATTGTCATTGTGTGTGCAAGTTTGAAGAGGAAATTGGAGTGGAATATTGGGAGTCTTTTTCATTGGGAGGTTGTAAGATATTCTTCCTTTCCCTTGTCATTTGAGCATCATATTCTCGTCATTCTACATTTTTTGTTATTGTCCTTCGTTTAGTTTACATTCTATTTAAGTACTTAAAGTCTCTTTTTACCTTTCTAGTACAATTTTTGTACCTTGCTCATAGAGGACTCGCAGACATCATGCTGGCATCATGTTTTTGCATTATAGTCCTTGACTTGTGTAGGTGTTCAAGATAAAGAGGTAATAGAGCCCACTAATTATTCTTGGCTTTTTGCTATATCATTTCCAGTAGACTTCTTTTTGTATCAATTTATATTACAAAGTTGTTCCCATTTCTATCCTTATGCATTCACATTTAACTTAATTCTTATTTATCTAATTCAATCTCCCTAACTCACCAGAGCAATAGTAGAAGTGAGGTGGAATTAAATTGTTTTTTCCCTTGAGGTTTCATCAATATCAAGGGTTGTGAATTCTCTTCTCCACAACAGTTAGGGTTGGGGTTGGAGTTGGGGTTGGAGTTGGAGTTGGATTTGGAGTTAGAGTTAGTGTGTTTTAGGGTCAGATTTTGATTAGAGTTAGAGTTAGAGTTAGAGTTAGAGTTAGAGTTAGAGTTAGAGTTAGAGTTAGAGTTAGAGTTAGAGTTAGAGTTAGAGTTAGAGTTAGAGTTAGAGTTAGAGTTAGGGTTAGAGTTAGAGTTAGGGTTAGGGTTAGGGTTAGGGTTAGGGTTAGGGCCAGGGTCAGAGTCAGAGTTAGAGTCAGAGTCAGAGTCAGAGTCAGAGTCAGAGTCAGAGTCAATGTTAGGATTGTAAGAGTGGTAATCATGTCCACTAAGGTCATGTAAAATTATTCTTAGTCAAGGGGACATAATTCACATGTTAAGTTTATTTGGGCATTAGTTGTCATCAGTTAGATATCATAAAGTTACTTAAAGTAGTTCTTGTTATTTAACATTGTTCATATGATCATGTTGTCTATCCTAAGTGGTATCTAGAAGTTCTCTCATAATGTGGTCATGTCTCATAATTTACTTTTAAACTTTTGGCATTTAATGTTTACATAGTGAATGTAGTGTTTGTATGAAGGGTATTTGTAATCCTACCTCATCACATAACTTGTATAATCAAGGCTAATGGAACATTGTATAATATCTCATTCATATCACATTTTCATAACAATTGAGTATCATTTCAATCTCATTGTTTGTGAAAGATTGTGTTGCAATTTTCTCTTGTGGTTGACATATTTTTTGGTTGATCTTTGAAGTATGTAGCTTCATGATAGGTTTGTTATCATTCTAACATGGTATCATAGATACGACCTTGTAAATCACTTTGCATATTGAAGAATTGAGCTTTTCCTTGAATATATATATTTTTATTGTAAGTTGATCAAGGGTTTGAAGGAAGATCTAGTTTCCAATTCAAGAGGAAGTTAATGGTCTGAATTAGTTTTAGTCATATCTAACCTCACCATTGTGCTCAGATGGACCAAGACCCCATAAATGTTTTGTAAATTCTCAAATTTGAACACTTTCATCATGGGTCATCAAAGGTTTTTTTCATCAAGTAAATACATGTATGACATCTATACAACATATGCATCCATAAAGTACAAACATGGGTGAAATGATTTTGTCTATCTAGCTATACTTGCAAAAAAATTACCCTCTCCATACATTTTTAGCAAAATTTTAGCAATATCTTGGAATATCGTCTCTATAAATTTGGTTGTTGCATCAAAGAGTACACTAGTATGATTTTCTCAATCTAATAACATTTGATTTTTTTTTTGAAAATTTGTATTTTGTTGATTAGAATGACATATTATCTAGTACAACATATTTTTTTATTAGGGGTCAAGTTCTATTGGGTTGGTGGCATTTTATTTTATTATTAACAAATTATATTAGAATAGAGTATTTGGTATTTAATTGAGGTGTCACTTTTCTTGTTACAATCTAGACATTTGTATTACCAAGGTATTTGTCTATGGTTGGGACCTTGTCTTATCGCATGAGACCAAGGGTCTCCACCTCTCCTATCATTGACTTGTTAGACTTGTATCCTCCAATTAGTATACAAGTTTTTTTTTGTTTTTATAGTCACTTTATGGTGTGTGGTATAATTTTCATAATGAGGTTCTTCCTAAGTGGGGTGTGGGAGTTTCTAACCTAGGCCATGTAGCCCTCGAGAGCCTTTTATCACCATCCAAGGTGTGGACCCCTTCACATATATTGTTGCAAGCCTATTAGTTCCACCTAATTCACGTTGGACCAAGTATCCTATATATGCTCACTAGTATTTAAGCCCTAGGGATTACTTTATTTTGGCTTGACACTCACAAGTGGTCATATTAGTAACCAAGGCCTATTTGGCCAGGGGACCCATTCATTTTACCTTGGGGTCCATATATGCATTTTTTCCATGAAGCATAACTTGGGCATCTAGTATCAAATTTCCACAAACCATATATCCTCAAAAAATTTGTTTTGCCAACTCCAAAATGATGTAAGTTAGTCCACCTAATTTTGTTGTTTGTCAATATTTTTGTAGCTTGAAGTCAACCCTTCCTTTTCGACTCTCAAGTTCATATTTTTTCCCACAATCTTTATTTTTTTTCAATTCTTGTAGTGTTGGAAAGGTATTGAGAAGTAATAGCATTTGGTTTATGCACTTTTTCTAGATTCATCCCTGACATTATCTATTGATTATTTTCCACATTCAAATCCTTGAGACCTCAATTAGCGAGTTGTGGGGAAGAGAAAACTTATAAGGAATGCATATTCATGACTTTTTCTAAATTGATAGAGGTGTTTTCATATTTATCCACTTGATTTTATGTCGCTATGGATGATTTAGGTGAATCATTTGTCATGCCATCATTTGAGACATTTTGTGAGAGGTTTATTAGGGAATGATTAAAAATTTGTCATAATGCTTCCACTTCCGGGGGTCAAGAATGGATTGCTACACCACCCATAGGGGAAGGGAAGAAAAATAGAACACCTAAGATAGAATCTAGTGATACTTCCAACACCAGTTCTAGAGAGGATCGTCCTAAGAAGGAGAGACCCAAATGTACCTTTTTCATGGAAATGGAATTAGTGAACAAAGTTTTTATAAGAAGTAAATTTATGAGTTGAAGAAATTACTCAAGCAACATGATATTCTCATTCCTTCTTCAACTAGTTCATCTTCTCATTTAACCAAATGCGAGGACACCTCAACTAGTTTGAAAGGAAAGGGTTGTGCATTGATTACCAGTCACACTGATTAGGACTTTGGTTGAATTATTGATTTAGGTATTTTATAACATGTTGCCATATTCCATGGTCACATGCTTGTTGACATTCTTAGAACACGATTTCATGATAGACTCTTTATTGCAAATAATTAGTTTGTTCGTGTTGCTACAACAGGTGATGTTGATTTGACTACATGTTTATTGGCTTTAATGTTCTTTGAATTCCTCACATTTTCATAATCAACTTTTAGTATATCATCTTACATAGCTAGGAAACACAGTTGAGCTCACTTTTAATTCAATGTTAATTCAACATCCCCAAGGAGAGGTTATTGTGATGCTTAGAGTTGATCATTAGTCCAAGGTGTACAAATTTAACCACTTTATTGATCTTTTTGAGCCTTATATTCCTTGGTCTCCTCCATCTAGTGTTGAGATTACTTCAATTCCTATTAATGTGTTTGTGGATCTAATCACGATTCCCCAATCACCTTCTTAATCAAAGTTGACAATTCACATGGATTCCAAGACTTTGGCATATCAGGACATATTTGTTTTTCCAAATTTGTAGTTTCAGGATGGCTTAATTTCAAGGATTTTAGACTTGGTTTTTCATTCTTGTTTTAAAGGTTCATAGGATATTATTGAGAGGTAAAATATCCTCTTTATGGATGATTCATTGGAGGATGTTGTTGAGACATCTTTGGAGGAACTTGACTCTTTTTCAAATCTTTCAATTGTGAGACTTCTATCTTCTTCCTTCCTCATGGAGATGGAGTTTCCCCAACTTCCAACATTAATTTGTTTCTTTCTAAGGGGGAAATACTTTTTAATCATTAGATTATATTTTGGCTTTAGAATTTCTTTAGTGGTTTTAAGGATACTTCATTATGGAGGGGACATGTTGTCTCTAACGTTTCCTTCTTTGGAGGGTAATTATATTATATCTTTGTAATGGGTGTAGTTCTTTTAGTGGAGGGGGGGGGGGGGGGGGTAGTNGGGAGGGGTAGTATTGATGTTGAGACCTCTATACATCACTTGTAATTAATTTGCATTATGTAATTTTTAGAGAGAGATTTTGTCCCACAAGGTTTCTCCTTTTCTTCATTTGTGAGATATTAGCTGCATGATTAGTTGTGCACATGTACCTAACATGGCCATAGTTGTTGAGACCCATTTAATATTATTCATTCATATTAATCTTACATAATTTTCTTAATATTTTTTCTGCGTAAGTTGCACATAGGGGGTGTTAGAGTGAATATCATGTCTACTAAGGTCTTGTGCCTTGATTCCTAGTGAAGGGTACATAATTCACATGTTTAGTTTAGTTAGGCATTAGTTGTCATGAGTTCAATATCATAAAGTTACTTTATTTAACTTGTGATTTAATATTGTTCATGGGATTATGCTAGTTTTCCTATGTGACATTCTAGCAGTTCTCTTATAATGGGGTCATCTCTTATTATATAATTTAAGAATTTATGCATTTAATATTTGCGCAATGCATTTAATGTTTGTATCGAGAATAGTTATAATTCTACCTAATCACCTTGTCTATATAAGCAAGGCTAATTGTAAATTGTATAATATCTCAATCATATCAAATTTTCATGGTATTTGAGTATCATTGCAATGTCATTGTTCATGCCAGGTCACGTTGCAATATTATCTTGTGGTTGACATATTTCTTGGTTGATCTTTGAAGTATGTAACTTCATGATAGATTAATTATCATTCCAACAAGGGTTGAGTTAGGTTAGGGATAGTTTCATATTTAGGATTAATCTTAGGGTTATAATTAGAATTAGTGTTTATTTTAGAATTAGGGTTAGAGTTAAATTTATAATTAATGTTGAGAATTAAGTTTAGGTAGGGTTAGGGTTTGAGATAGGTTTAGAGTTAGGGTTAAGGTTAGAAATAGTGTTATTATCAAGGTTAGGGTTAGGTTTAGAGTTATAATTAGAATTAGTGGTAGTTTTAGGGTTGGGTCAAGGTCAGGGTTAAAATTATAATTGGTGTTAGATTTGGGTTTAAGTTTAGGGTTAAAGTTATATATATAATTAGAGTTAGAGTTGGGATTATAGATATCATAGTTAAAATTATTTAGAAAATATTATCAAATATAGTGTTCATGGGAGCTCAAATGACCTACATTCCCTCATAAGTAAGGAGTCACATTTAACTAAATGAAAACAATTTGTCTAAGAACACCTAATTGTAAAGAAAGTAATACAAAAAAATCATACGACCTTACTTAAAAATAAAATCCTATGAATTTAACTAAGTTATAATTAAGGAGTCAAATGTCTTTGGCTTCCATTATATTATGGTTTTCTGGATGTGCTTCCAAAATTAAAGAATTCTTACAAAATATTTAAGTATGTAATCTAAAATATGAGGATTTGTTCCCAAACATAGGGAGAATACTAGAGGAGATTGGAAATATCCATGAATATTAAATACACTTGTCTTTCTTAATCTTGATGCTCATTATTTATTTAAATGCATTTATTAATGTTATCGAGGATTGAAAAATTGATCGCTTGCACAATCAACAAAACAATAATTTTTAAGCTCATGAAAAAAAGAGTCACCAATTCATAATTATATTAGTTTTTACCAACATATCAAATAAGCAATGTATAGGCAAAAATGCATTATAACACTAGCTTATCACTGCACGTATAAATATTATTGCCTAATCTACACAAAACATTTAGAAGAGAATAGAAATAAAGACTTTTAATGTTCACAAGATCAAACATGATTGTATAAAATCAACTTTATAATGCAAAGGTTAGAGGTAGATTTAACGTAAGGGTTAGGGTTAGAAAGAGTGGTAGTTTTAGTTTAGAGTTAGGGTTAGAGTCAGAGTTGGAGTTAGAATTAGTGATAGTTTTAGGGCTAGGTTTATAGTTAAGAGTTCTAATTACAATTAGAGTTAATTTTAATTTTGTGGTTAGGTTTAGAGTTCAAAGTTAAAAATATGGTTAGAGTTAGGTTTATTTTTAGGGTAATGATTGGGGTAAGAATTAAAAGTAGTATTGTAATTATAATTATAATTAGTGTTAGTGTTAGCGTTAGCGTTAGCATTAAAATTAAAATTATGGAACAAGAGATATAATAATTTTAGAGTTATGATTTGCATTAGGGTTATAATTAGAATTATTATGAGTATTAGAGTTAATGTTGGAATTAGGGTTAGAGTTATAGTTTGAATTCTGTTAATTTTAGTGTTAGAGTTAGGATTAGGGTTAGGGTTAAATTTATAATTAGTGTTAGAGTTAGGTTTAGGTTTATAATTAGGACCAAGGTTAGCGCTAGGATTGAAAATATAATTAGTATTAGTTTTATAAATAGGATTAGGGTTTGGTTTAAAGTTAGTGTCAGGTTTAACATAATGATTAGGGTTAAAATTAGGATGAAGGTTATGGTTAAAGTTTTTAGAATTAGTGGTCATTTTAGGATAAGAGTTAAGGTTAATTTTAGGGTTAGAATTAGAGTTATAATCAGTATTAGAGTTAGGGTGATAAATACATTAATGTTAGGGTTATAATTAGAATTAGTTTTAAAATTAGGGTTACGGTTACGGTTAGATTTACAATAAATATTATAATTACCTTTAGGTTTAAGATTAGGATTAGTATTAGAGATAAATTTAGAGTTAGGGTTGGGGTTAGAAATAGTGTTGGTGTCAAGGTTAGGATTAGGGTCCGAGTTAGATTTAGGGTATATTATGATGTATTTTATATAGATTTATCAAAGATATATTTGTTAATTGTAAATATAGTTGAACCCTAATTAAATTTTAACTTTAAGCCTAATTTAATACTAATCAGAATACCAACACTAACCCTAACTTAAAACATATTCCTAATCCTAACCCTAGCCTAATTAATTCCTAAATTAATTAAATATCAACCATAATTATACTCTAACTCCAACTTTAATTTATCCCTAACCTTAATTTTATAAAAATCCTAATCCTAAACCCTAATTAAATGGAAACTAAATTGAACTTTAATCCCGACTCTTGTTCTCCCAAATCTCATTTCACAAGAACAAAGTGGATTTGTCCCATGAAGGAATATCGTCAGCAATATCATCACTAATCACAAAGTTCTACATTCAATACAAAATCTTAATATTAAGGGCATAGTTTTAATATTAGATGTCAATAAGGCTTATATGAGGGAAAAATGGAGGTTCCTTTTTAAAATCATGGAGAAGTTTGGTTTTTGTAATAAATGGACTGATTGGATCTTCAATTATGTCTCTACCTACACATGCTCAATACTCATTAATGATGCACCCTATAGTTTCTTTGAGAGAGTGAGGTTTATGGTAAGATGATCCCTCACCCCCTGTACCACCATAATAATTTATAACATATAATTAGATGCTTAGTTAGGCCACATTTTAGTGATTTAGAGGTTTTGTGTTCGTTATTCTTGATCGAACTACCTAACTCTACTTATTTTTCCATCTACCCTATCTCCCCGACCCCCCATTTAAATATTAGCTCTTTCTTCTGGGTATATAACACACATGGTGTTTTTATCCTAGGAACACAACACCCAATGTGTTGTGTTCCCCTATAATTGGTCTAAAAATTCAAATTGGAGCCCATTGCAACGTTACAGTGGAAAATTGGGTCTCGTGGTTGGCTTGGGTTAATTTTGAATCTTGAAAAGTTGTGAGAGGTATATAAGTGGCCTATCTCTACTTATTTTGGTAAGAACTGAGATCAAGTATTATAAGGCATCAATAAAGACATCAAGCAAATTCAAGATTTGAAGGAAAGCATCCAAGATCAAGCATCCAATTCATCTTTGAAGGAAATCTTCTCCATTGTAGAAAGATTATTTCCCATGATGCATTTCTCAAGCAAGAAGATCCTTTTTCCATCTACATGCATTCTTCCTTCATAGAAAGTGTTCATCAAGCATAGAAACATTAAAGATCTAGGAGTGAAATTCATAGATCCATGCATTTGTGAAGGCATTCTTGATTTCTTTCTACATTAAAGGTTCAAAAACTACAATACAAGTCACATACAAGCATCTTCATGAATATGTGAGATCTAAATATCTGTTCACGAAGGTATATACAAGGTAGATCTAAAATTTACCTTTACATTTACATAGTTTCCTTCATGAAATTTTATTTCATTTTCAAGGTTGATTCCTAAACAAGGGCTTGATCAAGGAAACCCTCTTTCCACAATATTTTGCCCCTTTTTTTGTGCAGTGACAAGTAGCAAACCTATTGGGACTTAATCTGGAAAGTGCGGGATCTGCCAGATCGACTATGAACATTTTAGGAAAAATGACTAGGAATAGAATGCCCCAAGCTATCTATTCCCAATAAAATAACACCCAAGGTGTTCTGTACCCTGGAAATTAGCCTCAAATTTAGACTACAGGTCAATACAGTCTTCTAGTTTTCATTTTAGGTCATTGCATTTGTCTGTCTATTTTTTGTCACTATGTATCTTCTGTAACTTGTTATATTTTCTTATTTAGCCTCCTATTTTGCATCATCCTATCATTACCCCTCAAATCCAACTTCCCCCAATTAATTATTATGAAGGATCACTGACCCATTGAATGCTTAAGTCCTTCTTGAGCCTATTGGGTCATCTTCCTTCTGATTGTGCATTAAGGGCAGGAGGACAATCCCTTGGATCACATTGCTTCATTTTTCTTATTGTACACCCCCTTCCTCTTTTTTCTCATGAAATGTACTTTAATCAAGGAAATTTTTTTGAAGGTGGCTCTAAGATCTTGGGATGGCATTAGGGTCCTTCGAGTATTTATGGCCTTCAAAAATAACTAGTTGAAGATAATGAATTTCTATATCGATTGGTATCAATGTGAGAAGCACAAAGCATTAGTGATATTCTCTTAAAATATTCAATGGAATTGGGGGCAAACTGATTAATAAAGCTAAATCAAGCATATTATTCAATACTTTGAAGGATACACAACATAGGATAACATCTAGCCTTGGTTTCTTATAGAGTGAATCCCCTACAATTATTGAGGCATCCCTCTATTTAATGGAGCCATAAAAATGATCTATATGATGAAACTATGGAAAAATGTGTCAAGAAAGTAGATTTCTAGAAAACTTATTAGCTTACATTGTCTAGAATAATTACAAATCCATTATTTTAGCTATACCAATTCATTCTTTATTGTTCCTATAGTTGTTTGACGAAGTTAAAAACAAACTCAGCTCAGAACAATGTAAATTCTTATTGGAAGGATCTAATGAGAAGGGGTGCATCTCATTGCTTGCTTGGAATAAGGTTCAATGCGATAAACCTAATTGTGGTGCTAATATTCACAATTTTTATCTTCATAATATGGACCTAGGTGTCAATCTCACTTGGAGAATTTATAAACATCTAGAATCTTGGTGGAGAAAAAACTCGAGAAATATATATTTGGACAAGGAAAATTGTAATCAAATTCTTATCATTTATAATCTGCCTCATGGATTAGTAGTTTGGACCTTCATAGCTAAATGTAGAAGAATTATCACTAACCATATCACATGGTGAATAAACAATGGAGAGATTGTAACATTTTTTATGGCTCTTGGAATGGGCATTGACCCTTGGATGGGATTACCAGAATTGATAAATTCTATTCACCAGATCATACGGGCTTATGGAAAGAAAGTAAGTGATTACTTTACAATCACCCATACAAATGGTTGTTGGAAAGCTACAATGTAAACAATTATTTTTTTGTCATTGATGTCAAACCTTAACTAGTGAGACTATTGCTATCTGTTTGAGTACCATATCTATTGATTATTGAAGAAGATTTGAAGGCAAGGATAACAAGAAGACCGAGTGGAATGGTTGAGTTATGGGAAATTACAAGGGTACTTGATTAGTTGGCACATTGACAAAGTAATGTGTTGTTTATCTATAACACTAAGTCAAGATGTCAGTTTACTGGGAACAGTATATTCTGAGCAAAGTTTGTGTCGACTGAGCGCCAGTAAATTACCGAGGAAAACAATGATGACCGAGTGGAAGAACATAGTGTTGGCTGAGCAGCAGTATTTTGGTGATTGTTGAGATTTGAGATCTCTGGCCGACATAATTAAATTTATTGGGATATGTAAAGTTAATTAAGGATAAGCATGATTGGTCCACATTATTTAAATGCATGGGTAACTGTAATTAACGCATGGATTCAAGATTTAATTAGTGATTGCTTTGGAGAAGCAAATTAAATGTAAATGATGGAAAGATCTGTTGGATCTAACCTAACCTAAGATCTACAATCTTGATTAAGCAGACAAAGATTTATTTTACCTAGATGAAGAGGTATAAGATAACCTTGAGGGGTTTCAAGTAGTGAGATGAATGTACAAAGTGTATGCAAGAGGATTGCATGGTTAATTGACTGTGATGACGTGTAACTAATTGAATGTTTGATAATGTTAAGTTGAAGATGATGCAAGACATTAAAATAGTTAATGGTTTGTATTGTCATTGATATCAACTTGATATCATTTGTACGGTCATGTACATAATGCCAAAGACTTCAGAGAATTAATGAAACAGAGATTATGCTTTCAAAAATGCATAAAAGTCAAGTATTCACTAAGTGACAGACAACATTGATGAAGTGCACACCATTAGTAAAGGCAAAGAAAATGTCATAGTGATGCCCGACGAGCAGAAGACAGTGTTGCCTGATGAAGCAAAATCATAGTGATACTCGACGATTAAAATCCAAGGATGCCCGACAGATAGAGATCCTAAAGCTAACTAGAGTTACATCGATGGAACTGGCAATTGTCACCGGTGACTAACTTCAGAGTTGACTGACAGAATAGAGAGTTAAGAAAATGACAAAATATCTAGTTAGAAGAGCTTAAGGATAGACTTAACTAGTTTTTTTATTTGTTTAACTGATTTAAAGAAGATTTGTATAGTTGGCAGGAAGATAACTATGATATAAATCAAGAGTTAAAGTCGTAAATCAGATTGGGTGGATTGTTTTTCATGCCAAGAATCAAG
>MU224186.1:3795149-3806597 GCA_018584345.1 Thuja plicata
ACATGCTTGTTTGCACAATATAATGATGTTTGGTTATGGCATAAAAGGTTGTGTCATGTAAACTTTGATAACTTGGTAAGCATAAGCAAATTGAAAAAGGTTAGAGGGCTTCCTAAGTTAAAGAAACTTGAAAATGCAATGTGTAAGCAATGTCAATTAGGAAAGATGACTAAATCTAGTTTCAAGAGCAAGACTCATACTTCTAAGGAAATTATGGAAATGGTTCATATTGACCTTTGTGGTCCCATTGGTGAGAAAATTTACTGTGGAGATAGATATTTCATTCTGTTTGTTGATGATTACTCTAGAATGATGACTGTTATATTTTTTAAAGAAAAATCTGATGCATTCCAGTTATTTAAGTGGTACTTGGCAAAAGTTGAAAAGGAGACAGGTAAAAGTGTGAAATGTTTGAGATCTGATCGAGGAGGTGAGTTTATTTCTAATGAGTTTAACATGTTCTGCAATGACTGAGGTATAAAAAGATAAATGTCCACACCTAGGACACCACGACATAATGGTATTACTGAAAGAAGAAATAGATCTATCATGGATTGTGCCAGAACACTAATGATGGAGAACAAAGTTTCACATAAATATTGGAGAGAAGTTGTAAGTACAATAGTCTATACCCTGAATAGAGTACATGTCAAGAAAGGTACTAATGCTACACCTTATGAGCTATGGTATGGATATGCACCTAATGTAAGATATTTCAAAGTTTTTGGAAGTAAATGTTTCATACTAAAGGATAACAAAAATGGAAAACTTGATGCTAAAGGTGAGGAAGGCATATTTATTGGATATTCAACTAAAAGTAAAGCATATAAGTGTTTGAATTCTAACACTAACAAAATTGTGGAAAGTGCAAATGTTAGAATTGATGAATATGCAGAAAGAAATGAAGCAGAAAGCACACATGAACTTAAAAGTTACAAATCATTTGTCTATCTGGACAAGGAAGATTTAATGTATTACCTAAACTTGAGAATGAGGTTGTCGAGCAACAACTAGCACCTGTCGAGTCACAGAATGAGGTTGTTGGGCAACAGGAGGTAACTGTCAAGCTATCTGATGGAGATGTTGAGACACAAAATCAACCTGAATTGAACGAGAATAATGAATCTGAAGCAAAGCAATAACCTACTCTAGAAAAGTATGTAAGGAGGCACCACAAAACTAATCAAATCATAAGATCGAAGGATTCTGCAGTTATGACAAGAAATAAGTTGAGAGACGGTACATGCTTGTTATGTGATTTTGGGCCTAAAATAATAAAAGATGCTTTAGAGAATGAAGACTAGATACAAGCCACGAATGAAGAGATTGAACAGATTGAAAAGAATAAGACTTGGACACTTGTACTTAGGCTGAATGACAAAAATGTTATTGGTACTAAGTGGGTATTCATAAATAAGCTAAATGAACATAGAGAAGTAACAAGAAATAAAGCTAGACTAGTATGCAAGGGTTATCCACAAGAGGAAGGAATTGATTATGGAGAAACATTCGCCCCAGTTGCAAGGTTGGAAGGAGTCATAACCTTACTTGCATATGCATCCTACAAAGGTTTTAAAGTTTATCAGATGGATGTAAAGTCAACATTTCTGAATGGGATATTAGAAGAAGAAGTGTACATTGAACAAGCTGATGGATTTGTTGAACCAAGCAAGAGGAACATGGTTTGCAGACTACACAAGCCACTATACGGACTGAAGAAAGCACCAAGAGCATGGTATGAGAGATTGCACAATTATTTGATAAAGATTGGATTCACAAGGACCAATGACAACAACAATCTGTATTTGAAGACATAACATAATAAAGGTACTTTATTAGCTGAAATTTTTGTTAAAAACATTATATTTGGTGGACAAAATGTGTTATGCCACACATTTGCAAAAGAGATACAAATTGAATTTGAGATGTCTATGTTTGAAGAAATCAAATTCTTTGTTGGCTTACAAATATATCAAATGAAGAATGGTATCTACATTACTGAATCAAAATATGTCAAGGAGATAGTAAAAACTTTTGGAATGGAAGAATCAAAACCAATAAGTACACCCATGGCTACTGGACAAAAGTTAACAAAAAATGATGATACAAAAGAAGTGAATCAAACCCTTTACAGGTCAATGATTAGAAAGCTGCAATATATTGTCCACAACATACCTGATATTGCTCTGGTCGTTGGAATTGTTGCAAGATTTTCTGCCAATCCCAAGGAAACTCATAAGATGACAGTAAAAAGAATTATGAGATATTTGAAAGGAACAGATGAATATGGTTTGTATTACAAAAAGAATGATAAGTTTGAGCTTAGAGTTTACATTGACTCTAATTGGGCTGGAAATGTGGATGCCAGGAAAAGCACCATAGGTGGCACATTTCCTTTTGGAAAGAGATTGGTTTCATGGACAAGCAAGAAACATAATTGCACCTCACAATCTACAGCTGAAGTTGAGTATGTGGCAGCGGCAGTTAATTGCTCTAATATTGTGTGGTTGAAGATACTACTGAAAGGTATGAAAGAGGAGATCACAAAACCAGTTGTTATATATTGTGATAACATGAGTGCCATTAATATTTTTAAAAACCCTATGATGCACTTCAAGATAAAGCATATAGCTATCAAGTATCATTACTTGAGAGAGCTAGTTCAAAACAAGGAAGTGAGACTGGAATATGTGCATACTAAGGAACATTTAGCAGACATATTTACAAAAGAACTACCCAAGGATGCTCATGACTATCTATGAGGTAAATTAGGGGTGATTCCCCTAACTGAGGCTCATTAGTTCAGAATGGAGTTGTTGCATCAAATGTTATATTTAGAATATTTGACACATTGATGCACAAGAAGTCACACTTTAGGAAGCTGCCTAAAGCTGTGAAAGAAAGACAAGGACATAAAAGAGGATCAGTCATAAGAAAGATGACAGGAACAACATGATACTGAGTTAGAACCAAAGAATCTGCATGATGAAGATGTCAACATCTTTGACATTGTTGTCAAAGAGGGAGAGTTTACTATACTTAGAGAAAAAGGGAGAGTTTACTGAAAGAGGGAGTCTATAGATGAACATAAATAGAAATATTTCAGTGTGATTACAAACACAGAGGGAGAAATGTTTTACAGGATGAGAAACAAAATGAAGCTAAATACATTAATGAAGATTTGTTCATATCAAGGAAAACAGGCAGACTTTTTGGATTGTATGGTAACTATGTTTGTAAAATTATTGTTTTAATGTTTAGTGTTGCCATCAATGCCAAAGAGGGGGATTGTTGGAAAGCTACAATGTAAACAATTGTTGTTTTGTCATTGATGTCAAACCTTAACTGGTGAGACTATTGCTATCTATTTGAGTACCATATCTATTGATTGTTGAAGAAGATTTGAAGGCAAGGATAACAAGAAGACCGAGTGAAATGGTTGAGTTATGGGAAATTACAAGGGTACTTGATTAGTTGGCACATTGATAAAGTAATGTGTTGTTTATCTATAACACTAAGTCAAGATGTCAGTTTAGTGGGAACAGTATATGCGGAGCAAAGTTTGTGTCGATCGAGAACCAGTGTATGCCAAGCATAATTTCTAAGTGTCGACCGAGCGCCAGTAAATTGTTGAGGAAATCAGTGATGACCGAGTGGAAGAACATAGTGTTGGCCGAGTAGCAATATCTTGGTAATTATTGAGATTTGAGATCTCTGGCTGATATAATTGAATTTATTGGGATATGTAAAGTCAATTAAGGATAAGCACGATTGGTCCACATTAGTTAAATACACGGGTAACCGTAATTAACACATGGATTCAAGATTTAATTAGTGATTACTTTGGAGAAGTAAATTAAATGTAAATGATGGAAAGATCCATTGGACCTAACCTAACCTAAGATCTATGATCTTGATTAAGTGGCAAAATATTTATTTTACCTAGATGAAGGGGTGTAAGATAACCTCGAGGGGATTTTCAAGTAGTGAGATGAATATGCAGAGTGTATGCAAGAGGATTGCATGGTTAATTAACTGATTGGCGTGATCTAGCAGAGAAGGCTGAGCAAAGAAGCAGAGAGTTGCGAAAGTGATTGCTTGATGGATTTCCAAGCAGATCTGAAGATTGAAATGAGAATGGAAGTCACTAAGTGAATTAGCATAAGAGCTGAATTGGATCTGGATTTGCAAAGTAAGTTGTATGTATCAAATCACACCTGCTAATTACTTTCTAACCATTGTATCAGTCAAAATCCTATAACCAAGGTGACCTAACAGTCATTGCATAAATCCTTTGAGCAAGGTGACATTCAGGTGGAAGGTTCTAAGTCCTCTAACAAGGCCACTCCTAAAAGGGTGATTAAATCCTTTAACTAGGTCACATTTAGCAATGTGTTTTGCAACCTTTAATAGGGTTGGCTCCTAGCAAAGCTCACTTCGGAAGAGTGAAAAATTGGTATCATGTTACTGGTGGTTTTTCCCAATTTGGGTTTCCACGTTAAATATTGGTGTCAACTTGTGTGAATTCTTATGTTGTGTTTTACTATTAAGTTTCTTCAAGCTGATTACATTTGAATAGTGAATGACATATTTATGTTGTTGACATATGTTGTTGTTACCGAGCAGATCAGAGTTGTTTAAATTGCTATAAAGTTTCAATTGGTACATCTAGACCTGAGGATAAATTTTCACCCCCCCTCTCAGTTATTCTAAATTTATTTTAACAATGGTGTTTCGCTCCCTTGATGGAAAGACTTCAAAATTATTGAATACACTTGTAGGAATATCCTTATAGAGGAGTTGGAAAATAAACCATTTCTTTAGATAATGGTAGAGATGAAATCATGTGGTGTGTTACCAAACATGGGTCCTACTCCACCAAATTTGGATATATGTTTGTCATGTTGGATAATGCTAAAGGGGACTTGGAACAAGAATTTTTTCAGGGAAATAAATGTTTACTTGAACTTTGTTACACAATTGAATCCTTGGGATAGGTTGCAAAAAACTAGAATAATAGGGCCTAATAGTTGTAGCCTATGCAAAGAATTACATGATATGAAAAAAAAACATCTTCTCTTATGATATAAAGTCACTCAACAATGTTGGTTGCATTTTTTCACAAACTTGCTTGGTCGGGACCACTTCAAAATGATATTGTGAACATATTCATTACTTGGAATCGCATACACAAGGGGACTCTATGGGATGGGCTATATTCTAAAGTCATATCCCAAATTATTTTGTAGCTTTATGAGGAATATACTTCAAGGATATTCAAAGGGAAAGAATCCTCGAGCAATACTATTCTAAACAAAAATAAAAATTAGCATCCACAAACACTTAAACACAAAGGTGATTTAGAGGAAGTGAAAAGTTCTTCTCCACATGGGGAAATAAGATTATTTTGTCTTGGTTGTACCTAATTAGGCTAGAAAGCAACTTTATCAAACCAAGATTAAAATGGGATGGTGCTCATTGGAATATACCCTCATTGGGTAGCTTTGAACTCAATTTCAATGTGGCATCACCTAACAATCTAAGGTTGTTGAGTGTCAATTTATCAATAATAAATGACAAATAAGAGTTAGTTTTGATTAATTCCATCAAATCCCACTAATTATCATCATCAATGTTTTCTCAAATCATTGTGCTCCAAGTTTAAAATTTAATGTTTGGACGGATAGTATATAAGCCTATACAAGTTTGGATTAGATAGAAGATTACACAATATCACATGTGTACCATGAGGCTAATGTTATTGCTAACTTCTCCTCAAACTGTTTCATTGACCAAACACTATCAAAAGTCATTTTGAACTCTTTAGAGGATTGTGATGGACTCAAAAATCACATCAAATAAGACATATCAAGATGGTAAGTTGAATGAATGAATGAAGGAAGGAAGGAGTTTTAATGACATCCACAAGACAAAGTGGTCTAAGGGGAAAAAAATTAGAACATTAAGACATTTCCATATTTCTTTTGTAACAATTAAAAAGGAGAGAAATGCAAAAGGGGTTGATTACTCCTCCTTTTCAAAATTGCACATTCTGAAGGATGATGCCCCACTAGGCTCAAGAAGAGACCTAAGCGCTAAATGGGACAATCATCCTTCACTAAGTATGGAATTCTAGAAAATGAAAAAGATAGGAAATATGCAATATAGAAGATAAAGTAAGCAAGTAGATGAAAAAATGGAAATAACATACTGGTATAAACTACTAGAAACATGTAATGTACAAAAACATGACCCATAAAGAAGAGCTAACCTGTAGGTAAAATTTGATCCCAAGTTATGGGGTATAGAATGTTTCAAATGTTTTGTACCTGGGAACAAAATACTTCAAAATTTATGTTCCAAGTATTTTTGCTTGAAACTTTCACGGATCCTCCGACAGTTCCCAATCTTCCTAGATTTTGTTTGACAACTTCGTAACTTGTTCCTACATAGAAAAAATGGGGAAAAGGTTGGGTAAAAGGGATTTTCCTTGGTCAAACCCCTGTTTAGGAATCAACCTTGAAAATAAAAAGAAATTGCAAAAAGGAGAGTATGTAAAAAGGTAAATGTTTGATTCACCTTGCATAAACCTTCATAGACGAATGCAGAAACTGCTCATACCCATGAAGATGCTTGAATGTGCTTGGATCAAAATATTTGACCTTATAATATAGAATAAGAATCAAGGATTCCCTCACAAATGCATGGATCTATGAATTCCACTCCTAGATCTTCAATGTAGATATGCTTAATAATCTCTTGCAATGAAAGAGAATGAGTGTAGATGGAAGGAAGGATCTTCTTGCTTGACTGAAAAATCCTCTACTTGGCCATAAGAGAAGCTTGATTCATTGGAGAATATTACCTTGGAATTAATTGACTTGAAGAATTGGAGACTTGGAGAAAATAGATCTTAGATTCTTGCTTTAAATCTTTATATACCTCATCCTACATTTTGGGATTAAAAATAAGCCAGACTGACCACAGGACCAAATTTACCACTAAAATTCTAAAATAGGGCTCTGGGCCAAATTTGGGCAAAAAAGTGCGGGAACAAAACATTTGAAACATTTTGTACCCAGGAGAATGGTCCTAAAATTGGACTAGATGTCGAGATGGATGAAAAGATGCAAGAGGAGAAAAAGAAGGTTTCTAGGATCAAACACAACAAACATTCACGCCTTGAAATCACCAAAATGGGGCCTAATAGGACCTAATAGAGCATCCAATTATGGGTGCTAACTTTTTAGGAACGTACATTTAGCCCCCACTTAAGTGGAAGTATGATATAAACTCACACTCAGGATAAAGAAGATCAATGCATAAGAACAATATTATCAAGGTTAAGGAGACAAAGAAACATCAAGCCCCCAACTGACTTAAGTCCTCATCAAATCCAAAACCAAGATAAAAGAGGCATCACTCAAAAGAGAAAGAGAGAGAAGAGAAAGAAGAGAGAAAGAGGCATGACCACTAGCATATTAAGGTATTGTAGACACCTAAAATTGTACTATTGCTCTAATGCAATGACATTACTAATATTCCTTTTTAATTTATTTAATAATCTTTATTATTTAATAAATTGTGTTTTTCTACCATATTCTAAGATCAAAATCATCATTTCCCTTTAATTTCATAATTAAGTAGTTTTAATTAATTACTTTGATTATTCAATGTCTAATCAATATTTCATCACCTAATCGTCTACAAAATAATTAAATAATTAAACATTATTTAATTATTCCCTGTCTCCTTATAATTAATTAAACAATCAAATTTAATTAATGTTTCTCCTTCACTAATTATTACATTTATGTAATAATTAAATCAAATTCTATCTCATGATTAAATAAATTATATTTATTTAATTAAACTAATTATTCCCCTCTCATGATTAAATAAATTATATTTATTTAATTAAATTAATAATTCCCCTCTCATGATTAAATAAATATAATTTATTTACTTAAACTAATAATTCCTCTCATAAATAAATAAGTAATTATTTATTTACAAAATATCCCCACATATGAAAATAAATAATAAATCATAATTATTCTCCTAAATTCCTAACTCACACTCACTTTGAGTTAGCTTCTCAATCACATTTCCTTCCTCCATTATTCTCTCTCCTAATTATTCAATCCTCATTATTAATTCCTCCCCCAACAATTAGTTAAGTCTCCAATCAATTCAATCTTCTAATCCATGCAATCAGTTAACTCTCCATACCATTTGTTAACTCACCAGTCTATTCAAGTCATCTCTCCAATCTATTTGCTGACAGGTCAATCAATCCCCCAATCATGACAGTCAAGCAGAGTTGAACTCCTACTCACCCTGAGTTCAACTCCTCAATCACAGTCAATCAATCCTTCAATCATGGATTCTTGGTTGAAACCCCTAAAAACTTATAAATAGAGAGCCAAACCTTTGATTTTGGTAACCATATTTGCTTTGAATTCTTATGATGACATACAATCAAGCACTCATTTCTGAGAGCCCACATTGCATAAAGGAGAACACCAAGGAAAGATTTTATGATTTGCATATTCATGTTCTTAGAATAATTTCATATTAATTATTGTTTATGCTTATTATTTGTCTTACATCTTTTCTTGATTATTGGGAATACTAATTGCTTTAACAATCTCTTTGTGGTTGAGATTTCAGTGTAATTGCAGGATTCTATTATACCTGATTACAAGGTTTTCCTTACTATGGATCATGTAAAGGGAAAGTGACGCTACAAAATATGGCATTGATACTCTAGCAAGTTGTGTTATTGTAGTCAACCCATCAAAATAAAGGGATCAATCCTTAAGGAAATCATTGTCTCCATTAAGGGATCTTGAAAAGGCAATTAGTCTTAAGGAAAGAATTGTTTCCAAAAGGAAGATAAATCCGAAGGAAATCATTTCCTCCAAAGGGATCGATAAAAAGGAAGATTAGTCCTAAAGAAAGCATTGTGTCCAAAGGGATCAATAAAAAGGAGGATCAATCCTTAAGGAAAGCATTGTCTCCGTTAATGGATTCATTGAATAATGCACAGGAGCATGTAAAGATGAACATAAGGAAAGGTTTATCTCCATAACCATCTGTAAGAGAGATTACATTGAATCATTGTGTGTGTGTGCAAAATGTAAAAAAGAGTGAAATGTATGCCTTGACGTTAAAGTGGTTACAAATGCCTTCATGGGAGTAAGGGCTTTAACAAAGCATACATGCACCCAAAAAAAACGTTTCCACTATGAGATGCCCCAAAGAAAGGACAAACCAAGGGAAATGAACACATGTCAAAAGATAGCACAAAAGGGATCTACTAACTCAGGGGTTAGTATGATCATATGATAAATTGTATATGTCATAAGTATATCAAAATGAACTATCATAATTCCTCAAAAGTAGTAGAACTAAAAGGAAAATCGAAAAATGTCATGTAAGAGTTATGAAGAGGAGTCTTTTTGGCTTGAAATCATGGAGACCAAAAGGAATAGGTAGCTACTAGTTTGCATAATCCCCATTCAATTAATACAAAGGAACATTTACAAATAATGGCACATGCATGGCATAACATGTAACAAAATATAGAAGAAATGAGATACTAATAGAGGAATGTCAAAACAGGTCAATTTATTTATCACCTTGCACCAACAGAGAAAAAAGGGTCCTCCAAAAAAATATAAATATAACATATAACATGCAACACATCGTGGGGGGGAAGAACATTACATTAGGCAACCGCAAATAATCCACCACATAAGAGGAGCTAGTCAAGCATATCGCCTACCCCCTATCTTTCTCTATATTGTTTAGGGAGGGTGTGAAACACGAAAGAGGAGAAAAATCAAGCACGGTAGATGGAATAGTAGCTAGTTCCAAACAAGGACCATGTTGTGAAGATGGGTCACTTTGTTCTTTACTAGGACTAAGAGATAATTGTTTTACAAATCTAGCTAGTAAATCATGATTAACATCAATAAGCTCATACATATCATTAGAATAAATAGCATGAATATCATCATTTGCACAAGAAACATTGAAATCATCATCATCCAAATTAATAGTAATATAATCTAAGA
This sequence comes from Thuja plicata, assembly GCA_018584345.1. Lineage (NCBI taxonomy): Eukaryota > Viridiplantae > Streptophyta > Pinopsida > Cupressales > Cupressaceae > Thuja > Thuja plicata. The sequence goes on from MU224186.1 coordinate 3,805,232, forward strand.
TACAAATGGAATTATCATGTTTGTTCAATTTAATATTTTTCAAATTAACTTCCATCCCTTGGGCTATACACAGGTTGATCAAAGGAAATCAAATCATGAGTAGGTGTCTTAGGGGAGGAAAGGTTTTAGGAAGCATGATCACAGGCTCTAGCATGATGTTTATGATGGAAGTCATGGGCATAAAGGTCGCATTTTGTTTTTCTTGAAATTTGGTTTGGTTTAGGATCAATCAACATCGGGTCCTTTTCTTCTTTAGGGGGAAGAACAGAAGGCACCACACTAGGTTGAGAGATAACATCGACGGTGAATTTATAGGATATAGGATGTGGAACATAATCATATATAGGAGGTGCAGAAGGTGTAGGAAGAAGTCCAGGTCCAAGGCAAGGAGATGGGACATCCTTAGGATTTCTAAGCTCATAAATCTTTTGGATTTTAAATTTATGATAGGATCAAATATCTTTGCAAGGTTGAATTGGTTGAGGCATAGAAGGCCAAAATAAGTCAAGGTCAAAAGACTCCCAATGCACTGGAGGCTGATAGAGACTATGGTTAATAGTGATGATTTCTCCTTTATGGGGAGAATTTCAAACACTTATGGATAGGAGAGACTAAAAATTTCATGGAGGTAAGACAAGGAAGACCAAGACTAAATTGAAACTATTTTGAAGTTGGGATGACAAAAAAGGTGACATCTATGGTTTTACCAAAAAATTCTACATGAAAAGTAATGGAACCATGAGTAGAATAAGTGAAACCATTAAAAAGTTTCAATCATCACATCAGATTTATCATAGAAATATCACTGGAATTGTCTAGTGTAAAGATGTTCTTCAGTTATAATATTCACCATGCAATTAGTATCTATAAGGACACCACAACAAAAGATATCATTAACCTTTTCTACAATGTAAAGAGGACCATAAGGTGCTTTAATTATCTCGCTAGGATCAAAGGTAATGCAAAGTTTAGGTTCATATTCAAATTGATCAATAAGGTTGACAACATTTTTGGCTTCAATACACTTATCATCATAGTAAAAAACATCAGTGGAAGAAGAAGGTAAAGACTGGGTAGACTCAATGATATTGGTTGAATGAGAAGGCAAAGGATTCATATATATTTGCAAGTTTTGGTTGGGATGTGAGACCTACACTAGACTGTTATAGTTTACTATTTTGTTTTCATGCTTTCAGTAGTTTATGCTTTCACATACTTTGACTATCAGCGAGACTTTTTGCACTTTTGAGGATCGGTGGAATTCTGTGTCATATATTCAGCACTTGATTTTGTAATCAGGGTACTTTTGAGATGTTTATGTTCTGATTTAGTTCCAGCTTATGTTGATGTCTTATATGGATCTAAA
>MU224186.1:3814434-3843762 GCA_018584345.1 Thuja plicata
ATTAGATTTAATTCCCTATTTGATATGATTTGCATATCTGATTTTTTATATATATATGATTCGATTTTAGATAGATTTAATTTAAGTTTAAGATTTTTTTTATAGCATTATAGTTATTAAAATAAAATAAAAAAAGGGGGTATGATTTTTATTATCAAATAGTTTTCTTATTGTCAATTATGGATTATTATTTTTATAGATTTTAAATGAAGTTTCAGAGTTAGATTTATTTTAGATTATTATATAAAATTTTAATTATATGTTGATTTTAATATTAAATAGATTAGATTTCATTTATAAATTCTTATCTGGGAGGTAGTTTATAAAATGATAGTTAAGGTTGTTTTTAATTTAGTTTTCAAATTACTTAATGAATGTTTTTTTTGGGATTTTAGTTAAATGATTATACTAAAGTTATAACGCATTGTAGTAATGGTATTAAGCTATTTACGTTTAAATTTTTAAATCTTATCCTCCTTTGACCGTTTTCATGCACGGTTAACTTTCGGTCAACCGTGTCAAAACTTGTCCGTTGGTCTCGATAATTGAACCCAATGCTCCTTGCGGCCTCTAGGTTCTAGGGTTTCAGTTTTGAGCCTTTTGGAGACAGTTGACTTTTTGGTCAACATGGGTTGACTTTTTGGTCAACTATCTCATTTTGCGCACCTTTGACTTCCTTAGCGCTTAGTAGACTCTTGAAACCCTTTTCTCACATATTTCAAGACATGGTTGACTTTTGGTCAACCCTAGTTGACTTTTAGTCAAATCATCTTGATTTGCGTGTATGACTCTTCCTTTGGCTTTAAGCGAACCCTAGTTGTACCATTTACCTTTTTCAGTGTATAGTTGACTTTGGGTCAACTCTGGTTAACTTTCGGTCAACTACCTCGTTTTGTGTGCAGTTCCAGTTTAGGACTTTAGACATCCTTTAGGATAGCTGTGAAAGCTATTCCTCTCCTTGTGACCTTTTCTGGTTATCATTTACCCTTGCACCATTTTGCGTGCACATGTTACCCATATGTTTGTTTGGGTATCCCGTTTTCATGCGTTATTTAAAAAATTTTGTTTGTGTGTTTTTGCCCAACTTTTGGGCATGTCATGGGAGGTGATACAAATTTTTTTACCTAATCATTAACACCCTCAACATATATAGAATTAGAATCAATGAGGTATTAATAACATATTTCAAATGGAAACACTTCTCAATATTATGGCCAAGTTGATGATGGTATTGAAAAAAAATATTTGTGGTCAAAGGACTTAGGAAAAGGTTTGGATGTGTCAAGTGATTTAATGGAAGGAAGTTGCAAAACATTATCATTATTCAAATTCAACATCACATTATGTAAATATTTAGAAATTTGTGTAAAATTCCAAGAAGGTCTAAAAATAGATGACAAAGGAACCACACCTTTAGTTGCTAGAGCCACTTGCTCATCAACACTATTTGGTGAATGATTGATCTTGATGAAGTTCTTAGGTTTATGAAACTTTTGATAGGACTGGGATGTGACATCACTCTTATCAATCAAATCCATTGGAGTGGTGATCTCAAATCAACTCACTTGAAGCTGATAATTATGAAGCACTACACAAAACTGAGTAAAGGAAGAGAATTTAGAAAGGAATATCTTGTCTCTAATGTATTATTATAAATTAACAATGAAAATATGTTGCACATAAATATCAGGCACATGATAATAAATATGAGCATACAAATTCTTAAATATACCAATGAAAATAATCACTTTTTCTTTAACACCTTGTTTACAATGCATCAAATTAGTCAAAGAAATCTTAGGGCCAATGTTGTTTTGAAACTGTTGGATGAAATCATTAGCAAGATTTTGAAAGGAGTCAATGGAATAAGGAGGCAAAGAACAATACCATTGAAAGGATTTGTCTCAAAAGGTTCTATTAATCAGTTTATCCATAAACCTATGACCATGAGAAAAATCACTACACAATGTTTGAAAGGTTTTAACATGGGCCAAGGGATCACCTTTACCATTGTAAATATCTAAATGAGGGATTTATATATATCGTGACATAATGACATGAATGATGTCTAAGGAAAAATGACTAGAAATGTAACAAGTAGAATTGTTAAACTTGGATTGGGTCATGACCACAATTTGTTTTTGAAAGGATGATACGGTTTAAGCTAAGCTATTAATAGTATATTTGGTAGAAAGAGTGGTAGGAGATATGTGTGAAAGATTTGGACCATTATGGGAAATGGAAGGAACAATAGAATATGATTCAAATGGAACACTATTGTAGGTAGGCATGGATGAAGGTAAGGAAACACATGGAACACTTGAAGTAATAGTGGGAAAAATATGATTAGGAATGCTAGCATTTGTAGGATTGATGTTTTGAACATAAGTGGTTATGAGAGGTGGAGCATAAGTGGACACACTAGGAATTGAGGTAGAGATCAAAATGGAGGTCTCAGTACTAGTGGTTAGCTCTTGGGCATAATCTCTAATAGACCTGAAATTATTATCAATGAGATGAGAGATACTACACAAGATTTTAACACCATGTTCATCATTATGAATTATATTCCTCAAACCCTCCACTACAAAGATGATCTTGGGATTAGAGTTTTCTTTTCCTCACATTTGTTGAAATTTTTCAAAGTCACGAGAAAGATTTTTCACTTGCATTGGGGGTACTCTTAAGGTCCCATCTTCATCATGAGAAGAGTGGGAAGAGTTATGCTCGGTAATAGGAGGAATGCCATTAGTTGGCATATTGGTCGCATCAAGATTCCCAGGAAACATAAAAGACTTGGGATCAAAGAAACCCATAAGTCTATGACTTTTCCCAACCGAAATGATATAAGTAAGACTCAAGGTAATAAGACTCATTGAAAAAAATAAAAATAAAAATATGTAATGTAAATATGAACTTTGAAAGAGATGTGCAAATCAACTAAGCACAATTAATGAAAAGCTCATCTAACCATCAAATCAAAATATGCATATCTAATACCAACATTTATTAATGCAATGTATATAAAGGAGACCTAGACAAAAAATTAGAATACAAATGTTATGAGTTGGGTTCACCCTAATGAAGAATAAAAAAGAGAGCAATGCAAAAGGGGATGATTACTCCTCCTTTTAAAAATTGCACATTTGGAAGGAAGATGCCCCACTAGGCTCAGAATAGACCTATGAACTAAATGGGAAATTGATCATTCTCTAAATATGGAATTGTTGAAAATGGAAAATATAGGAAAGATGCAATATAAAAGAAAAATTAGGCAAGTAGATGAAAAACTGGAAATAACAGACTGGTATAAACTGCTAGAAACCTATAATGTACATAGACAAGATCCAGAAAGAAGAATTGATCTGTAGGTGAAATATGAGCCCAATTTGCAGGGTACAGAGTGTTTCAAACATTTTGTACCTAGGCACAAAATGTTTCAAATGTTTCAATTTTAGGTGTTTTTCCCTGAAACTTTTGGGGATCCTCTGGTAGTTCCTGATCTTCCTGAATTTTGTCCAACAACTCCGTAACTTGTTCCTACACACAGAAAAATGGGGAAAATGTTGGGTAAAAGGGGCTTTCCTTGGTAAATCCTTGTTTAGGAATCAACCCTTAAAATGAAACGAAATTTTATAAAGGAGATAATTTAAAAAGGTAAATGTTTGATTTACCTTGCATAAACCCTCATGGACAAATGTAACAATCACTCATACCCATGCATATTCTTGAATGTGCTTGGATCCAAAGGTTTAAACTTGGAATTTAGAATTGGAATCAAGGATTCCCTCACAAAATCATGGATCTAGGAATGAAACTCCTAGATCTTTAATGTTGATATGCTTGATAATTGCTTGCAATGAAGGAGAATGAATGTAGATGGAGGGAAGGATCTTCTTGCTTGATTATGAAATCCTCTACATGGCCATCATGGGAGAGAAGATTCAATCAATTGGAGAATACTACCTTGGAATGAATTGAATCGAATAATTAGAGATTTGGAGAAACCAGATCTTGGATGCTTGCCTTGAAATCTTCAATCCAATTTCCCAATTTGCTCTTGATTGCTTGAAAACTCAATAGCTTGATTTCTTGATTATAATGTTGGATGTAAAAATTAGGAGAGATAAGGTGTTTATATAAATCACCCTACATTTTGGGATTCAAAAATGAGCTAGGTCGACCATGGGACCAAATTTTCCACTAAAATACTGACATAGGGCTTCAAGCCAAATTTGGGCCAAAAAGTATGGGGACAAAATGTTTGAAACATTTTGTCCCCAAGGACAGAACATTTCAAATGTTTTGTGCCTAGAAGAATGGACCCAAAATTGGACTAGGTGTTGGGATGGATGAAAATATGCGGGATGATAAAAAGTAGGTTGCTAGGATCAAGCATAATGGACATTCAAACCGATCACCAAAATGAGGCCTAATAGGACCTAATAGAGTATCTAATTATGGATGCTAAGTTTTTAGGACGATACACTTTCTATGTCTTCTCTTTTACTATGAATCTTGACCAAGAAGTTTGTAAACTTGTGAAGTATTTCCTCCTCAAATAGCTCTTTTAGGCTATCCAAATTTAAAGTATATTCAAACTACTTACAAATATCCTTGTATGTTTACACTCTATGATGAAATGCCACTTGGTTTCAACAACATATTTGTTAAAAATTCACAAGTTTTTCCCTTTCAATTTTATTTGATGACTGCATAACATGTTTTCACTGCTTCAAGCTTATTTTAGTACCCAATGACATACAAATCATGTATCTAGTTTGATTGCAGCATACTCCATAGACTCTACACCTCCCTAAGTCTTGTTACTATACTAGGAGGATCTATCTTGATGAGAACGCTCCTTATTTTTTACTCTTTGAAGACATATGGTCCAAGTCAAGGTACATACCTATGGAGAAGGGGATTTACTGCCCTCAAGGATTGATGAAATCCCAAAGAGTGAATCATCCCTTGCGCCACCTCACTAAACTAGTGCACTAGTGAGCTAGTGTGATCAATTAAAGTAAAGATAACTCTAAGGTACAAAATGATAAAAATATTCTAACTATTGGAAATGAAAAATAAATTAATCAACTAACTGATGAAATCCACTGGCTCACTGTCTTGGATGCCTACATAAGTCAAAGACTACATTGTAGATTTGGGATGCCAATGCACAACACATGCATCCTATATAGACAAGATATGAATTTCAAGGCCAAAAAAGTACGAGAGTTCGAATTAAACTAATAGGATTAACTAAATGAAACATACAAATAATATATTTATTATTATTTATTGAAATTCCAGTTAAACTGGAGAAGTAAAACTTACTTGAGATAGAAAGGGGAAGTAGAGTCTTTTTTCTATGTGGATTTCCCCCCTAAGGAAAAGACCTGAACCTTTGTGAGATCGAACAAACATGCTAGATGAAAAATATGATGGTGCTTAGATATAAACCATGAGATAGTGATCACTGATGTTATGTTGGTATGGGTATTAAGTTGTGTTATGCTAGATAGTCATACAATAGGGTGATTTTGATTGTGCTAATACACATATCAAAGACTAGATTGGTTGTCGTTGTACCAAAATATCAACCTTTTAATTCGCGATACAACCACTTGACTTATATAAGCACAGGAGGTGGTTAAGCCATGTCATGAACCTCTACTATGCTGCACAACACAAGGAGACCAAGGGTACACACCTTTCAACAACCCACCATAGTGCAAGCGTAGGGTTCCAACCCATGACCTCAACTCTGATACCAATTGTTTATTATTGTTGCACCAAAATATTGACTTGTTAATGCCTGATACAACCACTTGACTTATATAAGCACAAGAGATAATTAAGCCATGTCACGAACCACCACTTCAATACACAACACAAGGAGACCACGGGTGCACACCTTTCAATAGATAGTCCTATGATAGGGTGACTTTAGATCATACTAGTATAAGTAACAAAGGCTAGATAATTTTATGATAGGGCAAGATATTTTGATAGTGCGAGTATGGGTAGAAATATTAGATGGCCATACGATAGGGAAAATGATTATAGATAGTTGGATTGGCCCCCACGGAGCTAGACACAATAGATTAATTTCTTATAAAGATAAAAAAATACAAATGATACAGATATAATAGCTCTCTAGAATGGAATGTTTTGCACAGAGGGGAACATAATAAATTCTAAGGAGATAAAATATATTATGGCATTTCAACATAGCTAGATGTTTTCATGTAATGTCACCCTATAATAGGTGACATATGATATCTACAATATCAAAACAAGAAAGTAGAGACAAGGGGATCCAATTATTTAGTGTCAGAATCCATAGTAGTAAAAAAGGTTTTTAGTACATAACTAGTTAGGGATATTTCATCAGAGTGCAAATTTTTTTGGATCTAAGGAGTGTACATGAAGATAAAGGTAAAATAAAAAATTGGGTTGTTTTGGATGAAAGCCTAGATGCCCCCAACACTTTGCAAGGTCCTTGACTATCAAAATTAATATATGACAAAGAGAACAACATCATAACAAATAGAATAAGTGTATGACATATAACCCTCTATTTTCAAGTACCAACTAAGTAACTTGGGTCCTTCAAAGGGGAAAAAAATTAAAATATAAGTATGGGGTAACATAAAAGATACACTCTAATCTACAAATTAATAACAAGAACTACCTCATAGATCCTCTATTAACAATTCCTCATCATCCTCGTATTGATCATATAGGGAGGGATGCCAAGATTGAAGAGGAATGGTCTCTAAGTCATCCCTTGGTGCCTCACCAACAAATAGAGAAAGGGATGAAGTCACCTTGTCATTCTCATCTAAAAGCTCCACTAAGGCTAGTTTGAGGGATTGTGTGAAGATCATTATTAACATTGTAATATTCTCTAGTGAATCAAATATGCATGCCTCGTAAGACTTAGTAAACTTGACTTGTGGCAAGAATGAAGGAGACACATCATCGACCTTTATGAAGTGGGAGAGAAAAATTTAGGAGAAGATATAGCCTAGTCCACATCAAGCACATAAGTAGATAGAGGATTTGCTAGAATAGACTTGTAATGGAAAAAGTCAAGCACGAGGTCCTACCCAAACTTTATCTTAATGGATGGTGGAGATATTCTCTGATCCAATTTAGTAGGTCTGAGAACCCCAAGAAAGATAGAATGACAATAAGTAGATGGTGTGAGATGGACATGCATGACTATACTAGATACTACTTGTTTATTGAGCATGTTAATGGGTTTAAATAATAGAGGGATCTCTGCCAAAGAGGTGACAAGCGAGGGTTCTTGGGATGGAGAGACAAAAACTTGGACCTGCTTAGCATGAGGCCTAGTAGTCACTCTTGGAGTAGTAGGAAGAGAAACTGAAGATATGGCAGAATAAAGTGTAGATGCAACCAAAGTAGATGTGGGAGTAGGTGCAAGTGATACAGAAACATGAAATGATGACTTTGTCTTTGCCTTTGCAATGACCTCACATTCTAAGGCCCTAGCCTATCAACAATTATTATGCTCACACGCAAGCTGGTTCCAATAAAGTGTTTACTAGGATAAGAAGATAGAAAGGGCTTAGTAATATCTTGCTCCTTTGGGGAGGCCATCAATGTAATTACTAGTAGAGAAGAGGACCCTATTGATGAAGTAAGATGCTCTATCAATGAGGCAAATATAGACTCAGTCATGGCTTCCCTTCACCATTTTCCCTAGCAGCATTCAAAGAAATAGAGGGTGCCCTCAAAAGCTGGGAGGAAAGTTCCAAGAGAGATGGATGAGCTTGTGGTTACCTCTTACCTTTACCATCTGGTAAGGTGAGGGATTTCTCATACGATAGATGACTCAAACTAAGGGTGAGCCTTGGACCTTTAAAACATTGGTGTCTTTCCCTTGTCTACACTAGTAACAATCATAAGAATAAAAGGCATCACAAGAGACTATGGAGCCTTCAGTTGATGCAGAGGCTACCCTTAAGAAATATGCTTGTCTTGGGCCCACAATAATTAGTGAATAGAGGGAAAAAAATACAACATAATAGGTGGCTGAGATGTAGGGATGGAAACAGATGGAGCTATAGGTTTTACAAATTTATAAGAAAGTTCCTTAGATAAAAAAGCCATCAAAATCTCTAAATTTCTCCTCGAAAGACTGAATCTAATCAAACTTAATAGAAAGGGAAGATTCATGGTATATAGTGGGAAGTGAATTAGGAGGAGAGTTTGTCAGATTTTTTTTCTTAGAACCATATTTAGGAGAGGTATTGATTCCCAATATTGGACTGAAAGAATGAGATCCAAAGGGGTCATTAGGGTCCACATATCTGGTAAACATTGGGACTGGTCTAGTAAAACTATAATTATGAACAAGAATGTTCAATATTAAGGATCTCCTTCTGACAAATCTTGAAGTGATTTGGGTTTTGAATCTTATAGAAGAGCCCCATAAAATTCCAACAATCTCTCAACAAGAACTAAAGATAAATTTGTGTTCATGTCGAGTTCACCTAAATATGGAGAAGGGAATTTCCCACCCTTAAGAATTGATGAAATCACGAGGAGTGAATCGAACCTTACATCACCTCACTAAAGTAGCACAATAGTCAACTAGGATAATCAGTTAATTAATTGATATTTAATTTAAGTATGAATGCAAGATAAATAAAACATAGATAACTCTAAGCTATGAAATGATAAGTATACTCTAACTATTGGAAATGAAAGAGTAACTATGCAATACTAATTGGTGAAATATGCTAGCTTACTGTATTGGACACTTGTGCAAGTCTAGGACTAGAATACGAATTTGGGATGCCGGTGTGTTATGTGTGCATCTTGTATGGGTATAGTATAGATTTCAAGGCCAAAAAAGTACAAGATCCAAAATTAAAATAGTAGTATTAAAGGCAAGATAAATGCAAATAACATAATGTAAATAACATGATAAAATAACTATCTTAAAAGATAGGAGAAAAAAAAGACCTCGAAAGAGGAGGCAGAAGAATCCCAAATCCACTGTGTAAGCTCCTCCTTCAAAACCAACAACAAAACAAAATAAAAAATTGTTGGGCTATTGATTTAGAGGATTGTCAGAGTCAAATAATTGTTTTGGTGTTTCCACCTCCATGGACAACCAAGATACAATAGATATGATAGTTGAAAAACTAGTAAACGATAAAATAATAACAATAGAGATAAAAAATGATCAAGAGATAAGATATGCTAATTTAATAAAAGCAAATGGATAGAGGATCACTCCCCTTCTTAACCAAGAATTTAGATCTTAGTGGATTGAAGGAGAGAACAAGTTGGTATGTGACGGAGGGTGTTGGAATAGCGAGGCAAGATGATCAATAAATTAGGAAGAGTATCCAACAATGGTGAAAAGTTATAGAGAGTGTGACCATGATGATTGAAAATGTGCCAAGAGAGTTCAAAATGTCTAAGAGAGAGAAAATGAAGTAAAACCAATGAGTGTAAACATGATTGGAGGATTCTTGATGTTGGTGGATGGTGCAAGGAGGCATTACATTTCTAGAAAAAATAGGTGTAATGTCTCAACAACCGCATATAGTTTTACAAATTTGTGAGATGAGTGTAAACCATGCAGATGTCTCTGTGGTGCACACACATATTGAGCCAAATAGGTTGCGTGGTCAAGAATCAAAAGAAGAGAGATGGAAAGGAAGGTGAGGTGATATAGAATTTTAGGTGGAATTCTGACTTTCAACCAAAGCAAAGGCATTATACAATGAAGAATTACACAAGGTGTAATTTACAATATTATAGGGCTAGAAGGTTATATCATTTTTGGGTGTCTATTTATTGAGTTCCAAAATGAGTAGTTTAGGCACAACGATCTCACAATGAGAGGATGTCCTACACATTGAAGGGTGTGAAGGTAGTTGTATTCAAAGGTCAGTGGAAGATCAATTAAAAGAGATTTTTGTCATTAAAAATGATCTTGATATTGGCAAGAGACACCACTGGATAATTGATATGTTGACATTGATGGCAACACTTAGCAAAAAAGGACTAAGTGTCCAAACAAAATGCAAAGAGGGGGGGGGGGTGGTGAATCAGTTGTATAAAAAACTCAAGACCTTTCACCTAATTACCAAATTAATCTTAGATCTTAAAGATAAACATGAATGCAAGAACATAACATAGTAATCAACACATAACACTAAGATTTTTGATGTGGAAACCTTGTTAGGGGAAAAACCACTGTGGGGATCAAACCCACAAGATGAATGTACTTTATTAAAAGCACTATACTCTGTTAGGAGTATTAGAAAGGGGAATGCACGTGCATTCAGGCACACTGCCTAGAGCTCACTGCTCAAATACAACAAGGATCTCAATCCCAAGTAAGACTTACTAACTTACATCTATCTTTGATCTCAAAACATAGAGGACATATTATCCAAGTTCATTATTTGACAAACAACATCTCTGATATGCCAAAATAGTTCCAATGAAGTACACCAAATCTTTGCCTCAGTTGCAAATTCCACTCATACCTCTTTGCTCAAAAACTCATGCTTTCTACCTGTTAGCCCCCCATTCGAGCTTAAAATTTGAGTTGAATCTAAATTCCTGTCAAGTTCAATTATCCTCATTTCTCTTGGTTTGTGATCTTCAATAATCCTTGGTTCAACCAAAAATCATTTGTTTCAGGTCATTTTAGGCCCTTGTCAATACTTTTCCCTTTCCCTCTAAATTCCTTGAACTTGTTGAAACTCGGTGAATAAAGTTCAAGGGAGTTTAAGTAAGTTCAACACTCCCAAGCCGTGTCCGAGTCTTTTTAACTGACAATTTTACTAAGTATTTTGCAGATGTTGAAAGAAAAAAAATTTGAACACGAGAGAGAAAAAGGCATAAAATTTATGTGTTGAACCACTTTGAACTTTTTTTAAAGTAGTTCAACGGTCTTCAACCGATACATTTGAGTTCAGAACAAAATCTTCTCCCAGGAATATTCCCTCAACCTCTTGAATAGAGATGAATTTTGTTCAAAGGGATTTAGTCTCTCTGAAAAGTATAGGGAATGATGCATGAAATGATGGTTATTTAATGCCAGATCATCCAAAGAGCTTGTCATACTTGGAAGTGGCGTCATGGTGCCACCAAATGAAAAAGGGTAATTATGAAAAATCAAGCTTCGTGTAAGTTGGCACTTGCATGCATTAAATACTCTTATGTGGACATCAAATCCCTATCAAGTCGCATTATATAACATAATGCCAATTTTAATATCGTATTTGGCTCCTTAACATTTAAAAGAGAATTGGTAATATATTTTTATCCTTCATCTCTGTTATTTTAAGAAGTTGGAGTAGCATAACAAGTTTCAGCAATGGTGAAGTTGGTTTGCCACTTTGAGGTAAAGGTGGAAAATCCTCAGGTCATAAGTCCTCAACCGCTCCAACTCCTTCTCTACATGTGCCCTGGCTCACTAGGTCACAAAGAAGATCCTAGGTAAAAAATAAGATGGACAATGACACATCGATATTTTTTGACCTTGAGAAGGAAAAAGGAGAATAATATGCCCAAATCCTGGAGGTTGAAGAGATGAACACAAATATTTTTTCAGCTCAGGAACTTGGACACAAAGCTGTTGAACACCCCTACCAAAGGAGTGGAGGATAAATCTATGCTAATTTCAACCCCCAAGTGGTTAACTACTACTATCAGTAAGAAATGCAGTCTGGTTCCTGCATCCCTCCCGATCAAAGATATGGTCACCAAGTACACAGATAAGACACCTAAACCTAAGAAGGAAAAAACTAATGCTATACTTACAACTAACATAAAAATTGGAATGTGGACAACCAAAATCATAGCTTACAAGATGAAATATGAAGAAAAAGAGCCTTCTGTCGAGGACTTCAAAATCATAAAGGTGTAGTTAAGTGCCATGAATAGGGAAAGCAACAATCACCTTTTCAAGAAATCTTCTCAAGAAATACTCACTTGATCTGAGAAGGATGGCAGAGAGAAAAAAGAACTAAATAAGATTGTCAGAATCTTGGCAGAGTTCATTGATACATTTAATAGTTTTATCCCACTTCAAGTAGCTCAAGCCCCGCACAGTTTTGATCCTGCATCTCCCAAAAATAAGAAACTTGTGAGCCAAATCCAACGTGGAAAATAATTGGTAATTGCGATAGATGATTGGATTGGAAATATTACAAAAAAAATGGATGCGAGTACATCAAGGATTCAAGGAATTTAAACCTTGATGCATAGGCCCTAATCAGGGAAATTCAAACTCAAAATCTACACTGGGAGACAAAAGAGAATAAATGGGGAGTCTTGCTGAAGAAAATGATTGCAATAGAGAAATATGGAACTCTCAAGTTCCTAGTAGAGCAGTCACTCAAGTTGATGCTAGATGAATATCAATTTTTCATTCTGAAGAAGACCGTTCAATGGAGAATGTTCATCCTCAGGACTCTAGTGGCAGCTATAAAGGGTTGGGAATACAAACTCAGTGACATACAAGGTAATATTGAAAGTGAGAACAAAGTCGTGAATCTGAATTTTGATTGGCAACCAGGTCTTTGCAGGTTAAAGACAGAAGAATCCATCAGAACATTCAAGATAGTCGCGGACTCACAGAAGAATAAAGAAGATTTTAATGTAGCAGACATTAACATGTTTGGCCCAGATTGAATCAATGTTGTACCTAAGTTCAGATCAGATGTCTAAATATACCGAGAAATAACTAGAACTGAAATGGGAGAAAGAAGTTGTCATGACCAAGATCCTTACTTTAAAGAATCCAAACTTGAACATTGTGCAAGAACTGAGCACCGAACATGCCACTTGGAAAAGCACCCACGAACCTGATGAGGAGAATGACATGTAACTTGTTGTTGGGGCTATTGGTTTTTCTTTAAAAGTTATTTCATGTTTTAAACTTGCTAAAGGACGCGTGTCCTAAAACTTTGTTAAACCTAATTAACTATTTCAGGGAGGTTAGATTTTCAGGGAGACCTCCCTTGTTTTATTGGTGGAACATCTATTTAGTAGTGTAGAAAAACTATGATAGGGGTTCAAACATTTGCTAGAATTAGATAATATTTTGTTTTGATTAGTAGTTATTTTTCTGGAAGGAAATTTTCCAAAGATACAGTTTGGGAAGAAAAAAACTAAAATTTTGATGTCTTTGCTACATAAAAAGGACATGGTGTTTCAGAATTTAAATCTTTGTGTTTGAATTTCATGGAATGGTATTTCTTTGAGAATATTAGTTCATGTGGAACATAATCTTCCAGTTTTCTTTCGATTGAATCTGTGCTTCTGGGAACCATCTTTCTTTTGCATTAGATATTTTGTGTTAAGGTAAATCAATGGGAACTTTTCTTTTCTATTAATCTATCTTTGGAGTTTAAATTTACTGCTTTCAATAAAGAACTTTGTTTATTTGTTTGATTGTTGTTTCTCTCTAAATTGGTTGATGATCATAGGAAACTTTGAGTTCCTATCTTTGATATTTGGAAACGATCATGTATGTGCCTCCCATCTAGGAATGGATAGGCAACCTTAAGTGCTTTCAGGTTAAAATTGCATATGGTATAATCAAATAGATAATTCACTAAATATATGTTGAAGGGAGTTGTACCTTGTAAAATAAATAAGAGGGAAGTGATAATTTTACTCTTACCCAATTGTTATGTGAATAAATTATCTTCTAAGAGGGTAATAGGATAGTTTATTAAATTAAAGAAAGAAGGCAAAATATGTTCGCCAACACTAACATACCTTCACAATTAAAAATGATTACATATTTATACACATTATATCAATTCATTGCAAATAGGGTCAGTTAGGGACCTAAATACAAATATCAATTCATTACATATCAATACTCAATGTGATCCATTGAATGTCGACTAAGACATAGAAATGACCCATAACAACAACTTCAAACACGCTCTAGATCTATAAATCATGCCATGATCCATCACAACATGCTATGCCACCAAGTCAGCCAAGAACAGTAAGAACAACAACACGTTACATGAGGAATATTTAATTTTGATCACATAACCCAATGCGATCCACCAAAATGAATAGGACACGATCAAGAAACATCAACAAGCAACATGAAATACCATGACATCAACAAGAAAATATTTGTCTCATATATCAAACTCAACTCTGCACTGTTCATTATGAACACTAAACCATAACCAATGTCATAAAAGAAAAATAGGTTTCTAGCATACAAATCTTGAACCATTCGAGATGAGGACACACATCCATGTCTTGAACTCACCACCAGGTTAGCAAAAAAAATAGTGCCATAATGATCCACACCGATCCAAATACTGAAACATTGTCTTTGATAGAATAACCAAAATAGAAGTCTATGATAAATCCATCATAATTCTCTCAAATCATCATGCGATCCTCTACCACTTGAACTGAATCAAGTATAGACATCCCTGAACACATTACTAGCTTTGCAACATATGATATTCAATATAGTAGCCATACCACACAAATCATCTTACTGAATTAACCAAGAAAACTGTATCCAACAATAGGAATATGTTGACATCAATGACAAAATATTAATGCCAACACATATATGCATAATTTGAACAATATCTCAACAATCTCCCCCTTTGGCATCAATGGAAACATATGATGTGAAAAATTTAAATCCATGCACAAAAAAACAATATCAACTACAATATCCATAATATCTCTCCCTCATAAACTCATACCAATTTTCACATAAATATCTCCCCCTTTGACATCAATGACAAAGGCACATGTATGCACTAAGTCATAGAGGCCAAAAAAAATATGAACAATCAACTCTCAACCACTGACCACTACTCCCCCTAAGGAGTAGCCACCAAAAACATCAATCCAGATTAATTATGATCTATAAGTACAATGGACTAATGCATCTCAATGCACCTCTAACTCCGATCAAGATGGGAAATCATCCCAAGATTACCTCAGAGATACTCAAGATTATCCTTTGGCAAGGGCTTCGCAAAAATATCTGCAATATGCTCTTCTATAGACACATAATCTAGTCAAACTTCTTTCTCACTAACTTTATCTCTCAAGAAATGATATTCAATAGAAATATGCTTTGTCTTTGAATGCAACAAAAGGTTCTTTGAAATATTTATACCACTTGAATTGTCATAATGAATAGTAATAGGCTCATATATAATCACTCTTATGTTTTTCAACATTTGCTTCATCCGCATTAATTGTGTACAGTTAGTAGAAACAACAACGTATTAAACTTCAATAGTAGATTGTCATATACAATTTTGTTTCTTACTTGCCCATGAAACTAATGTCTTACCCAAAAAGAATGCACTCAATGTAAAATCATCATCTTTTCCATACCATAAGTCATAATCAAGTGTCCCTTTCAAGTATTTGAATATTCTCTTAACAACAATATGTGATTCCTTCGGTTCTACTTGAAATCTAGCAACAATGTAAACAACATTCATAATATCTAGTCTAGTTTGTGTATTTTATAACAATCCACCAATCATCGATCTGTATCTAGTATGATTTGTGTTAGGTGTATCATCAATCTCTATCAATTTAAAACAAATAATCATAGGAGTACCAATAGGCTTTGAATCCTCCATTCCAAATTTATTCAATAATTCTTTCACATATTTAGACTAAGATATGAAAATACCTTTACCATTTTGTGTAATTTGCAGTCCAAGGAAAAATTTCATCTCACCTATCATAGACATCTCAATTTTTTTCTCCATCTCATCAACAAATTCCTTACTCAACTTGTCATTTCCACCAAACACAATGTCATCCATAAAAACTTCAACAATTAAGATGTTATCATGATCAATTTTGAAATACAAATTAATATTATCAGCACCTTTACCTAAACCAAGTGTCAGTAAATACTTATCCAATCTCACATACCAGGATCTAGGAGTTTTTTTCAATCCATAAAGTTCTTTCTTCAATCTGCAAACCATATCATCTTCATCGGTCAAGAGAAAACCATTTGGTTTCTCAATGCATACTTTCTCTTCCAACTCTCCAATCAAGAATACAAACTTAACATCCATCTGATATACCTTAAAATCTCTATAAGTAGCATATGAAAGAAACATCCTAACAAATTAAATTATAGAAAAATTATTAAAGGTCTCCTCAAAGTCAATACCTTCCATCTGTGAGTATCCCTTGCAAACAAGTGTGGCTTTATTTCGAACAACTTCACCTTCTTCATTCAATTTATTTATGAATACCCATTTAGTACCAATCACATTCTTGTCCTTGGGTCTAGGAAAAATAATCCATGTCTTAATATTTTCAATCTGTTCCAACTCTTCTTCCATTGTTTTAACCCAACTACTACCCTTGCATGATTCATCAACATCTTTTTTTTCTCAATCTTAGAAATTAAACAAATTTCACTTCTAGCAATTCTTCCTCTAGTATGAACACCCTGATTCCTATCACCAATAATTTGATTATCTGAGTGATTTAACTTTACATACCTAGGAGTCTTTGTATTTTCATTTGTAGCAGACTCTTGTGTTTCTACTTCTTCATTATTTGCATCTTCTTCATTATTTTATACCGATCCATTTTGATTCTGACTCTGTGCATGCACAATCTGACTCTCTTCTTCATTATCTGATTCATATCTGAAAGATCTAACTTATTTCTGAAAGTTTTCATCTACTCTAACATTTTTACTTTCAATTAATTTCTTCTACTTCTCCCCATAGTAACTTCTTGCTCTTTCAGGACCACATAGATCAATATGCACCAAATCCAAAATTCCACTCGAATAATAGTTCTTTCTCTTAAAATTAGACTTATTCAATTTACCCAACTGACATTATTTACATATTAGATTAACAAGCTTCAACAATTTAGGAAGATATCTACCAACTCTTGTAGTACTTATCTTCACAATGTTATCAAAGTTTACATGACAAAGTCTCTTATGCCACAACCAATTGTCATCAATATTAGGAATCATGCATCTACTTTCATAATTGTTCAAATGAAATACATAAAAAGATAGGATTTACTAAGGAACATGTTGAAGAAGCAAGAAAGAAATCAGCAGAGAAAGAAAAGGAAAAGGGAAAGGAGAAGGCAGTTGAAGAACCAATTGATGTGGAGGTTAATGCCCCTCCTATATACATTCCATTTTCATAATCACTAAGGGAAAGGAAAACCAGAAGAACAAGTTCTACAATGAAAAATGAGCTTGTTTCACCAAAGAAATATACATCTTTCACTCCTAAAGAAACAAAAGGAAAATCAGTGAAAAGAAAGGACAATACTACCCTTATTGGTAAGAGAGTGAAGAACAAACCCGAGAGAGTCTATAAAGGTGCATATGAAGAAGAGAAGGATGAAGCTACAAATTTTGATGATGTAGTGAAGAAGCTTAGATCAAAAGGTGCAAAGGCAGTGAGGATTGTTAAGGATGAACCTAAAAAAGAAGAGAGAGAAAACTAATACTGGTAAGCCACCATTTACTGTAGATGACATCTTGAAGAAGTTGATTGAATATGGAGTCCTAGTTCAGTTAAATATGTATTGTCATACATATGATAAGGAAGATCATAAGAAACTAGAGGAAGGAACAATTGAATATCTAAGGAAATTCAATAGAGCTCTTGTTGAGATCAAAGGGGAAATACCTGATGATCTATTTTCATAACTTGAACCGAGGAGACTAATTAAATTAGAATAAGACCAAAGAATCATAGAAGTAGTTATGACTAGACTATGTTCAATTATATCCACAAATGAATTGAAAATACTTCTTGAATAAGCTAAGAGGAAATTATTGACAAAGAAAATAATTAGCCAAATAATGAGTGGGAAAACTGATGAAGTTATTGAAGAGACTAAAGAAGTGGTAAACAAAATACTAATTACAAATCAACATGAAAGATCACCATAGAATCATAAGAAACATGAATCTTCAAGTTCTCAGTCTTTGGGTATAGAACCCGATGTTTTTATTTCTAGTGTATCTAATTCACTTTCTACAGCTAATGATGATGATGTAGATATACATGGAGTAATGAATTACAAGGTGATTGTGATAGAAGATGAGTATGTGACTTTGAATGATGAAGTGAAAATATTGATGATGCAAAGACAAAAGAAGAGACAATAAGAGCAGATATTGATCCTATGGAAGGGCGGTTAGTTAAATTGAAAACTGAACATATTGAGTAGGCAAGAGACACTTCAAAGACTGCAAAGGACATCATCAAAATTCAGATTATGCAAGGTCTAGCTAATTTGCAAACTCTTAATGAAGATCAGTTTATGGGACTTGCTACCATTGCTCAGGCCAAGGCAAGAGAGATAATTTTGAAAACTAATGAGAAAGGAACCAAACTTTTATCTAGGGCAACTAATGTCTTGAGTAAGATTATGCCAGATTATAAAATTGATTCAAAAATGTCTACATCTAATCAACTTGAAGGTTTACTAGATGTTGTTGGAAGTCACTTTGAGACTTTAGAGAAATCTGCAATGACTAAAGTTCAGAAATAGTTCGTTTCTAACAAATCTAATCAACTAAATGCCATAATTGCTAATGACAAGAACTCTTTGGGAGTTTTTATTCAGCAACTGAAGGATGCATTGACCAAAGGAGGTAAAGTGTATAAATATTGTGTCAATTATACCATGCATGTAACAGATGTTCAAAAAATCCTTAAGGACAATGAAGCTAAACTTCTAGAATTGTCACAAGAATTTGATCCTTTGAAAGAACTAGTGTCAATTATGTATCGTCTTAAAATGGAAGCACTTCCATGTTAAGAATGTTTAGCCCTCCTTAGGGGTGTTTTTGAACATCATCATATTGTCCTCTCATTTTTGCACACTCTCTTACTTATGTGCCTAATTGGGCCTCTCTGGACACTATTTATCCCACCTGGCACATTTTCCAAGGGTTCTGACTCCCTGGGTCAAGGTTGAAATCAACCTTGACCTAGGTCAAAGTTGACCTCGACCTTGAAATAGGTCAAGGTCAACCTTGATTTTGACCCAGGTCCCCCTTTCCAATTGGAAAGTTTTTGGGCTGCCGGGGGTCATTCAAAAGTTCATTTCCCGCTTTCGGGTCGGCTGTTTCAGGTTATGAAGTAACAAATCTTGAAATTATATTTAATATAGGTCCTCTTCTAGGTATATAGGTATAATTGGAATTTAATTCTCCTATGTAGGCCTGTCTATAAGATTGTGCCCTAGATTGGTATATAAGGAAGTCGTCTCCTCTCATTTTCTCTAAGTACAAAAGCTATTTATCCAAGAAGCATAATCACAAGCAAACAACCATCAAATAAGAAAGAATTATACATGTTATAAAGCTTTCAATGTCCAATCAAGGTCTTCAAGTCTTCCTCTCAAGCATTCAACTTCTCCATTGAAGATCAAGGATTCAAGCATTCAAGCCTTTGAAGGGATTTGGTTCAAGCATTCAAGATTCATCATTGAAACCCTAGATCTATCCATCATGATGGTGTGATCTTCCTTCAAGATCCTTTGCGCATCTTCAAAATTCATTCAATCTCCCTTCAAAGTGGATTCCCAACATACAATCATGGAGGTTTACGGTTTCTAATATTGAGTCCAAGCTTTCATATTTACATACATGTTTACATTTGAAGTATAATTGCATATCTATTGTCATAGCTTCATTATTAGATCTACTTCTACTACTTGATAGAATTCTCTATTTCAATTATTGTTTTAAAGGTTAATTCATAAATCAGGGTTTGACTAAGGCAACCCCCCCAACAAACAAACCATTTTTCTCACAGGGACATGTTCGAAGCAACGAATTGGAGTGTAGATTCGGATACCCTTTTTGGAAAACTATCGGGATCTGGAAACATATTTACTGTCAGACTATGCAAGTTAGAATTGGAAATTCTAGGTCACAATCGAAACTTTTGGGTCAAAGGCAACATTCATTTCTAGGTCAGAGTCAACATTCTGTTCTAGGTTAGAATCAGAGATTGAAGGTCATAATCGGAAATTTTGGGTCAAAGGTGACATTCATTTTTGGGTCAAAATCGGACCTGAGCCACATTCAGAAAAGATTTCTGGGTTTTCTTTGTCTCTACGTTTCTATTCTAGATCTGGTTGCAAAATTTCCAAAAACTCAGTGCAGACACTGAAAAATAACATTCTTCAGATCTGTTGCATTTTGAGGTTCGTACTTGTCTTCAAATCATTTCAATTAAAGTTTTAATCTTCCTAAATCTATTACACACTTTCTTCTATAAACCATAAGTTAGGGTTTTTCTCTTTATCCCTATCCTTAATAGGTTGATTCATTTATGCATTGATGCTTTCTTTGGGATTAATCAATTTGGATCTTCCCTTTATGAAATTTGGGATTAAGAGGATAATCTTACCTTCTCCACTATTCCTACATCACATTATATATATATATATTTATATATCATTATTTATCCTTTACATTTTGGTAACATAAAATTATTCCATTTTCTTATCTTACAGATTCATTTGACTAAGGTGACAACTCTTAATGATAAGGCCAGTTCACTTATCACTTAGAGAAATATATTTAAGGGAAGGATCAGAGAACTAATGAATCTAATTGTTCCAAAACTTGATATTTTATCGAGGAGTTTGAAGGAAGCAGTTGCAACCTTTGAGTACCCTGACGCACCTGATTTGGTTGAACCATAAATGTTGGCATGTACTATTATTGGCAGATTCATATTGCAAAGAGCATTAAAAAGTGTTGGGAAACAGATTTTGTAGCTATGAGGAGCAATTTTCCTGATATATTTAAACTTTGTAAGTATACCTTACACACCTATGTACTTTAAGCAGATGGTATAGGATTTTGGTAGATGATTTTTGAGATAGTTCCCAGCCTTTTCCAGTGATGTCAAAGGGGGAGAGATTCAATGTGAAAAATGAGATGATCAGCTCAGGGAGAGCACAAATTTTTGGTAGTATGGAAAAAGAAGAACAATGTACAAGTTTCAGTATATTGTGTTAGTACTTTTTCTTGCAGAACCTTTATTAAGCATTATTGATTCTATGATTCCCAAGACTTGATTAAAATAAGGAAAAGTCTAATTGATGAGGATTTTATCCTCCTTCTTCTTTGACCTCCATAGATTCAGGTAGTTGTACCTCTCTTGACTTACTGCTTCTCAATAAATCACACAGTGGATCAAGGTTTCACATTGATTTGTTAATGGTATTTAATGCAAGAATTGGTAGAAAATTCTACAGATGTTAATCACTAGTCTTATACATAAATTTACAAGCCAAAGCATGCACTTGACAATAGAAAATAATAGTATGATAAGGGTTCTCATCCTTCTTCTCTTTGAGCTTCTAACTCAGGCAGGCTGACCTAATGATTCACTCTTCAAGGAATCAACAAGATTACTTGTATTATTAAATACAAATGATAAACATCTATGTTCTTTAACATAAACTAAAAGGGTTGTTTAGAAATTTAAGGCTTGATGATGATAACTTCTATTCCAATCCAGACCAGTGCCTAATCCAGGGCAAAGAGTCAAATGAATACACATCTACAAAAAACTTCTAATAAAAATATAGTTAGAATCCAAATAAATTGCCTTACAAATTATTCTTTTCATCCCCATACCTAGACATCAAATTCTCATGTAAACCATGAATCCCCTGAAACCACCCTTAAGAATTACCCTTCCCTTGAAAGAAAATTAAGAATAATCTCACAATCTACCTTGTAAACAATACATTAAACTTGCCTTGCAAATTTAACACACAAGAACTCATATATGAACACATGAAGACATCATAGGTATGAAACAAGAACTCCATAGTATTTCATTAAAATCTCTCTATATCAGTACATTCAAAGTAACAAAAGCTTTAAAACTAGAGCAAAATCAGTAAATTGCCTCACAGTTGTGAATTCACCATCCTTGAGAATTACAATCAACTTGATACATATAGTATACACTATCCATCTTTGAATCCTGAAAGAAACATGATGCATTAAGCTTCAAATGGCTAGGAGAAAAGACAAATACACGACTCATACAAGAGACAAACATACAAGAGAAGCAATAACTAACTTTGTTACAAGATTTTTTCAAATATTTTATCTTCTGACCGCATGATCCTTGCAACTGTCTTAAACTTGTTCTGAGCCCACCATATGGAATTTGTTGCCATTCTTTCTTGATGCTAAGATCTTTTGTATCTGTTGTCCATCTCAAAATGTTGGGGAACTACCATCTATTGAAAATCACATAATATCCTTTTCCTCTTGGGTACCTGTATTATATCTGTCTTTCTAGGATGTGAACACCTCATCATTTGGCCAAGGGAATTTGATGACTTCATCTTTCTTGTTGCTCAGTTCATCCCATTTTGTCTTCATTTGTTCAAATTCCCTTTGATGACACATTTTTCCATTAGTATGAAAAGGGAAAACAATTTTTTAACCATTGGTAACACCTACACCGAAAGACAGGCTTTCAATACAAACTGAAAGTACAGATAAAAAAGGTCACCGAAAGTGTTAAGTTCAAGAGAAACTTGAAAGGACAGATCACAAGAGAAACCCAACATAGTTCAACCCAAAAATTTTGAAGTGTAAACCAACTGAGCAGAAAACAGAGGAACCCAACAGAGCAAGGGAACCCAACAAACAATTCACAAAACGAACGCCGAGAGACAGACAACAGAGCAACCCGAGCATCAGTCACCGAAAGTCAGTTATATCCTGAGAAATGTGGATCTGACTTCCATGTCAGATAAAACACTTATGTTTTATATTTAGCATTTTGATTTGATTTAAAACCATTTCTTAAGGGACAAGCAATGTAATTGTAATTTTTTAAATCAGTCTAACTGATTAAAAACAAACAAACTAGGAGATCAAGGTCAAGTTGTAAACCTTCGATCATAGAGTTATATTTGTAATACATGAAACTTAATCAGGTCAATTTATTTTATAAATAGATGTGTAATGATTCATTTCATAATGGATGTGAGGATGATAGTATCCAAGGAGCACATCCGTGGATCAGAATAAGAGTTTCAAAAAAGAACAACAAAAGATGAATTAGGTTATCAAGAACCATATTCAAGGCTGCCAAGCAAGAGAGGTATTATTCAATCACATTAGGTGATACATTGTACATGTGAATTTAAAGGATCTATAATCAGAAATTGTAGATTGCATACACTCAAGTTACTGAATATTTTTGTCTATATTCTAACAAGTTCAAGAAAGGTGGATTTAACAATCCTTTGTAAATCTCTTAACCGAGTGCACACTAAACAGTGTTGCTAAAGATCTTAATAGAGTAGACCTTAACTAGTCTCTACATAATATTCCTAATAGGGTAGATCATCAAAAGTGATCAAATTGTAAGCCTTAACCGACCCCTTCCATTATGCAGATAGTGAAGCTTTGTGGGTTTCATCCCCACCGCAGTTTTTACCTTCTAACAAGGGTTTTCTACATTACCAAATCTTGTTTCATGTGTCTATACATTTCATGAATATTTCTATGAATGTTTTACATGCTAATTAGTTTATGAATTTATATTACATACACAAAAATATAATAGCACAAATGGTTGGTAATACAATGTATTGATTACAAAAGGATAAAGGTTAAGTGATAAATTTTTGAGGGTACTAATTCACCCCTCCCCTCTCAGTACACCACTCCATTATTTCCAACAATTGATATCAAAGCTAGATCTCTTAATTGGAAACGTTTAAAAGACTTAGGAGAAAAGATCATACAATGTAAATGTACAAGCTAGACAAGAGTATTGGGAATCATAAGTTAGAGATACAAACCTTCTATGAACAATATAAAGAAGCTATAATCAAGATGAGACAGTTGCTGGATGAAGGAAAGATTATGGCATCTCACTGTAATGAAATAGATTACCATGAGGAAGAGATACCTGATCTATTTGAGTCATCACAATCTGCATCTATAAAAGCATCAGACACATCTGAAGAAAGCATCACAAGTCTGAATGAAATCAATCAACATCTGGATGGACAAGTAAAATCTTTGCAAATCGGCCAAGAGACACAAATGGTAAGAATGATTGATGTCATGAACAATGCTAGACAAGCTAAGCAAGAAAGAACACTAGCTATTGATGACAAGAGGAAGATTACTGAAAATCTACAAGAGAAAGAGTCAGAAATACAAATACTTATAGAACATCATCATGAGATCACCAATCAGATTATTCTTATGAGTCAGGAGGCAAACTGAATGAACACATAACTCATTGAAAGAATAGAAGCTATCCGTGAGCTAACAGAATAAAATGAAAAACTGAAGCATGAAGTAAAAATTCAGAAACAACATAATGACATGATCAAGAGAGCTGAAGAAAGCACCAAAAGGATGGATGATTTTCTGGATGGACAAAGAAGAGTCAACAACAATATCGGACTAGGGTATACCAGGAATGAAGAATAACCATACCAAGTTGATCCAAAGAATGTCTACACAAATCCAAGACCAACAAGGCAGTTATGCAATCACTGTGGAAAACTAGGCCACATATCAAATGTTTGCAGGAGAAAAATAAAAGGTATTCCTAAATAAACACCTTCATTCATAGGAATTTGTTTTAAATGTAACAAGAAAGGAAATAAATCATATGAATGTAAATCTGAGGTGAAACAACCAAAGAAGGAAACCTAAATGGAAAAATGCCACCCTTCTTGCAAAATGCATGGGCACACATCTCTTGAATGCAGGAAGAAGAAAAGGAAAGCATGTAAGCCTAAAGAAAATGAAACTTCCTACCAACTGAAAAGAGTCAATAACTCATATGTTTGGGATTACAACACATGGGCAAACTGCACAACATGTGGAAGATTTGGACACATAACTGAAAACTGCATGAGATAATGAATTAGAAAGTCTAGGAGCTGGACTAACCCCGGAATGACATGTTTACACTATCATAAAGTTGGTCATCTAAGAAAGGACTGTAAAGACCAAGTGAAAGAGACAAGAACCTTTGTCAATGGAAACACCATTGAAGACATCAGGAAAATGAGAAACAAAATATGGAGGAAAGCTACAAACACTGAAGATGCTGGACCAAGCAACACAAATGGTGAGACCTTATCCAATGGATTTGGTGACATCACCACCCCCACCTAAGCAGAACAAGTAAGTATGGAACTGCATTATACCAAGTTATATTTTACATTAGTTCCATTATACATTGATGAAATGCCAAACTAACATGATTAAAGATGCATTATGGTATTACTTGTTATGATTCTATGAATTCAATCTCATTGGTCAATGCTTATCAAAAATCATTGGTGTACATACAAATCTAAGTTGTCTATACTTACCAAGCATCATCGGTTAACACATAAAAAGCTAAGTCTCTAGTGTAAACTGAGCTTCGTCGATAATCATGTAAAAAGACAATGTTGTCTTTGCCATATACCGAGATATGTCGGTAAATAGTCAAATGAGTTGGTACCTGGCCTGAGCATCGCATTCTCACTGAGAATGAAGTGTGTATGCTACCCAACGACTCTGTCTTCAAACACTAAGAAGTGGGTGAGCATTTATGACATGACTTAGGGAAAAAATTCTATAAATAGTCGATAGAAGAGCTCATTATTCACAAAGTGATTTAAGAAAAGAAGTAGAGCGTAACCAGAGCACAAAGTGACTAGATTACAGAGTGACTTCAACCCTATGCACAACACTTAGAAAGATTCCCAACAGTCACAGAAGGTTGAATTAAGTAACAACATTCACCAAGAACTCAATTTTCTTTTATGAGAAAAAGCCCTAATTTCTGAAATGATGGCAACTACTTCACGAACCTCCAAGATCAAGAATGCAAAGGAGAAAAAAGTAAATCTAATCAAGAATACCACTTGTGAAGAACATTGCAAGATTGCAAAAATAGGAGATCTTGAGGTTGAGAAATATTACAAAAAGCTTTGCAAAGATGATGGAATAATCAAAGAAAAACATAAGCACATTGAAGTGAAAGGGCTCACATATGCCCTATTATTCCCGAAGGAATTCAAGACCGAATGGATTCGGTTAGTACTGAGTAGAGTGCATGACCGAAAGATATGGATGGATGAGCCAAAACTGATAACCTAGGATGTTATACACGATGTTACCGGTTATCCTATAACCGATAAAGAAAAGGCACTAAAGCACCCCCTTCACCCTGACATTGGAAATAACACAAGAGTATTATGGGATGGAAGAGGATTAAAGGTATCCACCATCAACAATGATGAAATGAAATTTGGAGCATGTGTCTTAGCATACAAATTATTTTAGGCTAGCAGGATGAATAGTATTGTATCTGGAGCAGTGGATACAACACACAAAATTGTTAAGAAGGGACTGCAGTTAGATCTATCATAACTTCTAGTAAGGCAATTAGATGAGAACATGAGGACAATCAAGACTACAAAGTCTAACTCATGTAAGTTTGGTTCACTCATTATGTGCATATTTTTCTATTTTCAATAATCCTTCCCATTTATTGGCAATGTCAAATGGGACATTACCCAGCCAGTGACCACATAGATTAGTGAGTTCATCAAATTTCTAGGAGATAATTTTGAATCAGTCATGGATGGATACTTCACTAGATTCAAAGACAAAATAAATAAGAGGATGAGGATACCAGAAAAACTAGTAGAAAAGTACAAGACTGACATTTGATTTATGGTGGACATTGATTACACCTATATCAAGCCAGCTGTACGGAGGATAACATGGATGGCACCACTTGACTATGAGGTTAATATAGATCAAGCCACCAATGCCATTGAAGCATTGATAAATGAACCATTGGACAAGTCACAACCTAAGTTTGGAACTTATGAGGAAGCCAAGGAAAGGAGAAAAACCATCTTAGTTGTGAATAAAATTCATAGAAGAAAGAGAAAATGGTTAATACTTTGAAGAAAAAGCTGTCGGTAAATGAAGAGGAAACATAACAGATAGAAGAAACTGAGGGTCAGTCACCCATTGGTGAAGCTAAGAAGGTGAGTGACACAGAATCCATAGACTCTAATGCATCACCCCTGAAGAAGCCAAGAACTACTACTGCATCTAGGACCATAAGTCAGACAACAAAGGATGCAAGTCCTTCACCTATCAAGAAAGGACAAGTAAGGACATACAAAAGGAAGCCTCAAACAGGGAAAAATGGCCCAACAAAAGGAAGAAAGTTCATTAGAGCTAAGGAAGACATAGAGGACATTAAAAAAGATGAACAATCTGTCAAGAACACACTTCCTTCTGCCATTGATGAGGTATGTGCATCAATTATTAAGTCAGGTTCAATCACAGACCCCGAGATTAGAAAATGGCTAACTCTAGACCCCGAGGACCAGAATAAGTTAGAAGAGGCAATCATTACAACAATGTGTGTATTCAAATATGTTCCAATATAGTTTGAAGACAAAATGCCTAAAGAACTTATGAATAGATTGTCAGCTAGGTGGAAATATTCTCTAAAGGAAGAGAAAAAAATAAGGGAAAGAGCCCTAGTTTCAGTTATGTCACTTGAATCTAAGATGGAAGAGATTGAAGAAATGATGAAGAAACATTCCAACAGGTTCTCACCAAACTTAAGAGGCTACCAAGTGCTAAAGGGACATCTAATTGAACTTGATAGAAAAAGTGAGGATGAATGGAGAAAGATAATTGATGTACCTAAAAAGGACACAAGTCCTGAGCCACAAGTAGCTCTTACCGACAAGCCACACAATGAAGAAAATTAGGCTAAACCTAGCCCTGAACACATCATTATAACTGATGAGGATGTTAATGAATAAGCATTGAACACAAAAGCTAACAAGGATATGAACACTACAGATGAAACATGGCCCAATAATACTCTCATTGATATTACCAAAGGAGATCCTGCAAATGAGGTACAAAAAGATGAAGATGTCATTGTTGTCCAAGACAAAACTGACGAACATGACACAACTACAGATGCTGCACAGGTGAATATACCAGGCCAAATGCCACTATTAATACAAGCTATTAACATAATCTCACAAAAGGAAAACTCACCCGAGCCTGATGTAAGCATACCCAAGGATAAGGGTAATGATAAACAAAAAGATACAACTGATGACCAAAATGTCATAGATGGAGCACAATAGGAAATAGATGAAGGGAAGAAAGAAAAAGGTGAAGAAGAGAAGAAATAAGATGACACTCCTAAGGATACCAGAGGAGATGCTGCAAATAAACCAAAGGTTGATGTGGAGACGTCCACTCCCAACCAATAGGCAGATACCGAGTAGTAGGCAAAAGACACACACCACAAAATCCTTCACCAAGCACATCTGACCAAGCAAAGGATCTTGCTTTGGTGCTACATTCAAGTTCTTCCCACTCAGCATCCAAGAAGAAGAAGAAGACAAAGAAAAACAAATTACAAGTAACACTGGATGAAATCATTGAGATACCGAAGTGTGACCCATCTACATTGGATTTTGAATCTCTCCAAAGATATGGGGAAATATGTCAAAGGAAAGATATGCAAGAAAAGCTAAGGAAAGAGCACAAAGAATCCCTAGTGTTAGAAAATACAAGGGATATATTGACACAAATAGTGTCTGACATAGACATTGATCAAAATGCCCCCATCCTTGTTCAACTTGTCATTCTAACCAAGGCCATCACATCTCAGAATGTGGATGCAGAAAAAATAATTAAGGAACGAGAAGAACAAAAATATCAATACAAATTGATAGAAAAGATCAGCCAAGAAGTGGTAGTGAGCAAGGTAAAGCTATCAGAACTTGAAAATGAATTAGATCCAATAATTTATGAAGTTATTGCCTTAATACAAAAGTTGTGCACTTTAGAGAAATTCACTAGCGAAAATAGTGATAAGATTGCACAAATAGATTATGATCTAAATACAAGTGCACACAATCTAACCACAAATGACAATGCAATCAAGATACATTTGGAAAATATTATGAAATCTAGAAGGTTGAGACAAGAAATTCTAGAGGCAGAAACCAAGTTTAGAGATGTCCGTGATGTTTTCGATATAAATTGCATTCATATCTTCATGGTTGCGCTTGTGACTAGTGATGATTGTGTGATTTTTCGATGTCCGTTAATAATGGCCCAATGATGAAAATAAGTTCTTTAACATTCTTTTATGAATGATGAACAAAAGATCCTATGTTTGTTTCTCTATTGCAAGTACACCTTTGCATTTTCATGTAGCTTGC
>MU224186.1:3845281-3879899 GCA_018584345.1 Thuja plicata
AGCTTGCATTGCATTGCATACATTTGGATTCATTGGAGATATTGGCATTCTTGCCCTTGTTTTCATTGTGAATCTCTTGTTGTATGGTTTATTGGCAAGGTCATGAGTTTATAGCTCTAGCTGAGAGTAATTTTTACAAATCTTGCAACTCCATGCATAGAGAGCTATGGATTGATTTGTGAGGGCTCATTCTTGAGTTTCCTTGCATGTAAGGATTCATAGAAGTGCACTATTTTGTGTGTACAGAGGTTACCGAGCTACATGATCTAATGCTACCAAATCTTACACTTCTGCAACAACACCTGACTTTGGCAAGACAATTAATTTCCACTCCAGAGATGTCTGTAGAAGACAACATCTATGATATGCATGCCCAAATCAAACTCAATAAAATGTCTCTTGAACACCTAAAGGAGAAATGGGAGAAACTGATGGAAGACATGAAGAATTCCAATTCCCATATTTTTGATAAGTTGTAAGTATACACCTTTTCCGTTACTATCAAAAAAGGATGAAAATGAAATGATATGTATAGTAGTAAAAAGGGGAAGAATGATATGATACAAAGGGAAAAATGATATGAAGATAAGGTGAAAAGACAATATAGTATAAAGGCAAGTGTACATGTATATACATATACTATACTGACATATACATAGGGGGAGTCATAATGACAAGGTGAACACATGGTGTACATACTACACATTTTAGTATTTTGCACATATCAATTTTTGATACTAATGTCAAAGGGAGAGATTGATGACACATTTTTCCATTAGTATGCAAAGGGGAAATAATTTTTTAACCATCGGTAACACCTACACCGATAGATAGGATTTTAGTACAAACCAAAAGTACAAATAACAAAGGTCATCAAAAGTGTTAAGTTCAAGAGAAACCCGATAAGACAGATCACAAGAGAAACCTGACATAGTTTGCATAGTTCAACCCAAAAATGTTGAAGTGTAAACTAACTGAGCAGAAAATAGAGGAACCCGACAAAGAAAGGGAATCCAATGGATAGTTTACAAAAGGAACACTGACAGATAGACAACAAAGCAACCCAAGCATCAGTCACCGAAAGTCAGTTATATCCTGAGAAATGTGGATCTGACTTCAAAATCAGATAAAACACTTATGTTTTATATTTCACATTTTGATTTGATTTAAAACCATTTCTTGAGGGAAAAGCAATGTAATTGTAATTGTTTTAATTGGTTTAACTGATTAAAACCATGCAAACTAGGAGATCAAGTTCATAGAGTTAAATTTGCAATACGTGAAACTTAATTAGGCCAATCTATTGTATAAATAGATGTGTAATCATTCATTTCATAATGGATGTGAGGATGATAGTAGCCAAGGATCACATCTATGGATCAGACTAAGATTTTCAAGCAAGAACAACAAAATATGAATTAGGTTATCAAGAACCAGATTCAAGGCTACCGAGCAATAGAGACATTAATCAATCACATTAGGTGATACATTGTACATGTGAATTTAATGGATATGTAATCAACAGTTGTAGATTGCATACACTCAGGTCACTGAATATTTTTTTCTACATTCTAACAAGTGTAGCAAATAGAAGAAATCCTTTCAAGAAAGATGGATTTAACAATCCTTTGTAAATCTCTTAGCTGAGTGCACACTAAAAAGTGTTGCTAAAGCTCTTAACAGAGTAGACCTTAACCTGTCTCTACATAATACTCCTAATAGGGTAGATCATCAAAAGTGATCAAATTGTAAGCCTTAACCAGCCCCTTCCATCCTGCAGATAGTGAAGCTTTGTGGGTTTCATCCCCACCACAATTTTTACCTTCTGACAGGGGTTTTCTGCATTACCAAATCTTGTGTCATGTGTCTATACATTTCATGAATGTTTTACATGATAATTAGTTTATGAATTGATATTAAAGATAGAATAAAACAAATGGTTGGTAATACAATGTATTGTTTACAAAAGGATAAAGGTTAAGCAATAAAAGTTTTGAGGGTATTGATTCACCCCTCCCCACTCAGTACATCATTCCATTATTTCCAACACCATTTTCCAAAACCCAAACTATGATTTGGCTTCCTCAATGGTTTCTACGGTTTGAACAAACAAAATTATGCTCTTTAAGTTGATAATGTTGTTGGTCCTTATGGACAACTCTTCAACCATCTCCCTCATCCACATGGCTTCCCTTTTTTAGCTTACCATTCTTTCTAAATAGGCAAGGGAATATCTCAAAATGAGCCTTTCAATATTATTTTCTTAATATTTTGGCCTTTTTCAGGATCATACTTCTTCTGATGTCCAAATATATTAAATCCTTAAGACATTTGTAAGTGGTTGTCAGTATAATATCCACATTGTCTTTCCTTTTGGATAAAGAGTAAAATGACTTCAATTCAATCTTTCTCCCTTTCCAACCTTGCATGATTTGTTCCAACTTACCTTTATCTTCTTTAAAAGAATTTAATATGATCATAATGTTCTTCCCATGTAGGTACATAGAGGTAGGATCTACATTATCATAAAAATGCATAATTGTACTTCTCACCTTGTCCTCATACCTCTTTTGCAACAATGATTGTGCATTATGAAACTTTGTTCTTTCTTCTTCCCAAATTTTCTTTACTCCTTCCAATCTTGTCCTTTCTGCTATCAATTTGTCCTTTTCAAAATTCAATTCTACCTCTAGAATATAGATAGATGGCATAGGGGAAGGAGGCATTTCAATAATTGGGTTGGAAGAAGATGGATGAGAAGGCTCCTGAGTAATCATCCTTTGAGGGGATGCTTGAATTGATTATTGCCCTCTTAATTGAGAAATTATTTTATCCTCCTCCAAGGATTCCTTATTCACATCATTGTAGGCTTTAAGGATAGTTTCCATCTTAATCCTCATGCTTTTATTTTCTTCAGCCTATTTCTCTGCTACCTTGAAACTAAATTTTGCATATTCTAATGTTAGGCCTTCTGCTTCCACTCCTATGGTTTCTGAAACCCTTCTTACCATTAAGCTACCTACATAATCAGCCTGAGGAGTTTCATTCTTTTTTTGGTCTTCCCTTTTATTTAGTGACCACATCACTAATGCAACATGATCCTCACTAAACTTGACTCCTGTAATGGCTTATTGAGCTTCTTCCTCAATGGCATGAATGATTTTAGTTTCCTTCCTGACAACATAAAAAATTATAGAATCAACAATGCCCCATTCTGGCAGAATGAGGACTCCTTCTTTCTGGACTAGCTCTCTTCCTTCTTCAGGAGTAATATTTTCAAATTTAGCTAGCATTTCCTGCTTTACCTCAACCTAAATTTCATTCTTGTCCCTAGCAGGTTGGTTCTCTTGCCTGTTCTGACATTTCTCCTTGAACTCTTCAATACGAGTTCTCCAGAAGAATTGAACAAATGCCCTAGCCTTTACAAATTTGTCATCTGATAGAAACTCATCACTGACCTATTTTTTTATGGGGTCCAGTTCCTTCCCAACAAATTTTGCATCCCCTCTTGCATTTCTTGAGATGTTACAAAGATTTTCCCCGCACTTCCCATTTGCAGTAGTTGCTCAACTACTGCTTATTCATCCATGTGTAAAGGAGACTGAGAAGGGGAATAGAGATTCTCCAATTGCTTCCCTTCTTCTTCTGTCATTTTCCTCTTTTGGGATGACAATGATTGTGAATAAAACTCCATTGGTCTTTTCCCTCTTGAGGTAGAAGCTTCTCCCCATGTCTTTGTTCTACATTTTGACCCTTGTAGGATACTTCTCCTCTTGGAAATACCATGCTGCATCCTTTTTCTATTGTAAGACATAATTTCCTGGTGGGATACTCCTAGCAGGTATAGATTTGCTCAAGATTGCCTTGACCTTTTTCGGTTCTGTATTCATGACCATTTCTTTCTTCTGGTTCAGATCTTGCATAATATCTTCAAAAAGTGTCATCAATGAATCTATTTTCTTTTCCCAAGGCATGAACACTTTTAAAGGATCATATCCTTTATCAAAATGATGAGCAAAATCTAGGGTCTTCTTGTAAAACAACCACTTTTTATTTATTTATTTATTGTTCCTGCAAATTAAGTTCATTCTAATGATGTCCCTATGAAAATTGAATTGGTGGTCCAATTCCAAGCACCTTGTTCTCTTTCTAAACATGTCACTTATGAATCCCCCAGGGTCAACACATCTTATTACTGAGGTTGTCAAATGATAAGGTTCAAAATATTTGTGCAAGTGTATGCAACCCCCTTTAGTAATAATAAATTAATGTACACTTGTGATGGTGGGAAAAATGGTTCCTTTTCCCTTTCTTTTTAAAGCCTCCTCTTGGAATCCACCAATTTGTCTGATAGTCTCTACTATGCCCATTTTAAGAGGGACTTGATAGGGAAGCACATATGGGGTACCTTTGAAACTATAGACTCTGAAAACTCTTGAAACATGGTACAAAATGGCATCACCCAAATTATGCACAATCTTTATGCTTTGAGCATATTGCTTTGGCCTTAAGAGGTTTAACAAAGCTTTAGGGACCCTAGGATTTTTAGCAAACAACAAGGATCTAAGCCTAGAAGCAAAACATCTATCAAAAGTTATATAACTAGCCTCTTTCCTATCCCATGATAACTATGTGCTCTATAGTTGGACAAGCATCTCTTTATTATCCTTGACTTTCATCAAGTCCATCTCCTTCTCAAAATAATCTACACCTCTGAACAAGAACATGTGCATAATCATGGAATACCAGCCAAATGGTTGAGATACCTTTGCATTTTTAATGCCTATTAAACCATTGTGTATCAAATAAACAACATAAGAGGCAAAATAAAAAATAATGGCCAGATGTGGATGGAGAATCTACACCATCATGAACATAAAATGAATGGACATCTCACTTTCTTCATCATCTCTGAATATTTGGCATAAAGCATTGTACACACCTCTGGATTTCATGTTGAAATAATCCAATTTAATAGGTTATGGTGTATTAGGTCCTACCACAATCAGACATCCAATCTTGTTAAAGAATTCTCTCAAAGGTCCATTTCTAAGGTAATTTCTCTGGGCCTTGTACACCTCCTTGAATTGATCAAAATCAGTTTTGTCTAGCTGAACAAAGGGTTCATTTAATTGGAAAACCTCTCTTATTTCTGCAGCTATAATGCTCATTAATACATTCCCATTAATGTCTCTATCAACCCTGGCCACACTATCATATTTCTCTGCTATTTAGATTAATAGATCAATGTCCATGAAAACTCTTGGGACTACTAATTTTCCCACATCAAACTATTAGATGTTGTTGTTGGGTGCAAAAGCATTTCTTTGGTTGAAAGCCACTTTGAACAAGGCTAATCTGGTCATGCCAATGTGTGCATATTTATCCCATCTACCCTTGTCATACAAACCCTCCCCAATTTTCAAATGAGGAAAATTTGGTACCATTTCTTTAATTTTGGTTTAGTCATTTGTGGACCTAACTAGTTGCTGTAAAAGATCTACATAGAAATTCCTTTCCTGATAGTCTGTTTTTCCTGTGAGTTCTCTTCTGGGTGCCATTTCCAAATTAGGGTTTCTTACTAATAAAGTCTCAATTTCGCACACAAATCCTACTTTATTTATAATAGAAAAACCCTACTGAAAACCAAATTCACAATGCTTCAGAGTGGAGTAATAGAGTAGCTTACCCATTTTGCAAAAGTCGGAAATCAGATAGAAAACACTGCAACTCAGCTCTGCTTCAATCAATTCAACAATTATGGCATTCAAAAACCTAAGTAGGCACTCTTATACGTAATCTCATCAACACTTAGCATTAAATTTTAGCTGAGACGACCACACAGTCTGCCATTACTTTTGCATCATTTGAAATTTCACGACCCAACGGTTCAATGGATTTACTTTTATAGAGAAACCAATTTTAAAACAGGACCGTAGATCTCAACAACAGCTTATTAAATCGTGTGGCTACCAACAATTGATGAAGACTACAATCCACTTGAACACATGTCCATTAGGCGCAATGCCATGAACACTATCTTTCCATCACCTTTTCCCTGAGGATTTGTGCCAATCGTCAGATTAACATTAACTTATATCTATTTACCTTTCTTTAACACCCATGGCCCATGATCTTAGCTATGATATGTGTCATTTGTACGTAATTCCTTAATGGTTAATCTTTTCACATCTCTACTTAAAGGCTTTGCGCTGATCGTTAGATAATTTTAAAACTAACAACCTAATACCCTTCTTTATTTACGGCTGGGTCCCATCATCTATCCATGTTTCACGTAGGCGCAATGCCTCGAACACTATCTGATCATCATCTTATTCTTAAGGCTTTACACCCACATTCAGATCAACACTAACTTTACCTTCAGTTTTGTAACTATAGGTCCCACTAATTCATTAAGGACACGTGGCGGCTAGGTGCAATGCCTCAAAGGCTATCTTCCATGCATCTTCTTCATAAGGCAAAGCGCTGACCACTATATTTAATTTAACTTGATCACGACTTACTTGACCACCACTTTAATTGACCACAGGTTCCACCTCCTAGATAGGATATGTGCCATACATGCACAATGCCTCAATGACTAAACATATTCATCTCTGGCCTGAGGCAATACACCAACCACACGATAAAATTTAACATGCCTGCCTTTTACTTTACTCCTTAACGCTGAATCGGACCCACTTGGGACACGTGACACAAGGGTGTAATGCCTTAATGGTTAATCTAAATGCATCTCTGCTTTAAGGATTTGCGCTCACCGTCAGATCAAATAAGACTTGTGTCATTTTTAGTTTCTCCTTTATCACTAAGGAGAGCTCGCCATGTGCCATGTGTCACTTAGGCGCAATGCCTTTAATGTTATATCAGACACACCTTTTCTCCGAGGCTTCATTCCAGCCATAAGATCTTTGATAACTTGACCACTCGTTAATTGATTTCAAATGGGCCCCAAGATCTGACAACCACCATGCATCGATAAGGTGCAATGCCTTAAGAGAATCTTGTGATCAAGGCTTCACGCCAACCGTAGGATTTTTTAGAACTTGTCATCACTTTAGCCTTCTGCTAACTTTAATCACATAGGACCCACTTTGTCAAAAGGGACAGGTGTCACACAGGTGCAATACCTTGAAGACTAATATCACTGCATCTTGAGATTAAGGCAAAGCACCAACCATCATATTAAATAGGAGTTGCATGCACTTTATGATAACCTTTAAACATATGTCAGACTCGCCAAGTACACGTGACCTTTAGGTGTAATGCCTTAATGAATATCTAGTGATCATATCTGCTTGGAGGCTTTACGCTATCTGTTGGATTAAAGTTAAGTTGCATGACATTTTTTATTTAAATAAAAAGGGCTTGCGGGGTATTCAAACTTAGGATAAAATAAAAAAATTAAAAGTTAGGCTTTATGACTTAAAACCTAAAGCAAACCCCAACCTAAGGAACTTTTAAAGAACATGTTAAAAGGTGCAACTTAAGTGACTCAAAAAGGTAACACAGAAACATAACACAAGGAAAACCTAGGGTTTTAGACCAAACCAAAGACTTAACAATAATAACCTAGGGTTTATGTGATACAGAGCCTTCTCAAAACACAATTGCCTTCGAATGCATACATTTTTTCAAAACTTTGCAGGCATGCTTGAAACCAACAGATGTTAAGGCACACAACATTGACAATAGGAACCAAGATTTTAATACAACTCAAAAAACCCAAAATAGTTCCAACATATTGATCGGTACAAACACATGTGATCGAGTTTTGATATGCGAAGCTAGGATAATATTGACAGAGGTATTATGTATCCTTTGTTAAGATCCCGCCAGTTAATATTATTGTTTTATGGAGTTATGATCTTTTGAGTATTGGGCTATCTGTGAAGAGTGAGGAATAGTGATATCTCAATGTTGGATCGACCAACGATCCTAACAGATCGATGATCTGATCATCTTACTAGTTCTATTTGGTTTAGCTGACATGGTAGAAGATATTTATGATATTGGTTGAGGTTAGCATAAATTTTTGTGTATGGATTTTGCCAACACCTCACATATTACCTATTTTGTTCTTGAGGCTGAAAGTTAATATGAACAACTTTGATGATCGGTATATAAGCTCGAGTTTTTGTGTTGATGAAGGTATGCGATGGTTGGATATGATTGCTATATTTTGTATGAGATTGATGGATCTTTGAGCATTGATTATAATATTAGATGAGAAGATTTGTTTGGCACTTACATGGAACTGCATTGGCATTTTTTATGTTATTTCCAGTTTGCTTTTGATTGGATTGTTATCCATTGATTTTGTATGGCAGTGAGCCTCTGAAGGTTGTATACCTATTTTTGTATTTTAACAGTGATCTCTAGGTTGTAATCTTGAATGCATGTGCATTCCCTTATTGTACTTACACCCTTAACATGGTAACTTATTTTTGCATAAGTAATACTTATGGGTTCCATTCCCACCGCGGTCTTTCCCTTAATCGAGTTTTCACACAAAAAACATGGTGTTATGATGTTCTAGATGCTTTGCTTATCTTTTAGTTGTTTATTATTTATTGCTTTCAGTTTATGGTTATGCAATCAATTGAAAAGGGTATTAAAAGTTGTAATACTGATTCACCCCCCTCTCAGTATTACTCAATCCTAACACTTCAGGATGGTGTTGTGCACAAAATAATTTGAGAAAAAAACCTCAAAAAGGCCCACTCCCACAACTCTAAACTTCTAGAGAAAATCATCTATAATGTTGTTATTCTCATCTGGGGAATTTTCAGTGCTTTGGTTTCTCTTAGATGACTGAGCATGGATCCTACCATGGGGCTGGTAGGGGATGCATTATGTATTTATAAAAATCTCATGTCCAAAAAGATAAAACAAGTCATAACTCTCCTATGTAAGGGTCTAGAAAGAAACACTATGGAAACATGCACATGTTATGTTCAATTCCACGAAAATCCATTTTCTCATTTACAGATTGAGCAAACCAAAGAGGTAATTGAGGGCATGCACATCTTGGTGTTATCTCTCTCTATGTATAAGTTTGTTGTAATTTTTTTCCTTAGTTGAATACAGGGAGTTGTCCTCTTAAACATTAGTTTGCCTAAGAAATAAGTATTTATCTCTATGAGTCAAGAATGAATGCTAGACTGGTATGATATTGAACTCTTCACGGCTTAAGATTACCAATTGGATATGATATCTTTTTGTATACATCATCATCATGATATACTCTTTTTCTTTACTTTGAAACAAATTCAAAGACTAATACAAGTTTTTGATAAGTAAATTAGACCTTTCTTGGAAAAAATCAACCTTTATTGATTTTTTTATTTATCATTTTACTCCTTGTTCTATCATTATCTTTGGCCCCTCTATCAATAACTTTGGGTCTATAAATTTTGATAAGCACCTTTTATAAGTAATTGTATGGTCAAGTCACAATGACCCTTCACACAGAGCAACCTCTTTGACAATTTACTAGATTGAAGACAAAATTATGAACATATGTGTATGCTCCTAGAATGCTTTTGTAGACTTAGGCTCTTTTTCGTGCTCCATTTTTAGTCTGAAGATGCAAATGATATACAAATAAGATTTTTTATATTTGATTTGTCATTATTAGAATGAATATAATACCTAGTTTTGAATAATAATACATGTCATCAAATTGTTCAATACATGACAAAATTATTACTCAGGACAATCTCATTAAGCATGGGTTTCAGCTGCCAAACTGTTGTGCCCTGTGCAAATAGAATGTGGAGTTGATTAATCACTTGTTCATACATTGCCCCTTTACACATGAGTTATGGAAAAAAGTACTCCATCTACTCCAAACCAAATGGGTGATGAATAGGGATGTCTAACAAATCACCTTTAACTAGAAGGGGACCTCGTTCAATCCTAATATCAGAAAACTATGGTGGAAAATCCCTTCGAATCTTAGTTGGGAAATTTGGAAGGAGAGGAACAAAAAAATCTTTCATGAAAGGGAATGCCCAACTGATGTTGTTTTTGGTATCTTCCAGAAGATGTTAGAAAATTTAAGTACCACTAGGTGGACTTGCCCACCCATTCCTGCTTCCCTTTTTGAACACCAAATTGCAAGGAATTGGGAATTCTTGGATTCCTTTGGGAAGTTTGATCCATCCAAGAAGCTCAAAAAGAAAAAAAAAACACAAAATGATCCCCCAGGGTCAGACTGGTCCAAACTAAATTTTTATGGTACAAAAAATAAATCACATGGATTAGCTTCTACGGGAGGGGTGATCAAAAATAACTCTAGGAAGTTTGTTGCAACATATAGTGGTTCATTGCCCAAACATACAAAAAACCAAGCTAAGGGAATGGTCCTTCAATGGAGACTCAAGATCATGATCTCCATTGGAATCAGATCACTTTTAATTGAAGGAGACTCCAAGCTCGTCATTGATGTTGTTAAAGGGTCATCCCAGACCAACCGATCCATGAAAGGAATTCTTCGAGATGTTCATAGACTCTTGCAAGGATTTGATTCATTTTCCATCAACCATGTTTATAGGGAGCGCAATATAGTTGTAGATTCTCTTGCTAAAAATGGTTATAACATGGAGGGGTTGAGGTGTTGGAAAAACCTTCTTTCTCTTGCAACTGACATCCATACTCTCTTGGATGTAGAGTGTTCAAAATCCGATGAATATGATGAGTAACACCTTATTTTGAAAGTATTACCTCCTTCTTTGTACTTTATGACCTATAGGGTATACTACTACCCTAATCTGTTACGTAATGAGCGGGAGTGGGGGATAGATGAAAATATTTTGACTTTGAATATGGGATTGATTATGTGGCATAATGATGTAGATTTATGTAGAAGCATTGTCCAACACAACATTAATTACTATTATGGTGTAATACTTTGCCTAAGCGACCCCTAAGTAATCATAAGTATTACACTAATCTAAAAGAGTACCTTAGAATTATGAGATGACATTACGTGATAAACCTTTGCATTTATCATCACCCCTTGCATAATGAAGGGTTCC
Source organism: Thuja plicata (assembly GCA_018584345.1). Taxonomy (NCBI): domain Eukaryota; kingdom Viridiplantae; phylum Streptophyta; class Pinopsida; order Cupressales; family Cupressaceae; genus Thuja; species Thuja plicata. Next base: position 3,856,342 of record MU224186.1, read on the forward strand.
ATTTATGCATTGTATAGAAACTGTAGCTCACACGAGCCTAATTTCTTGGGAGGATGGTTAAATGATATCACCCAAATAGACATAGAAACATTTTTCTTTCCTATAAATAATTTTTTGATAATGACAAGTTTCCCTTATAGTATTAGAGTTGTAGTTTTCTTCCCAGAGTTGACTACCCTGTGTATTTTGTTATAGTTATGGGGGGGACCAGGTCTGCATCAAGCCTGGGAAATTAGATTAATTAAAGAATGATCCCATAGTATGGCATATTTGCAAGGGGGGGTGGCGACTTTATTTAGTCCATTAATGGATTCGACGAAGGCTTGTCAGCCCAGTTTGCTAGCTCTTGGGATAACAAGAGAGTCTCAGTTGGGGGTATTTCTTTTGAAATTAGCGAAGAGGTCATTGCTAAGGCCACTAGGTTATCTAGTTGATAATGATAGTTTAAATAGGTTCTTTAAGGGAAGTGAGGCTCTTGTTAAGAAGCAAGGAGGATATGAGAAAGCTCAACTTCCATCACCTTGGGACCAGGTTTGCTTTATGATCTTGAGGTACTTTACATTGGAGGGGCATTTTAAGGTTTACTATATTATCATATGCCACTTCTTAATCACTTCAAGAATCATGAAATCATCTCATTTCCTTTTTTCTTCTTAAATTCTCTTGAGAACTCTGTATTTGATGTCAAGGAAATCCCATCACAGTAAAAAACCAATTTACCTACATCAAGGCCTTATTTTTAAGCTATACCACTTTCACTTGGCCCTCTGCCTTCCTAAACCTATTATTGTATATGAGCCCCCCGTGTCACAGTCCCCACCCCCACCAACTAATATTGTTGTTATGCCAGGACAAAATAAAAAGAAAGCTATTAACATATGGGGACCATTAAAACTGCTTCTCATCTGGGTAACCCAGAAATTTTGAACTCTAAGGCTTATGTCCTTGAGGTTGGCCCAAAAGGTAAAGACCCAATGTTGTCCACCTCCAAGAGGAAAGGTAAAAAACACCCCCCTACAAAAAACTCCAAATTCTTTGTTTAGGAGGTAAACAATGAAAATGAGAAGGAGGTTGAGGAGGAGCATAGAACCTCTCGTATATCCAATAGATTGGCTAGCAGATCTACAAAAAAAGGAAAAAAATATTTTTGACTATGACTCTGAGGAAGTCACAGAAATGGTGAACCAAAAAATTGAAAAGGGGAGTGAAAAAATCAAGACCATGGAGGGCAATGTTTTGGAGACTAATGATATTGGTAACTCAATTAAATCAACCTCCAAAACCTTGACCCATACTTCTGATAAGGTGAAAGAGGTACATGTTGATCTTGGTATTGACATGCTTCCAACAAAGGAGAACCAAATTCTATCTAGCTTTGATGCGGCTTTGGACAACTTATAGAGTGAGGTGGAAGGTCTAAAGAACAAAGTGAGTGAGTCAGAAAGAGAATTAGGAAGGATTTCTAGGTTGAGTCTTCGGGTGATGCACAACTTTGCAACCTCTCTCTACATGTTTCAATGGAAGATGCTTGGGGAAGATGAACAAGATGAAGGAAATTATAAGGACTTGTTCAAATTCCCCACAAATGATTGGTCCCATGTGCTATATCAATCGAGTTGTGATATCAAATCTTCCCATAAGACTTACAGAGGATCTAAATCCATACCCCTCTGGGGATTTTTTTTATATTTTTAATGTTAGGTTGGGTGACATTTTGAACTCTAGTTGGTTGTTCTATGTCCTTGGTTGTTTTAGTAGGATTTTGGTTAGGAATTTAGTTTCTTCTGTTATGATTAGTACTGATTTGTACAGTGGTGGTAACTTTTATCGTTATAGCCTACTAGACTATGGCCTAGGTTTATTTACTTTATTAGCTCTATTCTAGGCTACTTTTGATGTTTATCCGTTGTTAGTGTCTCATGCATGTACACTCTTGGGCAGTGGTTTTGTAAGGGCCAACACCCTAGTTTTTGTTGTTGATTAATGTAAAAAACAATATGTGTATTTAGTTGGCTTTGGATGAGAAAGACAAAAGGGGCCAATGAAACAAATTTGAATTTTTAAATTTCTTTTTTAGAAGGTTGAATTTCAATTTGCAAGGATGATTGTGTGACCATGTGCTTAACCTAAGATTAAAATAAAGGTTGTACCATGATAAAGTGTCTATTTGATAAATATTATGTGGATAAACATGATAATTAAATATAAAATTTGACTCAACCAAAGATTAAAAGAAAGTTTGAATCATGATAGAGAATGTATCTTTGAGAATTATTATATGGATAAATGAGATAATGAAATAGAAATATGGAATCAACCTAAAAGTAAAAGAAAGGTTAAATCATCAGAAATAATATCTATTTAAAAAATGTTATGTAAGTAAACAAACTAATGCTTTTTTTTATGAATTTTTTTGACCATTTAGATTAACATGAAAACCAAAATTACAACTAAGTAAAAAAATAGTGGGGGGAATAATCACTCCCCGAAAGTCACTTGGCCAGAGCCCAGAAGTATAATAAACAAGGGTCTTACCTTGAAATATTAGCATTTTAAAACTAAAAGGGTCTAGCCCAGAAAAAAAATACCCTCAAGCTGCCAAAGCCATAGCCGAAGGAGGAGGAGGGTGTAGTTCATCCTTCTTTCCCCATCCTATTATGTGATCAGGTTCAGGGTCTAGAAATGTCCAACCATTTTCAATATCCTCGTCAACCTCCTTATCTTCACGCCCTAGGGAAATAAACAAAGCCAACCTAGGAAAGTCTTTAGAAGATGAAGGCTAGGCTGAATCACCCGTCGGAGTTGGCCAACTTGCACTAGCTGACAGAGCTCAAGTAGGATCTGCTGGAAAAATCTAGGCCAAGGGTGAACCGTGATGACGTGGTGGAACAACAGAGCTATGTGGTGAAATGTAGCGTTGGGGTGAGTGGTGGTGAGGTGGGCTAGAGCGAGAAGTACCGCTATGCCGCTGGGAAGAACTGTGGCCTTGACAACAACCATGAGAAGTGGAACAACTACCGAAAAAAATCTCCTAGAGGAACTCTAGCCATCGTACATAGAGCATTTCCCCAATATTGTAATAATTCTTGCAAGTGGGTCAAATCAAGGGCCACCTTATCTGCTTGAACCTATATCTATAACATCAAATTATTGCAAATGAATGATTGCAAATGAATGATTTATCATATATGTATACATAACAATCAATGAAGGCAAGTGAAAAAACTGTCGCATTTTCATCTTTCCAAATTGCGAAGAGAATTTCCATTTTGAAAGTGTGCCAAAGTTGCAGAAAAGCAAAGGGAAGGGAAGAGTTATCTCCTTGAAGAACCATATGCCAATACAATATTTATGGGTGAAATGGTGAAAAGAAATCATGAATCCAACTCAATAATTTTGAGCCCTATGACATAACCAAAATAACTGAAGGAAGGACTCAGATTGGACACATAATGGGAAATGAGGATCTAGGATACCCAAATGATGGAGGCGAGACCCTAATGGCAAGCCTTGGAAAAGAATAAACCAGGAAAAATGTGTTGTTTTGGGTTCGGTAATGGCAAACCAAACTGTAATAAAACACAACCTCTAGGTGGAATGAGAAGATTGCAAATGCAAATGATAGTTCAAGACGTCCACCATAGGTAAGTGATGTGAAATCCAACAATACCCTTGTCGAGGTTTGTATCCGTGGAAAGCAGTTTATGGGTACCAATGCTAGTCTTTCTACCAAGGAGTATGGCAAGTGATGACAATTTTGTGCAAAAGCTCTTTTGGCAAGAGAGAGACAAACAATTCAAAGGTGTCTCCATCCTATCGTGTAAGGCAAAATTAAGTTTGAGGATCCTCCTAGCCACAAAGAGACATTGTGGATATGAAAAAAAGGTCCTTAGGGGTTCGAATGCGCAGAGCATGAAGACCCAAAATTCATGCAAGAGGCTAACCTTGCATACAAATTAATGGTGACCACCAGAGGTTGTGTTGGTTGAAAGATAAGCCATCTCTGAAGCCTCCTCCATTCCATCATAAACATGGTTTAGTTGCTTCCCATGCACACCAAATGATTTTTGGTACAAAAGAACCTTGAATTTGAACTGGTTCTCTCATGACCAAAAGAGTTTGGAAGCCAATTTATTTCCATGTTAGTCAATGTACGAGAAACTATGAAGAGATACAGTCAGGAATGGGCACTTTCCAAGCCTCATTTCCAGAGATGCATCAAACAACCCATTTGATACAAAGGGCCTAACCCAGATTATGAGTGGAAATGAGACCAAGACCACTATAATGCTTAGGCAAGCATCAATACTCCTAGGATACTCGGTGAAAACCATGTTTCTCTATATCCTAAGCCCATAAAAAATCTTGCAGCAACTTGCCGAGATTACTATATGCTACCTTAGAAGGAGACCAACAAGAAGAGTAATATACATGCGTGGCTGCAAGAATTTTGGAACAGATTTGAAACTTCCCAACTAGGGAAAGAGGTTTGGTCAACCAATAAGCGAATTTAGTTTCAATTTTGGAGAGCACAACATTCCAAAGTTCTATGGCTGAACCATGAAAGGCAAATAGGATGCCCAGAAAGTGGAAAAAATTGGCCATGGTGGATCCATTTCCAATTATATTGGAGAACCCATTGTGGGGCAGGCAGGAATGACTGACGATAACAAAGGGTTTTATACCATTAAATGGCTCAGCCAGACGCCAAACAAAAGGTTTTAAGGCATTGAAGAACATTTTGGATATTCTCGCTCCTCTATGAGAGTGAGGAAAGAATCATATGTAAAGTGGGCATTAACAAGCTGGGCATCCAAATTAGGAAGAGAAATGCCTCAAACACGTCGGGAAGATACAATAGAGGCAACCAAATAGCCAAATCCTTCGATAGAAAGAACATAAAATGAAGGCACTAAATGGCACCCTTGGCGAATTGACTTGTGCAATCCAAAAGTTACGCACTAACAACCATTAATTGTAATACAAGCATTAACATTTGCAAATAAGATTTGAACTGAAAGAACAAAGCGAGGGCCAAATCCAAGTGCTTTTAACATCGCTAGAATAAAAGGCCACTCAATATGGTCACAGGCTTTTGCAAAATCAATTTTTAGGAAAATGGCATTTTCTTGGGATTGACGAGCCCATTCCATACCCTCCTAGACAACTATAATGTTATCCAGTATGAACTTAGATTTTATAAAACCAGTCTTCTTAGGGCGAACAATATAAGGAAGGAGATGACAAATTTTTAGAGCAAATGCCTTGGCGATAGTTTTATAGGATACATTGAGCAAGGTAATTGGGTGCCAATTACATATGTCTTTAGGATCACTGGACTTAGGTATGAATTTTATATTTCCTTTGTTTATTACTGCTCCTAAGGAACCATTTTGAAATGCTTCAAGATAAACATGATGAAGGTCTGAGCCAACACAATCCCAAAGAGCTTTATAAAATTTAGAAGGGAAGCCAACACATCCTGGGGTATGTCATCATCCATGCAGAAAGATGTTTCCTTAAGGTTTTGAATAGTCAAGGTTTGGTCAGAGAAGATCCTTTGGAAGGCTGAAAAGAGAGTAGGGGTGACTGGAAGACAATCCTCAAGGGCTTGTTGAGTGGATGGAGAGGGAGTTTAAGCAGTGAAAACTTTCTGCTAATGATTGACAAAGGCCTGAAGTATATCTGGAAGTTTAGTAAGAACTGAAGATCCCTATCTGATCCTTTTAATACCTGGAGATGAATGTCTAGGGAAAAGGCAGGAGAAGAACTCCTTACTAGCCTAGTCTCCCACTTTTAGCCAGTGCAAACGTGCCTTAATCTGAGCATGTTTGGCTGCATAACTGTCAACAACCTACTTATGATGATGAAAAGTTGCCATCTTGAACTGTAATTCAGTTGAGAAAGGGTGACTTGTCAAGCTTTTGACTGTTGCACATGATTCCTTGGTGGTTTGATCATATGATCGTCGACAAAATTGAGCTAATAGTTTCCCATAAAAATGGAGGAATTTAGTGGTTCAAAGAATAACATCATTCCACCACAAAACCCAACCCGAGGGTTGAGTGGGTCAAGGCTGTAAATTCCAAATTATCTGAATGTAGGCTAGAGTCGGTGGATGACTATGAAGTGAGGTTTAAAAAAAAAAAGGAGTGTGAGAGGGACGTGGCAAAGCATCACACCATTCAACGGAAAATTTAACGGGATAGTGGTCTAATAGGTGACATTAGACAAAGGAAAAACTAGAAAAGACTGTTGACTGTCCCAAAAGAAAAAAAAAGGACTTAGAGGAGATCATGGCACGATTAAGGCATTTAAATACTTTGTTAGAGCCAGCCATGAAATTATTCCAAGTATGCCAAACTACATGTGGAAGATGGTGGTTGGTATTAGGATCGAAAATACCTAATTTATTATGCATGTAGAACCATGTCTCATGTTCACCAGCTGTCCACCTGAATGGTGAAGTACCATCCTTGTCAGAAGCCACCTCAACCATATTGAAGTCACCATAGAGAACCCAAGTGGCTAGAAGTAGTGAATCGACTATCCAATGCCAAATGTACATTCTTTCACCACATCATTTGGGGCATAAATATTAATTATACCAAAATGGTGATTGTCAATTTTCAGGAGAATCCAAACAAATATGTGCATGGGGTCCTCACCATGATTAACAATTGCATTCTACCAACGTGACGTCAAAAGGGTAACCACCCCTCCTCTTCCAGCTTCATGGTTTGATGAAAGAACCAAGCTACGTGGCCAAATAACATGACATGTCGCAACAAGCAAAAAACCAGAAAACTTAATCTCCTAAAGAAAAAATACATCAGTGATGTAGGAGCATCTTGGGTCCTTGGAAATCCTTCTCAACCAAAAATACGTTTACTTTTGTTCTTTAGCTTGTTTGGAGGTTGCTCGACGAAGTGCTCATTTACCCTGTTTCTCCGGTATTCTTTATGTCTTGCTTTACCAATGGGTCTCGGTGTGTGTTGGTTTCTGTTGCTCGGTTATGCTTTCACTGAATTGGTTTTCTGTGGCTTGAGTATGTTCTTATCGAGTCATCCTTGTTGCTCAGGTATGCTTTTACCGAGTGGTTGTTGTTGCTCGGTGATGCTCTTCCCGAGTTGTTTATCCTGATCTGGCCAACTTATACATTTAATTTCCATGGCGTAATTAATGTGGGGTCTCTCATTGGGATCTGTGTGGACCTAAATCTGGGTCTCTCTTAGGGACTTGAGTGTTGATCTCTTTGGTGGACTCTTGCATATATTTGTTTCTCTGTTCTTAGTGTAGGGAGTTCTTGGAGGATAGTAGATTTTGATAGCAGATTAACTGTGGAGATGATGAAAGGCAGGTCTATGACCTCGGATATATGAAGATCACTCTGTAATTCATTTGAATGTATAGGATAGTAGATTAACTATGGAGATGATGAAAGGTAGTTTTGTGACCTCGCATATATGAAGATCACTCTGTAATTCATTTGAATATATATGGTCGAAACCAGGAAGGCCTTACAACTCGACATGTAATAAGTTTGATCAATTAATAAAAGACACCTGATGTTTCTTCTCTCACCCCGTGTGTTGTTGCTTCCATATTGTATCTGCAAGCTGGATTGGTACTTGGGAGTGCCCTTGGCCCCTCTTACTATCCTTCCTTGTGTTAGGTTGTATCAGAGCAAAGGTGAGATCTAGGTTCCTTCTTGTAAACCCTAACCCTAGTTGGTCGGTATTGTTGTGGGGTAGAAGATTGCGATCTAACCTACAATTGTAGAGGGATTCAAGATGGTTCATGGGCAAGGAAATGCAGATCCAGGTCTAGCTGATATGTTAAGACAAATGGCTACAAGATTGGAAGCTGTTGAAATAGCCCAGCGCAGAGGAAGACATCTTGAAGATGTTAGTGATGATGAGTTGGAGGAAGTTCAAAGCGAAGTTGCACTTGCACCTATTATGGATCAAGAAGAAGAGAGATTCTTGCAAGCATTGACAAGTTTGAATTCCACACCTTAGTTTAATCCTCCTGAGTATAGTGGAAAATTGGATTCAGATGAGTTGATAGATTGGATAATTGAGATGGAGAAGTACTTTGAATATGAGAATGTATCAGAGGACAAGAAAGTAAATATTGCAAGCACAAAGTTGAAGGGACATGCATCCTTATGGTGAAAACATCTGCAATTGGATCGAAAGAAGAAAGATAAAGACAAAATCAAGGTATGGGATAAGATGGTAACCAAATTGAAAGACAAGTTTCTACCTTGTGATTATCAGATTAACCTGGTTAGGAGAATGCATAGTTTGAAGTAGAAAGATAGATTAGTAAAAGACTATACTGAAGAATTCTACAGATTGGACATCAGATCTGGACATGTTGAAGATGAGGTGGAAAGAGTAGCAAGATATTTGAATAGATTAAGAAGTTCTATACAAGATGAGATCAGCTTGGTCAAGATGGAAGGCATTGAGGAGGCATATCAGTTTTCCCTAAAAGCTGAGGAGAAATTGAACAAAAGATATGAACAAAGAAAAAGAGGTAGAGGTGGTAGGTTCCCTAGAGGAAGAGGTAGATCTCATGGTGAAAATAGTAGATCTGAACTAGACAAGTCAATTTCAGACACATCTCAAGACAAAATAAAGATTGAATGGAAAGGTGGAAGTTCTTACCGAGGAAGAGGCAATTACTCCCGAGGTGGTTATAGGAGAAGAGGTTTCCAAGTAACTTGTTACAATTGTGGTGAGGAAGGACATAAATACTTTGAGTGTACGCATGCAATCAAGAAAGTTGGTAGTAGCAGAAATGCTTCGGTGCAAGAAGAGTCACCAAATGAAGCTGAGAAGGAAGGAAAACTCATGATCCGAAGGATACTATAGAGTGAGAAAGATAAGCAAGATCTTGTCAGGAAAAGTTTGTTCAAGACCAGATATAGAGTTGCAGACAAAGTATGGAAGGTAATTGTTGATAGTGGAAGCTCGAAGAATCTAGCATCTGAGGAAATGGTCACAAAGTTGCAGTTGGAAAGAATGAAACATCTGAAGCCCTATCAAATCTCATGGATCAAGGATGAGCATACATTAATGGTGAGTGAACAATGTTTTGTGAATCTAAAAATTGGAAAGTATTATGATAAGGTGCTGTGTGATATTATGCCAATAGATTGTTGTCATATTTTGTTGGATAGACCTTGGCAATATGATAGACATGTTATACATGATGGAAGATTGAATAGATGTTCTATTTGGGTTGATGGTAAGAAACAAATTTTGTTACCTTTGGTTGAATAATTTGTTGGTGAGATTTGTACATCTGTGAAAGTTTGTTTGATGGAAGGTAGACAGTTTATTAAGGATTTGAAAAGAAATGACATTTGTTATGCTTTGATTCCTAACAAACCGAGTAAGAATGCAGAAGAAGAAATTCCTGCAGAAGTTGAGAAGTTACTCACTGAGTACAAAGAGATCATTTTAGATAATGTACCTGATGGTTTTCCACCAATGAGAGATATCAGTCATTGTATGGATCTAATTCCTGGAGCTAGTTTATCGAACAAAGCACCACATCGGTTAACACCAATCGAGAATGAAGAGCTTAACCCACAAGTTCATGAATTGTTGAACAAGGGTTTGATCAAAGAAATTTTAAGTCCATGTGCAGTACCAGCTGTATTGGCACCTAAGAATAGTGGAGAATGGTGAATGTGCACTGATTCAAGAGGAATCAATAAGATCACAGTGAAGTATAGCTTTCCTATACCGAGAATAAATGATATAATGGATTGTTTGAGTGGAACAAGATATTTTACCAAAATTGATTTGAAGAGTGGATATCATCAGATCAAAATCAAAGAAGGTGATGAATGGAAGACTGCTTTCAAGACAAAGGAAGGTTTGTATGAGTTGTTGGTTATGCCTTTTGGTTTAACTAATGCACCGAGTACATTTATGAGGTTAATGAATGAAGTTTTGAAGAAATCCTTGAATAAATGTGTGTTTGTATATTTGGATGATATTCTGATATTCACTAAGACTAGAGAAGAACATTTGATGCATATAAGAAAAGTGTTGCAGAATTGAAAGAGGAAAAGTTGTTGATTAATATGAAAAAGTGTTCCTTCATGAAAGAAGAACTTGTATATTTGGGTTTTGTGATTTTAGCTGATGGTGTGAAGATGGATCCTCAGAAGGTTGAAGCTATACTTAGTTGGCCTACACCCAAGAATGTCAGTGAGGTAAGATCATTCCATGGATTGGAAAGTTTTTATAGAAATTTTATCCAAAAATTCAGTTCTATTTGTAATACTATGACTGAGACAATGAGAGGAGACAAACGAGAATTCAAATGGACACATGGAGCTGATAAGAGTTTTGAGACTTTGAAACTGAAGGTTGCTGAATCACCTATGTTAGCCTTACCTGATTTCAATAAGGTATTTCAAGTTGAATGTGATGCAAGTGGAAGTGCAATTGGAGCTATGTTCCGATTAAGTAAAAATAGGTTTTACAAGGACCCGAAACCTTTAAAAAAAAAAAGAGTTCAGCAGGTTTTACAAGGACCTGCAACCTAGAGTTTAAAGATTGTTAAACAGTATAAAGCAGAAACAACTATGCCTGAGCACCATAAAAGGAAGGAACAGAAAAACAATGATCCGAACAGAAAAAGTCCCAAAGAAACAACAGAAGACAGCAGGGACAGCAAAAAACTCAACCAGGAAAGCAAAAGGAACAACTACATCTCCTTTACCAGCTCCTCAGCTTTGAGGACCATGATTTGCATGTTGTTGACCGAAGTTTTAAGCTTCTTTGTTTCCTTGTCCTCCTTAGGACTCTTTTTCTTGGCACTGGCTCTGGTACGCGATCCTGGTCCCATATTCTCCACCATACTGCTGTCTTTATCCTTGTTGATCCTTTCCAGTTTATCCATTAGGATTTGTGCATGACCACAGTAAGCTTTTAGGCTTATGAGACATTGTTCCCCTATTTTTTTAACATATGCCTCCAGTCTTTTAACTTTTTTGTTCATACTCTTAATTTCTTCCTCCTTGTTATCCTTTTCCATTCTGTCTTTAATATGTTTGATTTGTTTCTCCATGGTTTCCACCTTGCTAGCATACTCAGCCCGAGCTTCCGAGTTGCCAACAACTTCTTTCATTTCCTTCAGACATTCTGCCACAGGTTTTTCCCCAATCCCCATTCTATTGAGAATTTTTATATCCTCCTGTGTTTTATCAAGTAGTTTTTTCAAAATAACCTGATCATTAAACATATTATTAATCAACCCAAAAAAACCTTCGATTATACCTTTGTTGTCTTTCTTATTATGATCCCCTTTTTCCAGATTGTCAGGATATTCCTTGAACTCTGAATCAACAACAATATTCTGGTCCAAATAATCTTCCCCCTTCTGAGTATCAATCTTCAGCTCCTTACTTTTGATCAAAGTATCCTCTTTTTCAATATCTCTGTTATCTTTTTCCTTAGTCTTCCTCTTATCAGGGGTAATGTCTTCCTCGTCAGACATTAATGTCTTCCATGTCTTCCTCTTGAGTTAACATAGCAATTGGAGCTTCCATGTCTTCCTTGTCAGACATTAATGTCTTCCATGTCTTCCTCTTGAGGGGTAATGTCTTCCATGTCTTCCTCTTGAGTTAACATAGCAATTGGAGCTATGTTAACTCAAGAAGGTAAACTTGTTGCTTTCTTTAGTGAAAAATTGAATGATGCTAAAAGGAAATATTATGTCTATGATCAAGAATTCTATGCTATTGTTCAAGCTATGAAGAAATGGAGACATTACTTGATGCCAAATGAATTTGTGTTGTATACTGATCATAAGGCTTTACAATATTTGGGTAGTCAGAATAAGTTGAATCAGAGACATATGAAATGGGTAGAGTATTTGCGGAGTTTCACATTTGTGATAAAGCATAAGAGTAGATTTTCTAACAGAGTTGTTGATGCATTGAGTAGAAGAAAATCTGTGTTGACTAAAATGAGAATTGAAGTTATTGGTTTTGATGATATGAAACATTTGTATAAAATGATCCTGATTTTTCTGAGCAATGGAGAGTGTGCAGAGCACCTAATTCAAATCAATCAAGTAAGTATGAAGACTATTTCATTCAGGAAGATATGTTGTTCAAGGGTATTCAGTTGTGCATACCGAGAGGATCAATGAGAACTAATTTGATTAAGGAGAAACATAGCAGTGGATTGGATGGACATTTCGACATTGATAAAACATTGATCTTGCTTAAGGAAAGCTATTTTTGGCCTCATTTGTATAAGGATGTTCAGAGATTTGTGAAAAGTTGTGGAGTTTGTCAAGTTGCAAAAGGAGTAAGTTAGAATACTGGTTTGTATACACCGATCACTGTTCCTGAGAAACCTTGAAGTGATATCATCATGGATTTTGTTCTTGGCTTACCGAGGATAGCAAGAGGTAATGATTCCATATTTGTTGTTGTGGGTAGATTTTCTAAGATGACACATTTCATACCATGTGAGAAAACATTAGATGCAATACATATAACATATCTTTTCTTTAAGGAGATTGTCAGATTACATGGATTACTGAGGAGTATTATCTCTAACTGAGATAGTAAATTTGTTAGCTATTTTTGGAAAACACTTTGGAAGAAGTTGGATACTGAGTTGAAATATAGTTCTACATTTCATCCACAGACTGATGGATAAACATAGGTTGTAAACTGAAGTTTGGGTAACTTGTTGAGATGCCTACTTGGAGACACACCATGTTATTGGGATTTGATGTTGGCACAAGCAGAGTTTGCATACAATAGTTTAGTAAATAGAAGTACTGGAAATACACCTTTTGAGATTGTTCATGGCACACAACTGAGAGGTATATCAGACTTGAGAGACATCGTTGGAGAAGAGAAAAGAAGTGTTGAAACATAGGAATTTGCTGAGTTTATGAAGACATTGCATGAAGATGTAAAACAGAAGCTAGAGAAAAGTAATCAGAAATACAAAGATAGTGCAGATAGATCAAGAAGACATAAAACTTTTGAAGTTGGTGATGCAGTAATGATTCATTCGAAGAAAGATAGATTTCCTATTGGAACATATGGAAAATTGAAAATGAAGAAATTTGGTCCTTGCAGAATACTGAGAAGATTTGACAGTGGAAATGCTTATGAAGTTGAATTACCTGATGACATGGATATATCACCTATATTCAATATTTCAGACTTGTATGAATATCATGAACCTGATGAAGAAGTGACAATACCGAGTGATTATCCTAAGAGGCAAGTAGAGGAAGTTGAGAAGGTTTTGAAACAGAGAGTTAGCAAAAGCACAAGAGGAAAGGAATACGTGGAGTATCTAGTAAAATGGAAGAACAAACTGATTGAGGACTCATCTTGGATTTCTCAATCAAAGTTAGATTCATTTCAGGTTGGACTTGATACATGATTCAGGGAATCAGTTCTTGTAACCCTAGGTGTCTAATGTAGGAGCATCTTGGGTCCTTGGCAATTCTGCTCAACCAAAAATATGTTTGCTTTTGTTCTTTAGCTTGTTTGGAGGTTGCTCGGTGAAGTGCTCAGTTACCCTGTTGCTCGGGTATTCTTTATGTCTTGCTTTACCCACGGGTCTCGTTGTGTGTTGGTTTCTGTTGCTTGATTATGCTTTCACCGAGTTGGTTTTCTGTGGCTCGGGTATGTTCTTACCGAGTTGTCCCTGGTGCTTGGGTATGCTTTTACCAAGTGGTTGTTGTTGCTCAGTGATGCTCTTCTCGAGTTGTTTATCCTGATCTGGTCGACTTCTAAATTTAATTTCTGTGGCGTAATTAATGTGGGGTCTCTCATTGGGATTTGTGTGAACCTAAATCTGGGTCTCTCTTAGGGATTTGAGTGTAGACCTCTTTGGTGGACTCTTGTATATATTTGTTTCTCTATTCTTAGTTTAGGGAGTTCTTAGAGGATAGTATACATTGATAGCAGATTAACTGTGGAGATGATGAAAGGCAGATCTGTGACCTCGCATATATGAAGATCACTCTGTAATTCATTTGAATGTATAGGATAGTAGATTAACTGTGGAGATGATGAATGGCAGGTCTGTGACCTCGCATATATTAAGATCATTTTATAATTCATTTGAATGTATATGGCCGAAATCGGGAAGGCCTTACAGCTTGACATGTAATAAGTTTGATCAATTAATAAAAGACACCTGTTGTTTCTTCTCTCACTTTGTGTTTTGTTGCTTCCGCATTGTATCTACAAGCTGGATTGGTACTTGGGAGTGCCCTTGGCCCCTCTTGCTATCCCTCCTTGCGTCAATCAGTTCGAGGAAACTTATGACAAAAAACTCAAACTGAATATTTTCAAGAGAGGTCTATAAGACCCCAAACATTTCAGGAGAGAAATTTGATTGGAAACTATCATGCATGTTGTCCTCGTCCCTAAGAGAGGAGAAGCTATTATGCAAGAGATTTGAACTTGAAGGGAAAAAAGAGTAAAGATCTCATAGGATCATCTGCCTTTTCCCTGGCCCTTCGTCGTCAATATCCTCTCTCCTAGGAGGGTTGCGAGAGCGACGACGCAAGGGAACCAAAGAGTCAGAAACCAATGCAGCTAGTTGTGGAGTCCGAGAGTCCAAAATAGGGCCAAGTGACATGGTGGAAGAAGCCGCGACAAAATGTGACTTCCCTTGTAAAACATGGTTTGAAATAACCCGCGGAGGGGAGATTGTCTTGGAAGCCTTGGAAGGCAGAGAATCCTTTGATGGCGAAGCCGAAATGGATGAGTCTGATTTAGGCTAAGAAGCTGAAGGCTTCTTTCCCTTGTGAACCACAATTGTCCAACTGACATCTCCCTTACTGGTTTCCAATCCACGAGAAGCAATAAACTCCTCGGGAGGAGGCTTTGTCCTTGGTATAGCCAAAGGGCAATCCTTAATTTTGTAGTATGTGGATTGACAACGGAAACGTGTATTGGGTAAATTGAGATACATGACATGTTGAGAAAAACATTGCCCACCAATCTGGATGTTGATGTCTCCTTAAGCTCTTGGGCTAAATCAATTTCAACACAAACCCTTTTCTAAGGGCGAGAGTGGAAAAAACACTCAAGCTCCAAATAGACTACCCTACCTAAAGTCTGGGCAATATTTTACAAAAAAGGCCAGCAAGGCATGGGCAAACCAAGAGATTCAATCCAAACGAGGACTTTAAGCCTTTTGTCGTTAGAGACAGTAAAGTCTCGAGACCAAGGTTGAAAAACGAGAAGCGAGGAACAAACAAACCAAGGGCCATTTTTGAGAACTCCCTCCACATGAGTAGGGTTCCCAAAATGGAATAGGAAAAAACCTTTAGTCAAATTTTGAACACCATCAAAGCGAACCCCATGAGGGAGCCAAGCCTTGGTGACCCAATCTCGTAGCACACTTTCAAAAGGAACACGACCAACAAAATAGCCAATTAAAGTAAAATTTTCAAGCCAGTCGCATGCTTTATCAAAAGCTGGCAATGACAAAACAACATCAGGCATAGCAGAGACCTTACCTCGTGAAATACCTTGGGAACAAATTTTCGTGGTCTTTTGCTTGGAGGAGCCATGACCACCTAGAGCCAACGCTTCAGCACTAGCAACAACTGTTGTGCCAAAGCTGGCCGTGACCATTAAAATCGACTTAGTTACTCCTGCGATAAATACGATTTGAAAGGAGTGGTGAATTTGCAGTACGAAAACCCTAAAGACAACCTAGCAATATAGACGCTAACATTTACTTGCAAAGCACTCCAATCTTTCTTGATATTATTTGAGGAAAGTCTTATGTAAAAGGTTGTTTGAAAGGAATGAATGAAGAGATCAACTAAGCTATTTAAAATAAAAATGTCATTAAACATTCTTGTTGATTTTCTTTGTCATTGTTGATTATTGCTTTTGAATAAGCAACAATAAACCCTGAACGAGATCTCTTTTTCCAGCCGGCTGACTTGTACCACACGCGGGTTAAATAAAAGCAAAGCAACTGAAAAAAAACAAAACAAGTTTGAAACAGTTGGCGTTTGAAACGACTATAATTTGATTCAGTTGACGTTTGGGATGACTGGAATTGAGATAGTTAAAAAAAAACAAAGCAAGTTAGAAACCAAACGACTATAATTTGACTCAGTTGGCGATTGGGATGACTGGAATTTGGATTAAAAAGAAATCAGAGCAAGTTTGAAACCAAACGACTATAAAACTACTTCCTGCTTCTCTATTCGGCTCAAATCTTTATTTGGAGTCTGCAAGAGTCAGTTTCATCGACAGGCTTTGAATATGGTAGGTTTCTCCTGAAACGTTTTTGCCATTTGAGCCTGTTATTTAGCTATTTTATATTATGCACTTCAAAATAAAAATGCTTTTGTTCATTCTTGTTTTTTCATTAATTAGATGTTAATCTGATGGATTTTAATTGGGCAGCCTAAATGACCCTTCTGGTGATTTTAGTCACCTTGTATGCTTGTACGTTGGCTGGTTGGTTCTTTTTGCTATCCTAAACTCTGAATATATTTTTTTTCAGCCACAATGTCACACTAGGAACTGCCCTATGGTTTGCGATGTGCGTTTGATTGTCCTAGATGTTATTGTCATTTTGTAATACTAATGCTTTTATTTATTTATTAAAGAAACAAACTAATTCTCTAAGGGTGCTCTCAGCAGCTTGGTGCCTTTGTGTGAGATGTCCATATGCCTTTGAAGACCTTGCCTCCCCACTTTGGCAGGGGTGTCTTTGGTTTAAAGACCTCTGCATAAAGGCTCTTTGGCAGGGATCTCTTGATTTAAAGATCTCTGCCTCCCCACCCAGCGTTGGTTGAGGAAAACTTGCAAACCATGTAAAGAATTGGTGGCTTCGAGGCAGTAACTGACTGATACAGAATTGCAATATTTTAATCATGCATCTACAAACTTGTTGGCTGCTAAAGAGCATCAGCTTAGGGTTTGCATTTTGCAGAGCAAAACTTGGCTATTGCTAGACAAAATTTGACAACCCAGATCAAAGCTCTTACTCAAGATTTGACAAGACCATGGACAGATATGCAGCAGGTGCATGCTTTGAGTACAAAGAGAAAGCTTACGCCATGTGTTACAATAGGTCAGGTAGTGATGGTATTTTGGAACTACATATATTAGTAGTTCTAAACTACATATATTAGTAGTTCTAGAAGTTGCTCCTAGTCTCTATTAGCATAATCTTCTTTCTAGGACAAGGAAAGATCTCGTAACTTAAATTGTAAGGCCTCTAAAAGCTATTATGCAGATTTAAAATGTTTTGCATGTTACTGTTGATTGTATATGTACAGAACTGGTATTAAAAATGGGAAGGCGTGCACTGAACAGTTGGAGCAGAGAGTCAGTCTATGGAGAAAAATATGCTTCCAATGGCTTTTGAAGTTGACTAACTTCAGACAGAGCTTGTGAATTCTGATGAGAGTTCGTTGAGTTTCAATTGTATAAACAATTGTGATATGTGCCAATTTTATCATTTTTTCCTTTCATTCTCATAGAATATTTTCTATAATTTAAACAATCTTCCAAATAAATTTGAGCTAATTATAAATTTACAGGAATAATATCTAGAGATGCTTATAGTTTGATTATTTCCAGTTCATCTGAATTTCCTTTACATCTTCGTATTCTTAATTTACTTGTTTATTGTATTTCTCAGGTTCAAGGAGCTGCAGGTAGTGGAGCTTGGTATGGGGTTGCGGCTGTGCCATGGGAAGCATATGAAATGCAACACAGTCTTGTATGTAGCTCAAAATGCACAACTATATGCTACTTTCACATTCCATTCATACTTTTTCTGTGGTTCAAAAATTTGATTGTGTTTGTTGATTAGGAAATGACATCCGCACCTTAGGCAGTCTTATGTGTTGTGTCAACTAATTTGTAGAAAAGATTCATAAATTATATATATGAATAATTTAATAAATTGAGGCTAAACTAGTTTTCATACATTCTTAATGTTGGTTGCTTCTACAAAAAAATGACATTCACAACCTCTATCTGTTTTTATCATTTTCTTTGTTTGTACACATTGATTTGTGATAGTGACTACCATACAGTATTGTTTAGAACATATCAGCAAAACTCGTTATCAGGAATAAATTGACAAACCAGAAGTCAAAGATTATTTCAAAAAACTGTGATTTAGTCATGAAAAAAACAAGTTAGGATCAGGGTTTATGAAAGGGAAAAACAAGGACAATGTTAGGGTATTGGAAAAAATAAGGACAGGGTTAGGTACTGGAAAAAGAGAAAAAATGCCAGTTGAAAAAGGAGAAAAAAACCATAAAAAATGAAATAAATTGTTCATTAAATGGAAGATGCATTTTTCGGTGATAAAATGTGGTACAAATTTGCAAGAACTTAGGAAAAAATTAGGAAAACCCTAAACCTAAATTGTTGTGGAGTATTTTGTGATATATCATGAATTTTTGAATTAAAAACCCCATAGCATTGAGTTGCATGAAATTGTGATCTATTGTGGTCTTTTAGCTGTTTTTGCTACAATTGTTAGAAATCAGAGCAGCAAAATTCCTTCTCAAATTGCTTACAAGGGCAAGTGTCAAGAAATCATGATTTATCATGTTTTTCTTACTATTTTTCCTACAATGGTTGGGAATCATAGCATAAAAATTCCTTCTTGAGAATAAATCAGCAAACCAAAAAAAAAATGTCACACAATTTTTTTTAAGGAAAAATATGGAATAAATTAGTGATTAAGTAGTAGATATGATTTTTGGCAATATCATCAGGTAAATAATTGTGAGAACTAGTGAAAACTGTAATATTAAAATGTGGAGAGCGATGTTGTCAAAAGTCTAGCCAGGGGTGAGTTGTGAGAAATTGTGAAATTTTCTACAGCCATTATAACGTTAATTTTGTATATTTGTGGCTCAAAAGCTCTTATAATATGGAAATAATAAATTTGATGATCAATGGATGCTGTTGCTCCTAATCATCTTACATGGATGTTGTTGAATGAATGCTTGCCCTTTTTCACATGCATAGCTGTTGTTTTCTAAGTTTTACCAGGTTGACCTTTGTCCACCTCTATCATCTCATTGCTGTAAATAAAGGTTAGCAATGTATAGCATTCATGTTGACTAATAGACATTATTTTCTTATGTTTTCATGTCCAAATTAAGTTAATTTGTGTTGATTCTGGGTTTGATTGTAGAAATTTATTTGTTTAGGCATTGCAATTCCGTTGAGGTCAATAAGTTTAAGTCAGATTTTTCTCAATTTTATTTACCAACATCAAATAAGTTTAATAAAATATCATTCAATATCCAGCCCCTACCTATTCTCTGTTCAATAATAATTACAAAAACAAAAATACATAAACAATTGTGATTGGATACCAAAAAATAAAATGACCATGCATTTAGGAAGTGTCTTAGGCAGTAACATAAACATTTTATACCAACCATTTTCAAATGGCTTGTGGTATGGATAGAAATGCAATCTCTAGAAGACACATAATGTATAGTTCTCTGGATAAACTATGCAAATTTTGCAAATCAACGTTTCACATTGCACTCATCAATCCAATATCAGTCGAAAATACATAATTTTACTAAAGATATTTAAAAAATTGAAATACTATCTTTCCTGCAGCATTACCATCTCACAGGGGAGGATCATGAGGAAATAAATCTACAACTATCCAGAGTAGACAATGATTTGGATAGTTACTGAGCACGACTTATGTTGCCCACAGATATGAATGTATAAAAGATACATAAGTTCACAACTATATGAGGACTTGGGCATGGGTTTGACACACTGCCTAGAATGATCTAAGTTTCTCATATGTTTGAACCCTCATTTATTCCGAGCTTCCATTTCTAGCTTTTATGAGGTGATGGTGTGCAAAGCTCAATTGCATTTTCTAATGATGTTGTCTTTGGATTACATTAGATATAGCGGCACATCCCAAACAAGACACTATAATTACCTTCAATCCCTGCTCCTATTATTTGTTGTGTTTGAAATACTTATTTGTGTTTGGGTGGATGGGCCATGGAATCAAGAGAATGATTATTGGATATAATAGAATTGGAATGTATGTTTAATTACGCAAGGTGTTGCAAGCATAGATGATTGAAGAAAACTTTACTTAACTATAAACCAAGAATTTCAGGAAAGTTAATCCAACAATAGAGCTCTACATAACTCTACTACACAGCCTTTTTAGGCGTGCTTGGGTTTTCAACCTCTCCATCGATATATATTATACTATTTCACCATTAACAACTCATTAAAATTAAAATGAAGTTAACAAAGCTATTCAATGCATAGACAATATTGTAACATGCTAATACAGAGTACAACTAGCATATGATAAACATCACCTGTACTTCCCACCTTGTAGGTTGGTGGCTATTGTTGGTTACACTTGTAGAAGGAAAGACTTACAAGACTCACCAAAATATTTCTTCTCTTGGGTAAGGCCCCTATGTCATCACCAAGTAAGTAGGAGATAACACTCGGATTAATATTCCTTGCATACGGTTGAGCTCAATCTTCAATGCAAGGCTTTTGTCAAATTATAGTGTTCCTATAAAATTTGGTCAAATTGTTGATACTAGGTTAAATGAGCATCATAACAATAGATCCCTCTCTTTCAAATTATTAGAGCATGCTAAGTGCCTTCTTAGGAAAATGGTTAACAAAGATGCAAGTTGAATATTTTTTTTCTCACATTTTGCCACACTACATGCAATGGAGACCATTGCTCTTCAAGAAAGGGCTACCATAAATCGTAGGTGTTGGTTTTCAACCCTTGTCGTTATGTGAAAACATTTAACATCTTACTCAACATTCACATGTCACAATGCAAGTCCTCACTTGGCTTGTGTGGCTGTTAAATCATCCTAAGGTGGTTATGAAATGTTTATCAACACTTCATTTTCCCTTTTTATATGTAAATGGAGGTGTTATTCTTTGTAATAAGACATTAGAGACATTCTAGACAAATATAAGCTAGATGTGTAGTGCATAGAAATTCCACATTTGTTCTCATTGATAATGTACAAAACTAGCATAATACAACTTTGTTGTTACAATTCTACACATGTTGTCAACTATCTTCTTGGTTTTTATGTTCAAGTGCACTTTGAATAGTTCAATTTAGGGAAAGACTATAATCTTTTGATTTTACTATGTTTTCAAATTTCTAAAATGAAAGAAGTGAAATGTTTATTTGTGTTAGGCACTAGTAGGTTCCTAGATAGATCGAGCCCCAACATGACTCAGTTATAAAACCTCTTGTAGTGAGTGATAGAGGTCAATTTCTCCTTCAAATGTCATTTCTTGATGATTATTTTTAAAAGGCTAGTTCCACTTTTTGGCTGCAAGGTCATGTTGTCAATGTCTATGTGCTTGAATTAATGTTTTTGTTGGGTAATGATGCTCACCACAAGTGCGATCAAAAGCAAATAATGATGTGAGAGAAAATATCATAGGCATAATAGAGAGGTGCCATAGGTGAGCTGAAGCTTTAATTTTGATTTAGTTTACAAGATTTACTTGATGCACTTTCCATGTGCCTAAGCTAGTCATAAACTCCTATAAGAATGGAAGTGGCAATAGTATTCAAAATCTTTGTCTTAAAGAGAGCTTGGTGCACTTTCTCTATGGACTATAAAATTGCACTTAATTTGTAGAAGTAGAGACTTGCTTATCAATCCTTGCCCAAACATTTGTTCAAGCTTGCGGGAATGGTTCAAATGATAAAAATTCAGCTTATCATTTAAAAAATTGGCTTAAAGCAATAAAAAAACTCCTAGATCACTGACCATGCCGACTTAAGATCGACATACTTTTATGTTGGCAAAACCATATACTTTCTATGCTCAAATGACAAAATTTCATTGTCTATTCAATCTTTGAGATAACAATAAGTGAATGTATCTCTGCCTAATAAGATTTGCACAAGATGGCACTTGTGGAGATAAATTTCGCCTAAGTGGTGCATAGTTGGATAAGCCGTATGAAACACCCATAGTGGTGCATAGTTGACTAAGTCATATGAAACACTTTAGTGATGGTCTAAGCATCAAATATCTCTACCTCGGTCATAAAGAATTACCATGATTTGAATGTAATAAAATAGTCAATTATAGCTAGTGGAACTTGGACAACCGAAAAATATTCAATGAAAGCTTCATTTACTCACTCAAAATGTACATATGTAACAACATGAAAATGGCTGTTCAATTCATCTTCTAGTGTGCTAGAAAACAAAAAAATAAAAAAATTATTCTACTCCTAGGATTATGTACATTATTGGTACATCCCTCATAATTTGCAAGTGTAGTGGTAAAACCACTATTTGTATTGTGCATTGGGTAACTTGTTTACATAAACTATCTTTCTTGATACAAAGCTCCATTTTTACACAAAAGTTTATGCTGAGTGATTCTCTTCTGTAGTTTTCAAAGAACCAAGGCATGGACTTGTTATTTACACTTGAATTTGTTTTATCAAGTCAAATTAGGGTTCCATGATGTTATATCCTGTTTTGAGAGAATATTGCACGCATATGTCGTGAAAATTTTCACCATCATTTTTTTTGAGTGAAGAAATTTGTAGAAGGATGTTCAACTTCTGTCTTTATAACTTTAGTGTATGGAAAATGTGTCACGTTTACTATGTGGGCGAAGGACTAGATAACCTAGGTTGAATTCACCCATGAGGAGTAAAAAAGTGTGTTGAAGCATGCATTGAATGATTTGACTTTCTATCAAGCTGAAAATGTGAACCACTTGTCATCCATATATTAACAAATAAAAACTGCTCCTATGGTAGGGAAAATTATGTCGAAAATGAGGGTATATGATGATCTTGTTGCATGCATAGTCATCAAAAACCAAAATGAAGTGTCAAATCTGAAATGTTCAAGTGCTGCGTGGAACATTACTTTGTA
Organism: Thuja plicata; assembly: GCA_018584345.1. Classification (NCBI taxonomy): domain Eukaryota; kingdom Viridiplantae; phylum Streptophyta; class Pinopsida; order Cupressales; family Cupressaceae; genus Thuja; species Thuja plicata. The sequence goes on from MU224186.1 coordinate 3,879,306, forward strand.
AGATGCTAGGGAAATATTCTGCAATCACAAATTGTCAATGGAATTAATAAGTCTCTAAGTACCATGATTGAAGAACTTGGAATCTTGATTTTTTTCGAGTGCCATGCTTGAATGATTGAAGATCTTGAAATTTAAATTTCGATGCTCCCTTGTATAAGATAAGAGTGGAGAGCTATTGAAAATGCCCTCTGGAAAGAGAACATGAACCTATAAATAGATGCACAACTCAAAGACACCCTCGTGGATTTTCATAACAAATATCCATGAAGTTGCCCTTTTGGGTTTTGCAACTTACTAGGAAAAGTTTGCAAGTCATGACCCCTTTTGAGGTTTCAACTTACAACTACTTGCGACGTTGTCTCACATCGCCCCATTTCAAATGGGGACCCCCAGTTTTTCACTTTTTAGGGTTTTGTTTAGGTGTTTTGATGAAGGGTGCTTCCCTTAATACCACAAACACATAACAAAAACAGCGAAACAACAACAATTTGCAAGAACAGAAAATGGGCTTCTTATTATCTTCACAAATGTTGAATTACAAACTTTCAGAATTACAATATGCAAAGCCACATGGGCATTTTACTTACAATCTTC
>MU224186.1:3879999-3890003 GCA_018584345.1 Thuja plicata
ACTTACTAAAAATAGTAAGTTTCCAAATATAGCAACTTTGTACAAAATAGCCCTTATTGAATAGAAAAACACATATTTTTGGGTGATGCAAGATTGCCCTTACACCCAGGATGCTCCTGCATCATGTTTTAGTTTTAGTCTCCGGTCTCTTGCTAGTGCAAAGTTTAGGGGTTCAATCAAAGTTTAGAGTTTTGCCAAGTTCAAGAGTGTCATTAAAAAGTAAAAGAGAGAAAGCATGACCAAATGAGTGTTCTGATGCCACAGAGGTATTCAAAAGGGCCAAGGGACGAAGATCGACATTGCTTGAGGTCAATTTTGACAGCTACTTTTTAGGAAAAGTTATTTTTCTCTGCTTTTATTCTTTTTCGAAAGTTTCATTTTTTGCTTTTTGCGGCCAATCTGGGAACCTGGTTTTTTGTTTGCTTTTTTCAAAATTAAAAAAGTTTCTTTTTCTTTTTTCAAAATTTCTACTTTTAGAAAGGTCAAAGTTGTGTCCTAGTGTAAAATTCTTGTTTTCAACTTCAAGTTCGTCTGGGATTTCATGAAAAAGCATGATAAGTGGTGAAAATTTTCAAATTTCAAAACGAGGAAAAGCATTCAAAATTGTGAAAATTCTTAGAAATTCCTTCTAGTATCAAAATTATCTCAAAAAAGTCAGGAGAAGCTATGGAAAAGAACACTGATGGAAGTGTGCTAATACTCTCAAACATCCTGACAATATTTATATATAATATAACTTTAAGTATAAGAAAGGAAGGAAAATAATGCGACTTATACTTGAATGTTATATTTTATATGAATATTCCACCCTCCAAGCTTGAAATCCTCTATATCAATCTAAATTCCGACCAAGGAATGTTCATCCAAATAAAAAATTCCTCAAACCAATGACAAGTCCACTCAAGAAAGGAGGAAAATTCTTAAAGGCATGAGAAGTCTGACTTGAAAATGACGAAAATCCTCAATCCTCAACAAAGTCCGCTTCAAGATGTGAAATTCCTCGACAAGGGGCAAAGTCTGACATCTCCAACATGAGAATTCCTTAACACCACATTAAGTCCGATCAAAGGAAAGAAGAATTCCTTATTTCAACACAAAGTCTGCCCACACTTGAAAGGAAGTTCTAGAAGCATGAAAAGATTGACATGAGAATAAAGAAAGCAAGCAAGATTGATTTAAATGAGAACTAGAAGAAAGCAAGCATAAAGGGATCAACTCATAAGAACTTCTAGAAGAAAGCCAAGGAAAGCTGAGGGATTGCTGTGAAGAAAATAAAACAAGCTTTAAAAGAAAGCCTCTCCAAGAAGTTGACAAAGACAGAAAGCAGAAAGTAAAAAATCAAAAAAATAAAGGAAGAAAGAAAGGAGTTCGATGAGATGGATTTGACGAAATAGGATTGACTAATGCAAAATAGAAGACTAATAAGCTAGATGACACCTTTCAGCATAAATAGACAGACAGAGGTCAGGTAGACACCTGTAATGAATAGAAACAGAAACTACATTGCAGTACTGACCTGTGGATAAAATCTGAGCCTATTTTTGAGGGTACAAGTTGCCTAGTCGCCCTGTACCTGGGTATAGGTCGCGTAGTCACCCTGTAACTTGCAATTTTGCCAGAAAATTTCAGAGATCATTTGTTGGATCCTGTACTTTCTAGATTTGCAACAACAACTTCGTCACTTGTTCTTGCACAGAAAAAATGGGAAAATGTTGGGTTGAAAGGGGTTTGCCTTGATCAAACCCCCTGTTTAGGAATTAACCTTGAAATTGAAATGAAAATGCATAAAAGGAAAGCATGTAACATCTAAGGTAAATATTAGATCTACCTTGTATATATGTATACCTTATGAACGGATATTGAGATCGCACATATTTATGAAGATGCTTGTATGTTGCTTGATAGTAGTTGTTTGAACCTTGGAAAGTTGAAAGGAATCAAGGATGCCTTTCACAAATGTTAGAACCCCAATGGTTCTATCTCTAATTCACTGACACTAGAATTCAAATACAATGCTTGAATATTCAATTACAAACTACCAACTATGCACTTACAACTTTATTCACTAATAAATTTTCTCTATTTTCACCATTGGAATATATACAAGACAATATCATCCATGTGCAATTTATTTTGAAAACTAAATAACGAAACTATAGCAGTGAAGTGTATTCAAATTGACACCAAATTTGTTGTCGCAGCCTTCTGAGAATAGCCACAATTGACATCCAGGCTTTGGAATGGAGTTTACTGGCACCCTTGACCCAAAAATGTGCCCTTCATATATCAACCGCTGCCTTAACAAACAAAAACGCAACTTCTAGTCTATGGTCACTTCCTGTAGATGATGGCAGCTATCTAATACTCAAACACAACCTGTAATTTATTGTTGTGATCTGCTAGCAATGGACGCCTCTATACTTGCAATGCCAGTAAAGATTAAACACAAGAATTTCTACACCCAAAATCGTACCATTAATTCCAAACATGGCCTCTGCACGAAGCCATCGATTAGCACAATTCACTGGTGAAGGTCAACCAATTCAAAGAGCAAGAGAACACTGAGAATTTTCAATTCACCAAGCACTTGAAATCTAAAACCCTTGGCTCGAATTCATACACCATTCACAAATTCACAAAATGCACAATAGAATGATTTGATCCTTACATTTGAGTGCATTTATAATTTTCAATGCAAATTAGCCATCAGCTTCATGGATACTCTTTTCATGACTTTAAACAAAACTTGGGCATTTGAAAATATTTGCTTTTGTTGCAATGTTTGAAATATAATAGTTTATTATATTTCCCTCCAAATATAAGCACCAAGTCACTTTAAAATTAAATAAACATTTAATGCACTTGAGCACACTTTATAATAAACTTTTATATTTAATCATTAATTAAATAGAATTCAATTAATGATTATGAATGAATTTGACAGCTTATTAAATTTTTTGGACTCGCTCCAAATCTAAGTGCTCACTGCTTGACCTAGACGCCAAGGTGTCCTATTGAAAATAACACTGACCATAAATTGACTTACTATAAATAGTAAGTCCCAAACTGAAAGCTCTGCCAATGTCCCCACAACTCTATGCTACTATCAACTGTTCAGGTGCCCCTGCTTAGAATTGTAACCCTGACTTTCCCGAAATAGTAACTTACTATAAATAGTAAATGTGCCAATCTGACTCTAACGAAGAGCAATCCTAAACATCCCTAACCTCTGGAGTGGGAAAATAGCCTCTGGCTCGACCAACTAAGACCCTCTATCCAACTGATTAGCCTACGAGAATCACTGATAGGCTAATCCAAACCACCAACCATGGTGAGCTAAAATGGGGACATTAAAATCTGCCTTCCCTGAAATTGCTTGTCTCGAAGCAATCTCAGAAACAAGTAACATACCAGTCCACCTGGATCCCAAAGGTAGAACCATGTAATGTCCCTGTGATCACCAACTAGCTCCTGTAACATCATCACCAACACAACTGACAGAACATGCCAAACTGAATTGAATCTGACTGTAGATGTCGCAGGAGTAAATATCTCATAGGGAAGAAACTCGGAAGGGTGACAAATCTTGCTTCCCAAAACCGCGCAAAGCGAGCTGTCATACACACTATCTAACATATGCGCCCTAAACTGAGCATCTGAAAGAGATCATGCACATGAGGGTCAAACGTAAAACCATACGCACTCGATAACATGTACACACCCTCAAACTCTTCTAAGAGCCCTGTTTCAAATCCTGATGCATTGGAAGGATCCCAAACTCTGAACACGAGCCTGCCAAGAAGTACATCTTCAAACTTCTGCTGCTCAACTCTAAACTCAACTTCACCGTGCTCAGAGTGGTGAAGCCAACCAATGGGACCCGCTTAAACTGCACTGCTAACCCTGTCATCATTCGAGTCCCAAAGCAAACTGAACTAACATCCATCTACTAGGCTCCCATGGATGGATTGACTCTGCAAGTGATCCAACTTGCACCCATTGATCCCATCTACTGTAGATGGCAAATACCCATCCCACAAAGGATGGTACAATCTCGGAGCCAATCCACATTGATGCATCATCAAATCCTCCGTGTGTCGATCAAAAAAGTAGTGATGGGTACTCCTCCCTATGCAATCACAATAAAAAGCTCCCACCTTCATCAGGTGTTGTCATAGCTTTGAATATAACCTCTGTCATCTGACTCGTCACCAACAACACTTGCAGTGGATGTAACCACAGGAGAACCTGATGCAACATGTGGTTCTTCGCTGCTCTCAACAAATGCACTCATCCTAACTGTATCAGCTACATCTGTAACTGTGATAAATGTGGACATAGGAACATCACAAATTGCTGCTATAGGAAACTGAACCGTGTCTGCAGATGGTGAAAACTGTGCCAAGCCCAGCTCAGGTGAGTGATCAACATCAACCTCAAAAAGCGGGTTGTCATATGACAATGTTGTTTCCATCTCAAACAAAGGATTGTTCACAAAGTAAACCTTGCCACTGTGTTGATCTGTACTGTAATATGACATTCTACCTACATCACTCACCTCATAATCAACAACAACTGTGTGCTTTCATCAATGCACACATCAACATCCAAGGGTGTGCTACTAGGTACCTCAACGGACAACTCATCTGGTAAGGTAGAAGTTGCTAATATGACAGTATCTTCACACACTTCTTCCAAGGTAGCTGCATATCCATCCAAAACCCGATCCTGGGACCTATTACCAACCACTGAGTTTTTTGAGTGCCTGGATTTCCTCAAAAGATAATATTCATAACGCTGCAAATCAAATCTTAACCTTTTCTAAGCTTGAGCAAGGCCCTTATCTATTTTTCCCAAGCTATGCCACTCTCCCATATCCACACAAAACAAGATTGTTGGTCACTCAAATGTCCTCTGTATGAATTCTTGAAATTTAAATTTTTCCCAACCTTCAATAGGATGGCAGGAAACCGCTCTGATACCACTGTAAGAACCATGATGCTTCTATCTATACTTAGGTGACACTTGAATGTTTGTTTTTGCAAGTTTATGTTGTTTTTTTGTGCTTTTTCAGAATATTTACTTTTTTTTGGAATTTTTGATAATATATGAAATTGAAATACAATGCTTGAATATTCAATTGCAAACTACCAACTATGCACTTCCAACTTTATTCACTAATAACTTTTCTTTATTTTCACCATGGGAATATATACAAGACAATATCATGCATGTGCAATTTATTTTGAGACCAATATAATGAACCTGTAGCAGCGAAGTGTATTCAAATTGACACCAAATCTGTTGTCGCAGCCTTCTGAGAATAGCCACAATTGACATCCAGGCTTTGGAATGGAGTTTACTGGCACCCTTGACCCAAAAATGTGCCCTTCATATATCAACCACTGCCTTAACAAACAGAGGTGCAACTTTCAGTCTATAGTCGCTTCCTGTAGATGATGGCGGCTATCTAATACTCAAACGCAGCTTGTAATTTATTGCTGCGATCTGCTAGCAATGGATGCCTCTATACTTGCAATGTCAGCAAAGATTAAACACAAGATTTTCTACACCCAAAATCGTACCATTAATACCAAACATGGCCTCTGCACGAAGCCATCGATTAGCACAATTCACTTGCGAAGGTCAACCAATTCAAAGAGCGAGAGAACACTAAGAATTTTCAATTCTCTAGGCACTTGAAATCTGAAACCCTTGGCTCAAATTCATACACCATTCACAAATTCACAAAATGCACAAGAGAATGATTTGATCCTTACATTTGAGTGCATTTATAATTTTCAATGCAAATCGGCCATCAACTTCTTGGATACTCTTTTCATGGCTTTACACTAAACTTGGGCATTTGAAAATATACTTTTGTTGCAATGTTTGAAATATAATAGTTTATTACATTTCCCTCCAAATATAAGCACCAAGTCACTTTAAAATTAAATAAATATTTAATGCACTTGAGCACACTTTATAATATAAACTTTTATATTTAATCATTAATTAAATGGAATTTAATTAATGATTATGAATGAATTTAATAGCTCATAAAATTCTTTGAAGGACTCGCTCCAAATCTAAGAGCTCACTGCTTGACTCAAACGCCAAGGTGCCCTGCCAAAAATAACACTGACCATAAATTGACTTACTATAAATAGTAAGTCCCAAACTGAAAGCTCTGCTGATGTCCCCACAAATACATGCTACTACCAACTGTTCAGGTGCCCCCCAGCACAACTAACAGAACCTGCCAAACTGAATCAAATATGATTGTAGATGTCGCAGGAGTAAATATCTCATAGGGAAGCAACTTGGAAGGGTGACAAAGCTTGCTTCCCAAAACTGCGCAAAGCGAGCTGTCATACACACTGTCTAACAAATGCGCCCCTAGCCCCTAAAGTGTGCATCTGAAAGAGGTCACGCACATGAGGGTCAAAAGTAAAACTATACACACTTGACACCATGTACACACCCTCAAACTTCTCTGAGAGCCTTGTCTGAAATTCCGATGCATTGGAAGGATCCCAAACTCTGAATAAAAGCCTGCCAAGAAGTACATCTTCAGACTTCTGTTGCTCAACTCTAAACTCAACTTCACTGTGCCCAGAGTGGTGAAGCCAACCAATGGGACCCGCCCAAACTATAGTGCTAACCTTGACCCTATCATCATTCGAGTCCCAAAGCGAACTAAACTCACATCCATCTGCTAGGCTCCCATGGATGTGCTGACTCTGCAAGTGATCCAACTTGCAGCTACTGATCCCATTTACTGCAGATTGAAAATATCGATCCCACAAAAGATGTTACAACCTCGAAGCCAATCCGCACTGATGCATCATCAAATCCTCCGTGTGTAGATCATAAAAGTAGTGATGACTACTCCCTATGCAGTCACAATAAAAAGCTCTCACCTCGGTCAGGCGCTGACTGTCATAGCTCTGAATATAACCTCTGTCATTTGACTCATCACGAACATCACCTGCAATGGATGTAACCACAGGAGAACTTGATGCAACATGTGGTTCTTTGTTGCTCTCAACAGATGCACTCATCCCAACTCGGTCAGGCGCTGACTGTCATAGCTCTGAATATAACCTTTGTCATCTGACTCATCACCAACAACACCTGCAATGGATGTAACCACAGGAGAACTTGATGCAACATGTGGTTCTTTGTTGCTCTCAACAGATGCACTGATCCCAACTGTATCAGCTACAACTGTAATTGTGATAAATGTGGCCACATCCTCTACCTACTCAACCATAATCCGTGGACATAGGAACATCACGAATTGCGGCTATAGGAAACTGAAATGTGTCTGCAGATGGTGAAAATTGTTCCAAGCCCAACTCAAGTGAGTGATCAACATCAACCTCAAAAGCGGGTTGTCATATGACAATGTTGTATCCATCTCAAACAAATGATTGTTCACAAAGTGAACCTCACCACTGTCCTGATCTATATTGTAATTTGACGTTGTACCAACATCACTCACCTCATAATCAATAACAACTTGTGTTCTTTCATCAGTGCACATATCAACATCCAAGGGTATGCTACTAGGTACCTCAACGAACAACTCATCTGGTAAGGTAGAAGTTGTTGATATAATAGTATCTTCACACACTTCTTCCAAGGTAGTTGCATATCCATCCAAAATCGTACCATTAATACCAAACATGGCTTGTGCACAAAGCCATCGATTAGCACAATTCACTAGTGGAGGTAAACCAATTCAAATTTTAAGAGAATGCTGAGAATTTCCAATTCTCTAGGCGCTTGAAATCTAAAACCCTTGGCATGAATTCATACAACATTCAAAAATTTACAAAATGCACAACAGAATGATTTGATCCTTACATTTGAGTGCATTTTTTTTTTCAATGCAAATCGACCAGCAACTTCTTGGAATACTCTTTTCACGACTTTAAACAAAACTTGGGCATTTGAAACATTTGCTTTTGTTGCAATGTTTGAAATATAATAGTTTATTATATTTCCCTCCAAATATAAGCACCAAGTCACTTTAAAATTAAATAAATATTTAATGCACTTGAGCACACTTTATAATATAAACTTTTATATTTAATCATTAATTAAATGAAATTTAATTAATGATCATGAATGAGTTTAATAGCTCATTAAATTCTTTGAAGGACTCGCTCCAAATCTAAGTGCTCACTGCTTGACCTAGACGCCAAGGTACCCTACCGAAAATAGCATTGACCATAAATTGACTTATTATAAATAGTAAGTCCCAAACTGAAATCTTTGTCGATGTCCCCACAACTCCATGCTACTACCAACTGTTCAGGTGCCCCTGCTCAGAATAGTAACCCTGGCTTTTCCGAAATAGTAACTTACTATAAATAGTAAGTGTGCCAATTTGACTTAAACGAAGAGCAAAATTGAACATCCCTAACCTCTGGAGTGCGAAAATAGCCTCTGGCTCGAGCAATTGAGACCCTCATTCCAACTGATTAGCCTATGAGGATCACTGATAGGCTAATGCAAACCACCAACCTTGGTGAGCTAAAAAGGGGACATTGCAACAAATGCCACTCTAAGATCTTCAATGTTGCTATGCTTGATAAGTCTTGCCTTGAAGAATGGATCAATGAAATGCATGCAGATGGACAAAAGGATCTTCTTGCTCTATTGAGAACTCCTTTATGTAATGAACCTGCCTGACTCTTTTTTGCGATTTCAATACAATATTCACTTCACACAGAAATTTTATACTTTCTTCTGAAATCAAATATATGTTTTTTTTAAAAATATTTTCCGGTATATAAGCCAGAATGACAACTACACTAAATAACTTGCAAATTTTGTAAACCAAATACAAATCAGAATGTAACTGTAAATACCGTATTCACTCCATGAGCAGCCGTAATTGATGATTGTTTGATGTAATTGTATTGCACAACCTCTATATTCTCCTAACTTGCTAGCCGCTAGACTCCCACTAGTATCCACGACAATTACATGTTGGCCGCCATATGCTTTACTCCATCCGCAATGTTTAAAGGAAGGATGCGGCTTGGTATTAATCAATGTGTTGAAGCTAATGGATGGGTGATGCCAAGTCACTGAACAATTGCAGTCCACCCGTGATACAATCTCTACACAACACAGCTCGCAACCTCCATACGTAGCAAACTCTGGAACTAAATAGTCCACGGCAATTCCTTATCAATATCACCACCCCACACACAATTCACTGGACATGAAAAGTCCAATTCAAAGTGTTGAAACATTCAATCGAATTCACAATTCGATTAGCACATAGTTCTACAAACTCTCATCCAGTCTCCAATTCAAAAGTTTCATAAAATGCATAAGATGAATTCTCCTTGGCTTTTCAAAACCATTATATAAATTGAATCTTCACCTTGAAGCTCAATTTTTAAGTCTTCATCCACCCACTTCACATAACTTAAAAACTTATTCCCTCCAAACTTAGGATATAAGCCAAATTAATGATATCTATCTTAAATAATAAAGTCTCATATAAAACATAAGATATCATTAAACATTAATGATATAACTTTTAACTCCAAGATTAATTAAATAAGGAAAGACTTAATTAATCAAATTGATCCAACTCCAAATCATGTTGAATGCTGAACGCTGAATTCCACCATCCAGAAATAGAAACTGGCAAGAGGTGACTTACCCAAAATAGTAAGTCCTGACCAAGAGACCCTCAAAACAAAGCATTAGCCCACGAGGGTCGCAATGATGGGCTAACAATCCTGTCCCACTGACAATTGCTAAATCTGGGACATCACAATCCTCCTTCCCCAAGATTGCTTGTCCTCAAGCAATCGCAAACTGAGGTGCTGAAGAATGTCCTCTGATTTCCAAGTGGCATCGTCAATCGGTAAACGGGACCACTTGATCAAAAACTCCCTGATAACTCGTCGACGCAAATGTCGCTCACAAGTCTCAAATATATGTTAGTAATAACTGAGAGGGGGGGGGGTGAA
>MU224186.1:3897091-3920932 GCA_018584345.1 Thuja plicata
AGGTGACTTACCCAAAATAGTAAGTCCTGACCAAGAGACCCTCAAAACAAAGCATTAGCCCACGAGGGTCGCAATGATGGGCTAACAATCCTGTCCCACTGACAACTGCTAAATCGGGGACATCACACTCTACATGGCCATCATGGGAGGGAAGTTTGCTACAATGGAGAAGATTGTCTTCAAAATGCCTTAAGATGCTTGAAGAATGTTTGAGACTTGAGCTTGAATGCTTAGATGCAAAATTGTAGGAGAGCACTTGAACTTCAACTTGCCTTATGAACTTGATGCCCAAATGAGGAGAGATGGGCCGCTTATATACCTCTCATAGCATTTCGAGGATCAAAACTAACACAAACTGATTGTAAATCTTGAAGTCCCGCTAAAACATCGTAACGGGCCACCCATTAAAATTTGAGCCCAAATGTCAAGGTATAGGTCACCTAGGCACCCTATACCTAGGAACATGAGACCAAAATTAAAGGGGGAGTCAGGAATAAAGATAAGATGCTGGAAGAAAAAGAGTCAGGCTACTGGATCAAGCATAATGGACATAAAAATCTCAAAATCGCCAAAATGGGGCCTAATAGAGCATATAATTATAGGTGCTAACTTTTTAGATTGTACATTTAGCCTCCACTTTAGCAGGAGGATGAGACAAACTTGTGCTCGCGGTAAAGTAGATCAATGCATAAGGAAACTTTTATCAAGGTCAAGGAGACAAGGAAACACCAAGCCCCCAACTAACTTAGGCACTGTCTATGGGGCGGGAAATTTGCACCTTAGTAAACAAAATATGTTGTTAACACAATATGTTAACAACATATTTTGTTTACTAATGTGCAAATTTCCTGCCCCATAGACAGTGCCACTAACTTAGGTCCTTATCATATCCAGAACCAAGATAAAAGAGGGCAACACTCAAAAGATAGAGAAAGAAAGAAAGACATGACCAACTAGCCTAGTAAGGTCTAGACTTACTATGGGTCATGTGAAGCTGCAAAAGATGGAATTGAAGGTCTAGCAAGCTATAAAATCTAGTCAACCCATCAACAAAAAAAAGGATAATCGAGTGAAGCATAGTCCACTAGGAAATCTGCAAAGAGAGGATTAGTCCTTAAGGAAAGATTTGTCTCCGTTAAGGGATCCGGAAAAAGGAGATCAGTCATAAGGAAAGCAGTCTCCAAAGGGATCTAGAAAAGGAGGATCGGTCTTAGGATCCACTGAATAATGCACAAGGCATGGTAATGTAATGAGAGGATAGGCCCAAGGAAAGCATTGTCTCCTTAGCCATCCACAAGAGAGATTGCATTGAATTATTGTGTGTGTGTGCACAATGTGGAACAAGGAGCGGAGTGTATGCCCCCACATTAAAGTGATTGCAAATGCCTTAATGGGAGCAATGGCTTTAATGGAGAATACATGCACCCAGAACAGACGTTTCCACTATGAGATGCCCCTAATCAAGGACAAACCACTGAAAATGAAACACATGACAAAAGAGAGCAAAAAAGGGATCTGCTAACTCTAGGGTTAGTATGATCATATGATTACTCATGTATATCAAGAATTATATCAAAATGAAGTGACATCATCCCCTAAAAGTAGCAGAACTACAAGCACAATGGAAGATCACATAAGAGATACAAAGAAGAGTCTTTTTGGGCCAACATTGTGGAGACCAAAAAGAAAGGTAGCTACTACTTTGCGTCATCCCCAATCAGACAATACAAAGGCACATTTACACAACATTTAAAAATAATAGCACATGCACAACATAACATGTATACAACTTATAGAAGAAGTGATACAAATAGAAGAATGTCCCAATAGGTCGATTCCTTTATCACCTTGCGCCAACAGAGCAACAAGGGTTATTTAAAGAAATATAAACAAAACATATGACAAGCAACACATCATGGGGGAAACACAACACGACAGGCAAACACACAAAAGAATCCATTGTACAAGAGGAGCTAGTCAAGCATATTGCCCGCCCCCCAATCTTGGTTTGTAATGTTTAGGGAGCAACATCAAGTACAATAGATGGAACCATCACTAGTTCCAAACAAGGACTACGCTCTAAGGATAAGTCACTTTGTTCGTCACTAGCAAGACATAATTGTTTTGCAAATCTAGAAGGTAAATCATGATTAACATCAATAAGCTCATACATATCATCAGAATCATCAACATTAACATCATTTGCATTAGAAACATTGAAATTATCATCGTCAAAAGTATCTTCTTCATCCAAATTAATCAAAATAGAATCTAAGATGCAAATAGAATCATCATGTTTGTTCAATTTCATCTTCTTTAGATTAACTTCCTTCCATGGACTGCACATAGGTTGGTCAAAGGGAATCAAGGCATCAATGGGTGTTTAGGGGAGGAAAGGTTTTGAGAAGCACGCTCACGAGCTCTAGCATGACATTTATGGCGGCAGTCACGAGCACAATGGTTATGTTTGAAATTTGAGGTGGTTTAGGATCAATCAACATCCGGTTCTTTTCTTCTTTAGGAGGAAGAACAAAAGGCGCCATACTAAATTGAGAGAGCAGCGATAGAGTGTTTATAAGATATAGGAGATGGAACTGAATCATAAATAGGAGGTATGGAAGGTGTAGGAAGTAGTCCAAGTCCAGGGCAAGGAGATGGAAAAACATTAGGATTGCTAAGTTCACAAATCTTTTGGATTTTGAATTTCTGATAGGATAGGAAGTTCTCTTTGCAAGGTTGAATTGGTTGAGACAGTGAAGGTCAAAAGAAGTCAAGGTCAAAGTTCTCACGACTAGCTAAAGGTTGATAGAGACTATGGCTAATTGTAATGATTTCTCCATCATGAGGAAATTTCAAACACGTATGGATAGGAGAGACTATAGCTTTCATGGAAGTGAGCCAAGGAAGGCCAAGTCTGACTTGAAACTGATCGGAAGTTGGGATGACAACAAAGGTGACATCTAAGGTTTTCTTACCAACTTCTACAGGAAAGTAATGGAACCATGGGTGCGACAAGTGAAACCATTGAAAATTTTGATCATCACATCAAATTTGGCATATGAATCTTGTTGAAGGTGTCTAGTGTAAAGATGTTCTTCAGTTATAACATTCACCATGGAAATAGGATCTATAAGGACTCCATGAGAGGAAAGACCATTAACCTTTGCAACGATGTAAAGAGGACCATCAGGTGCCTTAATAGTTTCTTTGGGATCAAATGTAATGCAAAGCTCGAGTTATGGTTTTGGTTTTGGTTCAAATTGATCTATAAGGTTGACAACATTGTTGGCCTCAGTACACTTAGGATCATAGTTCACAATAGTAGGAGGGTCAACAACATGGGTGGAAGAAGCCAAAGAATGGGTAAACTCAATGGTATTGGTAGAATGAGACGGTAAAGGATTGGTATAAATTTACAAGTTTTGGTTAGGAGGGGCAACGGATTTGTTTCCTTGATCATTAACACCCTCAACAGATATAACATTAGAATCAATAAGGTCTTGAACAATAGATTTCAAACGGAAACAATTTTCAATATCACGACTAGACTGATGGTGATATTGTCAAAAGGCTTTAGGATCAAAGGATTTGCTAGTCTGTTTGGAAGGATCAATTTACTTAATAGGAAGGAGGCAGTATTAAAACATTAGCATTAATCAATTTCAACATCACATTATGCAAAGATTCAGAAAGAGGTGTGAAATTACGAGGTCTGAAAATAGATGACAAAGGAGCCACACCTTTGGATGTTGTTGCCACTTGTGCATCAATGTTGTTGATAAATTCTTGAAGTTGATAATTTCATCCACGGAAAGTTGTGAATTTTTTTTGAAAGTGGAAAATTCCTTAAGTTATGAAAATTCCTAATTTCAAACAAGTTGTTGGAAATCCACAAGCACAAGTAAAGTCCTCCTAGCTTAGGATGACTTCAAATTGACTAAGTGCTGAGAAATTCTTCAATGTGCATGAAATCTGCCAAGAAGTTGAGAGAAAATCCACGTACACAAGCAAAGTCTGCCCTCTCATGATGAGAAATTGGCTAAATGTTGACAACTTAGGTGAAGAATGCAGACTAAGAGATGAAATTCACTCTCTAGAACCAACAAAAAGCTAGAGAATTGTGGAATCCAAAGCCATTTGAGGTTGAAATCACCAAGTATACAGAGAAAATTCCAAGTGGGAAAGAGGAAAAGGCCAAGTTTCAAAGGAAAAATGTTTAGTTTGTGCATAGAAAAGATGTATAAGTTTCTAGAGAGAGAAGGTATGAATTTTGGAGAGAATTTTTTAGACGGTGAAATCGCTAAGGAAGCAATGGTGAAAATTGCCTAAGTATGGGAAATTTCATGAAAATCAGACCTGAAAGTGCATTTCCAAGGACGGGACTTCATCATTTCCAAAATTCATAAGGCCATTTCCAGATTAAAGGTAAGATTGGTGAAGCCATTTTAATGAGTTATTGACAATTTTATCAATGTTGCTTTGCAGGTCTGATGCAAAGTGAACAATCAAGGGCAGACAAAGATGAAGGAGATGCTACAACAACTCGAGATTTCCAATTATCAAGGTCAAAGGAAGGAATTCAAATGGTATAAGAAAAGATGACATTCACAAATGAGGAAAACAAACACAACTAAGGACTTCATTACGTACGAAGAATTTCAAGACATGAAGAAGGATGGATGGACAAGGGAAGATTTCAAGGATATCATCCAGATTTCAAAATTCACAACAAGAAGTCCAAGATCCTGGATCGAAGATGAAGAAGAGCATTCAAAAGAAAGAGAATTCCGATTTCAACGGGGTTTAAAAATGATGCAAGTTGGGAATACTTTTCCAAAATCCCAATTTCCCAAAATTGAAGAAGAAATGATCAAAGCTAACTTCATTCAAAGAGATAAGCATGCTGAAGTGGCAACCACTTGTCTCCACCAATCAGATAGTTCCATGCTTGTAGTGTCCAAGTTCATCGAATATGCTGCCAAGGAAAGGATAAGGGGTGCTTTCTTCTAGAGGAAAGTTGCATCTAAGTTGTTCATTTTTCATTGGTTCTTGTTGGATAATCATTGTAAACCCTAATTAGGATATATTTGTCTAAATCTTGGCCTTCAATGTTAAATTGATTTGGGCCCTTCATTTGTTTTTGAACGCCTCTGTAAACCCCATTTCTCTAATTTGTAACGGAGATTCAAAGAGATTTTTGCATAAACACTTCTTAAGTAAATTCATTGTTTAATTGTTGTAAATTTAATGTCTTTTGCAAGTTGCATGGTTTCTTGTCTCTCACTTAGAGTAGATTTTATTTTCAAGTTGCTAAAGTGAATGAAGGATTTGATGGGAATGTTCATTGTGGAACAATATGCTCATACTTTTGATAGTTGGATGATTTTCAACTATTGTGCAAAGTTAGTCTGAACTTGTGATAGAAAATTTAACTTCCATTACTGTATTCATTGTTCGAATGTTGGTGAATATCTATGATGTGAAAATCCTTAGAATACCTTAGAAGATTGCACCATTCTTGTGGAGTTGTTGAATTTGGCGAAACAAGGATAGGTTTCAAATTCCACTTTTGTAGCCTTGTCTCCAGATTTTATAGGATTAGTTCATAGAATTAGTTTAAGGTTATAATTATCTTCTCAAACCCCCCAACTTGCACTTTATTTTAGGAATCTTCGTAAAACCCAAAAAATCCTAAAAAGAAAAAAGGAAAAAGGAAATTCAAAAGTTGAATGATAAAATCTTGAATAACCACTTAAGTCCGCTTGGAGGTTTTCAGTAAATCATCCTACCACAAGAATGAAGAATCTATCTTGAACAAAAAAAACCACACGCATTTGGAGCCTTGGAGTCAACCTTTTTGATCACACAGTTTGGTTGTTTATCACATTGGAGACTTTGTTCAAGAGAGGATAGAGTACCCCCTCCCCTTGGTATTTTATTTTGTGTTGTCTGTGTCATAAAACACACACCAACACAACTCCAATGCAAAAGTATGATCAAGAGGTTGTATTCATGACCTCAAATAATTTGTATTTGGTTGGTTAGCGAGCTCATTATCAATATCCTAATGGAAAATCATAGGTAAAAAAAATCACTGCTCTTGTCAACACCAAAAAGATTGAGAGTAGAATTATCCTCTATTGGAATTGAGTGTGACCTCGTAATTTTCTTAGTAGTTTGTCGCTCAATCATGTAAGCATCAATATTTTTGTCTTTGCAATGCTTAGCTCAATATCAGTTGCATGGATAGCAACATCCACATTAAGAGTAGACAAGCTCTAACGTATCAAATTTTAGTTTTATTGAATTGTGAACTTTTAGCCACTTTTTGGGCTCTTCCAAAGGCTTCTTGGTGAGTTGGGAAGAACTCCAAATTTCTTGGAGTGCTTGGGGTTGGTAATTAGTGACTTGGTTTATGGCAATGAGCTTAGTTGGCCTTGGTGAGTCTAGTGTAATAGCTTGTTGGAAAGGTGATTACGTGTTTTAAATGTTGGGTCCTTTGCACATGAAATATTTTTATTTCAAAAAGGTCTTTGTGAGGATAAAAGGTGAATTCTTATAATTTTTTAAATTGTAAATTCCCTCCAAAAAAGCTATAAAAGGGGTGTTGAGAGTTATTTGTGCATATGTTGTTGATTGATACTATTTTGCTATCAGATTGAATGTAATGACCACCCTTTTTGACAATGCAAAAGATCAACATGCAAACTGAATGTTGCTATTTTCAGCTTCTCAAGGACTTTAAGATTACAAGGTTGATTCAAAAGCTTGTATAGAACAGCATAGAGGATCAACAGTTTCAAGATTTTCCAAAGTACATAAGTTTAACACTCAACATGAAACAATGGAAAAATACCTTGAGAAAGAGAGTTGGGATGATCACAACTAGTTGGGAATGCACATGATGAGCTGTTGGAAACAAGTTGCAGGTCTGATGTTAGATGGTATGGAAGACTACTGCAGCAATACACCAGATGATGCCCAACAATGAAGATAATCATTACAAATTACTGTCCCACAAAGAGATACCTTGGAAATAAGCAATTAGAGCTGATACAGGTCATGCACACTTGCTTCCTTGCTAGAACAGGGACCATTTAAGGTCTGTTTGACTGTAATTATGCACCATATTCACTGTACAGCTTTTGTATTGCCCTTTTCAAACATACCCATTGAAGAAGAATTCATCAATTATCCAAACACAGTGGAAAATAACAACCAAAAATTAAAATAGTTATCTTCTCAGGGCCTGATATAGCTCAGATCAGACTGCACGTCACTCTTGAGCACTATCCAACAACTGGTCGCAACACCTAATGCCACCTTTCCAAATTCCAAACAATTTAAGTTTGTTATTCCATGGCAAATCAACACCAAACACCAATGAAACTTGTTGGATGCATGCTCCAGAAGTCGAACAATGATTTCAGCTTGTCCAATGTAAGAAGACCTCATAATGGTAACCAAAGTCTGGGCACCACCAGAAATGATGGAAAAGTCCCAAGCAACTAGGTGCTTCAGCCTAGAATACTCACACCATGCCTTATAGGAGCCTTTTATGACTTGTAACGAAATAGGGAATAACCTCCAACATTGGAAATTATGTCCTTTATTACCTGTATGGTGTGTATGACAAGGAAAGGTTCTAAACAATAAGCAACATCAGTTTGACAAACCCTTACCTGCAAAGCGTACGACCAAGCCTGGAAGGAAGGGGTTCAGCTAGTTAATTATATTCTTTTCCAATTGCCCAAACTCATAACTTCAAACAATCTCTGCAAACTGAAGACCAAACTCCAAAGTGTCTGCCAAATCAAAACACATCAGATACCTTCATTCTAAAACCCCTAATCTGAAACTTTGTTTTGCACATTGGCGATTCTTGAATAGAACCACTCCAAGTAGCTAGGGATTATAAGCAATTTGAAAGTATAATAATTATTTTTCCCTCAAAATTGACCTTTTCGAAATAATAATGATATTTCATGTGCAAAGGCCACCTCAACTAGGTATCCACCTTTTAAAACATTTTATTATTTTTCCAATGGGCTATTACAGTTATCCTTTTATTATTTCTTGACATTACACAATGTTAGTGAAATATTAATTAATTATTCATAAACTCACCTAAGTTGCAGATGATAAAATTCATAAAATTCAATCGGACTCAACCTTTGATCACACGGGGATGATATTGGAGATGAATGATGATGATGGGAGCTGAGCGGGTGACTTAATAAAACATACATGCTCTCCACAAGTTTTGGAGAATACACTAGGAGCTTGAAAATGCTTTTGAAAGTGTCATAGTGATACCTACGCCAGTTGAGCTCATGCCACCGAATGAAACATAGAATTGTTGAACCTGCATCTTCAAAGAAGTTTAGAGTTCTCCCAAGAACATCTAGTCCAAAACTTGGAAATTGGCTAAAAGTTGACAAAACAATTATGTGTAAAAATAGGGACATTATAGTCCTCCCTCCCCAAAATTGCTCGCGCTTGAGCAATTTCCAATCTCAAATAGACAATACATGCTTGAATCACCAATGGAATCCCTGGATCCCAAACCAATCTAAGAGGTATGTAGCTCCTTCTACCTAGAGCACTACACAACTGGGCATTTGCAATGTAACCTCCTAAAGTCGTCATGTAAGAGGAGCAACCAAACTTCGTAAGATCTTAATCAACTCTATAGAAAATTGCTCACCACTATCAAGAATCTATGTCCCCATTAGAATTTTTTTGAGAAAGTAAATGTTAACTCCCTCATTTTCAAGATCTTGCACTTGAGCATAATGGTTGCAGCTGTAAAGCAATCCATTGTCCAAACCACAAGTGATAGTTGGAAACAAGAAATAACAGCTATTTGGCGCCCAAACACACATCCAACATTGAGCCTAGTTAACTGCATTAGTAATTCCCTTGATCTCAACAATAAACTAACCTTGTCATAAGGCTAAATAGTTTGAAACTGTGTAAACTTGCAATTGTCTGAGTCTGACATTAACAACTTATATTCTGATTTTGTAAAAAATTAGCACCCGGCAAGAAGAACAATTGCTGCAACAATGAAAATCCTCAACCCAAATGAAAAACCCGATTATTACATCAGCCGAAAACATCCTTTCAATTGTCCTTGGATCACACACCATTTTCCTTTACATGTGGCTAGGCTATCAAGAATGATAACAAGGTGGTTGAACAGCTCTTCAACCCATTCATGATAGTTTTCCAACTTGCATCTTATCCTTGTGCCCTTAATGCAAGTGTTTTTGCAGCCTCTTCATTGCCCTTGTCACCAGCCATTCAGTCTTGGCATTGAAATGCTGATCTCTTATGGGCTATTGCTGTCAAAATTTGCTCATCCATCCTTTTCCGTCATCACTCCTTCCAATGGATTCATTTAATTCTATCAGTGTGTTCATTCCAAAGCCTCCTGGCTTTGGTGCAAGTGCCTAAACACCTCCAAATGAATTACTTCATGCATTTTGTCCATGCCAACTTCAAAGCCCTGGGATACCGCTGTATCAGTAGTTTTATTCTAGGGTCAATTTAGGTTAGGATTAGGTTTAGTTTTGGTCTTGGTAACATCACTTTCTAATTTGAACCTAATATTATCATCGCGCATTGTTCCTTGTTATGTTGTCTTGTAAAAGACAAATGCTAGTGCAAACAAAGAGTATTCCTGATCTAGGATTGTGAATAAGAATTGATAAGGATATTGAATGTGGGAACCAAATTCCTATGAAGTGATGGTTCTATTACATAGTAATTCTTGATTTCTTGTTACCTATAGAACGCTAGAATATTTTAATGTATCTTGTGTTTTAAGAAAATTAAGAGAAAATAACTTCTTACATTGTAGACAAAACATATAGGCAATAGGAAAACCTTACTAAAGATGTGGTAACTCCTATTCTTATAGTTGAAAACATAATTTATGTCAAACATTATATATTGGGAGACTGACATAAGTGTTCAGAAGTAAATGAATGAACACGTGGACATGAGATTTGGAATAGTGAAAAAGTCTTGTAGAGCAATGAAAATTATGATTGAAGATACGAGTTGTTGATAATTTGTTAGTCTACAAACAACATTTGAGCTGAAAATTGAGTGTCAACATATCAAAATATGAGTTTGTTCTTTGTTGGCCTATTTTTCTACTCGAGTTGTTACAAAGATTAATGTTGATAATAGTTTAGTTTTCCTTGAATAGATCCAACATTTGGTTAATGAAAGTTCAAAATTATTGATTAGAATCTTCTTGTTGTAGTGTTTGTTTTTGATTGTTTGTTGAGCTTAACTTTTTTTTTAATTTACCTGTGTAGTAAGGTATTCACATGTTGGCTGCAAACAATGGTAATAGGTGAGGCTTCTAGATCACCTTCCTAATTTTATCCACTTCTAGTAATCTTATGCTTAACCTAATAGTTGTAACTTCACTTAACTCTAGGGAGAGTATAGAGGTTAATGTTGAGAGACCATCTTCCCTAAGAACTCGGGATACGTGGTGAACAATGTCTCTTTCCCTCTTGAAATGAAATCCACATTGCATATACAAGAATGAAAGCAACATTTTAGCAATAATTTTAGTATAAGCCATATTGTGGCTTTCATTGTGGTATAGATTATACATTAGTTCTCGTTTCCTTATTTTGTATTGCATTCTAGCAACATTTGGTATAAACTAAACATAATAAGAATAAAAGCACCTTGGGAAAGCACTTTCCAGAAACTACCCAACTTGCAAAGCACCAAAAATAATGTATTTCTAGCAACAAATAGTTATAATACAACATCAAGCTCCAAACCTTCCACTGAGATCAACACTATCAACCAGGAAGGTAACTGTATAAGATGACTTGCTTTTACAGTAGTGAGCAACTGGTGTTATTGGTGTTGGGATATTGATCCAAGAATTGAGAGGCACAAATCCCACTCCATATTTCTCAAGATACCCTTAATGAGAAACTCAAATGGAAAGTCTCTTATTGCAAATAGTTTGGTCTTTGTCTTTGTTTGTTTGTCTTTCAGCTCTACTTGGGAGTCGTAAAGGGAATAACTTCATCTTTGAGTTGTTGCAACCTCTATTGCTTAATAGTTTCATCCAATGTTGAATTTGAAGGTGGTTAAGGATTACATAGCATTCTCAGTGCTCCCCTTCTTAGTATGGAGTGCCTTAAGCAGGAGTGAGGAGCACCGAGAGGAGGCTCTCATTGGATGGGAGTCTTTGAAGGAGTTCTTGCGTTCTCGGGTGGAGAAGATGATGCAGTCAACAACCACAAAGAAGGGGGCAAGAAGGTGGTTTACGGCCTAGAGGACTACTGGTACAATGGCCCTATGGGGAAACCAAGAAGGGCATGATAGCGGTTGGCATTTGCATTCTAGGTCTTCTAATGTCCTGGTTTTTGAATTTTTTCCCATTCTTTATGTAGGGCTCCTGGTGTAAGTTGACTTGGGGGTTGAGTCCTTTTGGCCTAGTATGTTATAGTGGTTTGTATTTTTTCTGTTGTTTAGGTGCAGGCCTTGTTTTTGTTTATTCTTAGACTATTAATTTTATTGTTTATAATTCGGCAAGCTCTGATGGACCAAGCATTCAATGTATGTAAGTAGTGATTATGCGATGGTGTTGGTAGGGGTTTAGGATTTGTTTTTCAAGTTGATACATTCTCTTTGTAATAGTTTATTTCTAAATATTAATGAAAATGAATTATTCACTAATAAAAAAATGGATTGCATAACATTCTGTTATAGTAGGCTTGTCTCCATATTCCATACTTTTTGATCCTGCATTTGGAGTCTATCCTATTTTATCAATAATTTTTTCTACAACCCATGCTTGCAAAATAATAAATTTGTATTATATCTATAATTATGAATAGCTTTATCTTGAGTTATATAGTGTATTTTTGTTATTTATACTGTAACACAACGTAGATCTTATGTTTATATAGGTATAATTTACGTAGTCTATCACATCACCATGTCTATAAAGATTATTGTGTGATTGTAGAGCAAAGTGAAAATGCTCATTAAAATAGGAATTTTTGTGACTTTTTACACACCATCACCCCATTGCAAATGGGGACTCCTCTTTTGTTTGGTAATTTTAGGGTTTTGGCAGTAGAAAGTTAGTTTGAGCTCCATAAGCTTCAGTTTTGCATTGAGAAGTGATTAAGCCCTTGGGTTTCCAAGGTTATAAAATTGGCCAAATTTTGAGGGAAATTCTTGAAGTGTTTGGATGTTTTGGCTAGTCAAATGGTCTTTAGGATGTCTTAATGTCATATTTTACTTGCTAATTTGGACTAAAATGATGAAATCATGCAAGAGATGTGCAAAGTCCTTATGAGTCATTTTTCCACCACATTTGTACCAAAAGCCCCTATGGAAATCAATTTCCAACTAAGCCCTAGTGCAAAGTCCCTATAAGGGGTGACTTTTCATTCCCGGAGGACAAAAAACAAGTAAAATCTAAGTTCAAAAGGCCAATAGTCCACTCCAGGGAGGCAAAAACAAGCGAAAATCATGTTGGAAATCTCATTTGTCCCTATGGAGGTCGAATTTCCACTCCTGGGTATAAGGAACAAAGTCAAAATGCAATAGTCCCTATTAGGGTCGTTTTTCCACCAGCCAGACACTTGGAAAAATTTGGGATAAAGTTGGAGTGGAAAATCCCTATGGACAAGGAATTTCCACATTGTCCCTATGAGGTAGTTTCTCCACTGGGTTGACACTTAGAAAAATTTTAGAATGGAAGTGGAAAGTCCTTATGGACATGGAATTACCGCTAGTCGCTGACCATAGAATTTCCACTTTGTCACTATGAAGCCAAATTTTCCACTTGAAGAGTAAAGGACTCAAGTTGTCCTTATGGACAAGGAATTTCCACTTGTCCTTGTCCCTACAGGATTTCCACTTGTCCCTATACAGTTCAATTTTCCCCTTGGTTGGCAAATGAGAAAGAAAAGAGTTGTCCCTATGAGGGGCTAATTTCCCCTTTGTGGAGTGAGTGAACATGTGAGATGAAATTTTAAAGGGACTAGTTTGTCCATATAGAGGTTGAATCTCCACTGTAGAAGGTAAGTTAGTTTCCATATGGATTTGTCCTCAGGGGCTTCGAATCTCCACAATGAGGACTTGTGCAAGTTTAAGGGTGGATTTAAAGAGGGCTGAGGTTGTCCTTATGTGCATAGATTCTCCCCCTTTTGACCTTGTGAACTTTTGAAAATAAAAACTAAATGCAAATCAAAGGAAACTAAGTAGAAGTTAATCTGCACGGGTCCCCATGTTTTAAGAGGCAAAAATCTATTATCCCACATTTGTTGTGGATATGCATATCCAAGCCCAACATGTTTTAAAAAGACCACTGGGCAGCAAGAGAGAAGTACAATGCAAAGGCTGAGGAAAGACCAAAGTCAAAAAGGGAGACATTAAAGCCAATTGATCAAGGAGAAGGCCACTAATAACCAGCGATTCACGGAAAGGTTGAATGCAAGAAATCGCAAGTTTTGGTGAAAGGAGGATTGAACATTTTAAAGTCTGACGTAAACCAAGTGTGCTAAAGTCTGATCATAATGACTACAAAGGCAGCAATCATGAGGAAAAATGAGGAGTAGAAGGGAATCACAAGTGTTGGTAAAGGAATTCACAGGTGCTTCAAAGGATGCAAACAGCCTTGAGGCCTTAAAATCAAACCTCCATTAGGTAGTGTTGCAGATTTTAAAGGGAAAATCAAAGATAATTATCAGAAGCCCAAGGGGACGCAAATCATATATTTAGATTAAGATCTAAAAGTGTTTTGAGTCTTTGACAAAGGGGCAGCGATTCTGGAAATGTGAAGAAGAAACTTTAGGTCTCATCATATTGTGCAAAGATAAAAGGAGTTAAGAGGCTGCGAACACATAAATCTTAGACCTAGGTCTGAGAACTCCTTTAGGACTGCAATTTTCAGAGGAAAAATAAAAAAAATTCAAAGTTTGTTCTCCCTCAAATCCAATCTAGGGCACAAGGAAAGGCACTTTTTGCTAGGAAAATCAAACAATTTAAGGGGGAAGTTGTCTAGGTAAGCATGATTCAAAATATGTCCTCAAAAATTAGAACCTTGTTCTATAGACAAGGTTTGATTTTCATCTCCAACTTTTCAAATATCCTCCATCGGAAATGTCTTTGCAAGTGTATAGTTTGATTTTCAAAGTTTAAGGGATTAAAATTGGGTTGTTTTAAGGTGTCTTTGGACTTTGCTAAAAGAACCAGTCAGATGTTAAAATGTTGTCTTCATTATCAGATCTTAGGACCAACACCTAGATGGTATTTTGTAGGGTTTGAGTCTTATTTTTTTGAGTTTGTTGGACTTGTCTTCAGACATGTTTGCAAACTTGATTTTCAGACTTTGTCCTCAGACTTTCAGACTTATGTCTTTGGATTTAAAATTCATTTGCAACTTTAATACTCTAATATTCTGAGTCAAAAAGCATCATATTAATAACAAAATTAGGGATAGTAAAGTCTAAAGTTAGTTTTCTCAATCAAATTTCTTTGCAAAGTGCTAACTTCGAGCTTCATATAGGATAATGGCTAAGACTAAAGGAGGGGTGACAGCTAGGAAGGTGCAGATGAAAAGGATCATGGAAGGCTATTATCTTGAGTCTCAAATGTCTTCCAAATGGAAGAAGATTAGTGATACCAACTTTGAGCACCTGAACATGAAGAGGATGAAGCAGAGGATGTTTGAAACCCAAGATCAGTTGCCTTCACCTATGGCTATCAACATTATGAAGAGTGGAATCTACCATGCAACATGATTCCCACCAGCTATCCAATGTAATGAACTCATGGTGGAGTGTGCAAGGCACTATGATCCACAGTCAAGGATAGTCAACACTTCCAGAGGAGCAGTGCTTGCATTTCTGAGTGAGAAAGTAGTAAGGGAAAATTTTGGAATTCCCTATCATCCAAGAATGCAAGTGAGGACAAGGAGGAAGCTCAATACATGTTCGAAAAGAGACCAGAGGCATGTGTGGACATCATAAATAAGGGATGGATCAATGAACCTAGGAGACATCACTCCAAGTTGCCCAAGAAACTCATAAGTACAGACTTCAAGGACAAGTACAATGATATGATCTTCATGCTAAACAGAAGTCACGGGAGCACCTCAAGGAGTTGTATTTGAGAATTGGATGTTCTATTTCATAGAATAAGTCTTAGCAGGAACAATAATGATCAATTGGGCTAAGGTAGTAAGCGACAAGTGGGACATCCAATTAAGGAACTTGGAGAGGACAGAGACATTCTATATGAGCTCTTACATGGTCTTCCTATCGGCGAGGAACATCAAATACACAAGCTTAATATGCAAGGGCAAGGTAGGGAATAAGAAAGGACAACTTAAGATATACAATTGCCATCCTAAACTTCAACTCCACAAGAAGGGAAACTATAGGAGAGTTAATGATACATTTTCCATGTATATCACACACTTGCTACAAGGAGGATTGCATAAAGGTTGTCCAAAGAGGCAATGACATTGGTAGAAAGATATGGGTCCTAGTTCATAAGGATTCAAGGATTCACTTCCCAGCCTTACAAGCTTCCAAGGTATCCTATAGACAAGTTGGTGTTACTTGAGGTGGTGAGACAATTATCAGAATTTGATCATATTCAGAAGGATCATAAGCAAGGTATGACCTTCCCTATTACACTTGGTAAAATGTTGGAGATGTGTCCCACATCACTAGCGGTAAGACAACCAACACTGAGTTGCAATTCTATGAACTTGGAAACTATAAGGCTAGGGATCAATTCGATCAATTCCAGAAGATCCTCACATCCAAGGGAAAGAAATACAAGCACAAGGTGGATTTAGAGGACTATTGGGTGAACTTGACAAATGAGTATGCGATAAGGAGGAAAATTGATGACATTATTTTGCCATTAGTATACAAAGAAGATCTTCGGTAAACACAAACCGAAAGACAGGACAAGAGGAAACCGAAAGACAAAATTTCAAAAACTCTGAAAGCACAGATATCAGAGATCACTGAACATTGCTAAGTACATAGAAAATTGACAACACAGTTTTGTGTGTAAACCGAAAATGCAAAGTGAAAAGATAAAGAGGAACCCGACAGTGGAACCCGACAAGCAGGATATAGTGCGACCCGAGAGAACAATCAAAGAGGAACCCGAGAGAACAGCTCAAGCAAGGAACCCGAGAGACAGTCAACTGATTTCAGAGCATAACTGACCGACAGAAACTGAAAGTCAGTTGAAGCCCGCAAAAAGTGGATCTGACTACCACGTCAGATAAAACATTCATATTCTATTTATAGAGTCTTGATTTGTTTTAAAACCATTACTTAAGGGACAAGAAACATTAATGTAAGTGTTTTAATCAGTCTAACTGATTTAAAACATATAGACTAGGAGATCAAGGTAAAGTTGTAAACCTATGATTATAGAGTTAATATTGTTTTACATGAAACTTAATTAGGTCAATCTATCTTATAAATAGATGTTGTAATCATTCATTATTATGGATGAGAGGATGAATGTAGCCTACGAGCACATCTATAGATCAGACTGAGAGTTTCAAGAAGCAGAACAACAAAAGTTGAATTTGGTTATCAAGAACCAAGAACAGAGGCTACCGAACAACAGAGGTATTATTCAATCACACTAGGTGATACACTTATACATGTAATCTTAAATGGATTTGTAATCAGCAATAGGAGATTGCATACACTCAGGTCAAAGTGTAATTTGCTTACATTCTAACAAGTGAAGCAAAGTGTAAAAATCCTTTCAAGGAAGGTGGATTTAACAATCCAATTGTAAATCTCTTAACCGAGTGCACACTAAACAGTGTAGCTAAAGCTCTTAACAGAGTAGACTTTAACAGGTCTCCACAGATACTCCTAACAGGGTAGATCATCAGAAGTGATCAAATTGTAAGCCTTAACCGGCCCCTTCCAATCTGCAGATAGTGAAGAATTTGTGGGTGCCATCCCCACCGCAATTTTTACTTCCTAACAAGAGTTTTTTGTGTTATCATATCTTGTGTTATGTGTCAATTACTTTCATTAATGTTTCTATGAATGTTCACATGTTTGTTAAGTTAAAGAATTGATAAGTCTTACACAAAGATAGTATAGATCAGATGGTTGGATATACAATTGATTACACAAAGGATAAAGGTTGAGAAATAAGAAAGTTTTAGAGGTACTGATTCACCCCTCCCCTCTCAATACACACTTTCCAGTAATTCCAACAATTGGTATCAAAGCTCAGTCTCTTATTTGGAAAGCTTAAAGGCTTAAGAGAAAAGATCATACAATAGAAAAGTACAGACTTGACAAAAGTATTGAGAATAAGAAGCTAGAAATTCGGATCTTCTATGAGTAGTATAAAGAAGCTAGAATCAAGATGAGACAGTTGTTAGATGAAAGAAAGATTATGGCATCTCGCTGTAATGAAACAGATTACCATGAGGAAGAGATACCAGATTTCTTTGAGTCATCAGAATCTACTACAAGCAAAGCATCAGATACATCAAAAGAAAGCATCACAAGCTTAAATGAAATCAATCAACATCTGGCTGGACAAGTGAAATCTCTGCAAATCGGTCAAGAGACATAGACGGTAAGAATGATTGATGTCATGAACAATGCTAGACAAGCTGAGCAAGAAAGAACACTAGCAATTGATGATAGAAGGAAGATTACTGAAAAGCTACAAGAGAAAGAGTCAGAAATACAAAGGCTTACAGAGCATCACCATGAGATTACAAATCAGATTATTCTGATGAGTCAACAGGCAAATAGAATGAATACAGAACTCTTTGAAAGAATAGAAGCTATCGGTGAGCTAAGGGAAGAAAATGAAAAGCTGAAACAAGAAATAAGAATTCAGCAACAACACAATGAAATTATTAAGAGAGCCGAAGAAAGCAATAAAAGAATGGATGATTTTCTTGATGGACAACGAAGAGTCAATAACAACACCGATCTAGGCTATATCGAGAATGGAGAATCACCCAATCAAGCTAATCCAAAGAATGTCTATGGAAATCCAAGACCAAGAAAGCTAACATGCAATCAGTGTGGAAAGCAAGGCCACACATCAAATGTATGCAGGAGCAAAATGAAAGGTATTCCTAAATCTACATCTTCATTCATAGGATTCTATTATAAATGTAACAAGAAAGGACATAAAGCATATGAATGTAAGTCTGAGATAAAAGAATCGAAGAAGGAAACCTACATGGACAAATATTGTCCTACTTGCAAAATGAATGGGTACACTACTCTTGAATGCTGGAAAAAGAAAAAGCAAGGATGGAAGCCTAAAGGTCGAGAAAATGCCTATCAACTGAAAAGAATCGGTAACCAGTACATATGGGATTACAACACATGGACAAATTGTACAACATATGGAAGATTTGGTCACATTGCTACAAACTGTATGAGACAGTGGACAAGAAAGTTTAGAGGCTGGACTAACCCCGGAATGACATGCTTACACTGTCATAAAGTTGGTAATCTCAAGAAAGACTGCAGAGACCGAATGACAAAGACTAGCACCTTTCCCAATGGAAATACCATTGAAGACATTCGGAAGATGAGAAACACAATGTCGAGGAAAGCTACTAACACCGATGAAGCTAGAACAAGCAAAGCAATTGGTGACACCCTATCCAATGGATCTGGTGACATCACCATCCCCACCTAACCAGAACAAGTATGGAATTGCATTACCCCAAGTTATATTTTGCATCAGTTCCAATCATACATAGTTGAAATACCAAATTAGCATGATTATAGATGCACTATGGTATTACTTGTTAAATTCTGTACAAACTATTTCATCAGTCAATACATACCGAAATCCATCGGTATACACTCAAAAGCTGAATTGTCTGCATTTATCGAAACCCGTCGGTTAACATGTAAAAGCAAAAGTTGCTAGTATAAACCGAGACTCGTCAGTAATCAAGCAAGTAGACAAAGTTGTCTTTGTCTTACACCGAAACCCATCGGTAAAAGCAAAAAGTTAGACGACTGCCCCGAACCATTGCGTTGACACCGAAAAGAGAAGTTAGTGTTTAAACCCACGACTCCATCTTCACACACCGAGTGGTTGAGCATTAATGACTTGACTTAGGGCAAACGTCTATAAAAACTGCGACGAAAGGGTTTCATTATTCACTAGCGAGCAGAGCAGAGCAGAGCGACAAAAGCAGAATTTGAGCACACAACGACAGCATCTCAGAGCAACTTCAACTCGACTCACAGCACTCCAAATAGATCAGTGACCACTACAGAAGTAAACAATAAGTTCCTAAGTCAACCGAGAACTTTGTTTTATGCATTTACAAAAAGCTCTAAATGTCTGAAACAATGGCCACAACTTCAAGAACTGCCAAATTGAAAAGCATCAAGAAGGATAAGGTCAAACTTATCAAGAATTCTACCTGTGAGGAATCACATTACAAGATATGCCTAGAGGTTGCATCACAACCCGACAATGCTGGAGCATTCTCGCGAATACCAGCTAGGGTTTTGCTCGTCGAAGACGTGCGAGCATACATTCACTGCAAGATTGCAGAAATCGACGACTTGGAGGTTGAACAAGCTTTCAAGAAGCTATGTAATGACGATAGATCTATTAAATATGAACACAAGCACATAGAGGTGAAAGGGCTCACTAATGCCGTACTATTCCCGAAGGTATTCAAGACCGAGTGGATTCGGTTAGTACTGAGCAGGATCCACAATCACAAGTTATGGCTAGATGAGCCTAAAACAATAACACGAGATGTTATTCATGCAGTCACCAGTTATCCAATAACCGATAAGGTAAAAGCATTAAAGCACCCACCCAAGGCTGAAATTGAAAAGAATACAGGAGCTAAGTGTGATGGAAGAGAACTTAAGGTATCCACTATCACAGATGATGAATTGAAATGTGGAGCATGTGTCCTAGGCTACAAATTCTTTCAAGCTAGCAAGATGAACAACATAGCATCCAGAGCAGTGGATACAGCTTATAAGATTGTAAAGAAAGGAACTCAGTTGGATGTATTTGAACTCCTACTCAACCAGTTGGAAGAAAACTTAAAGACAATCAGAAATGCAAAGACAAATTCATGTAAGTTTGGTTCACTTATCATGTGCATTTTCTTTTACTTCCAAGAATCTTTTCCATCAATAGGAAATGTAAAATGGGATACAACTAGACCAGACACCATACAGATCAGTGAGTTCATAACATCACTGGGAGACAATTTTGAGACAGTTATGGATGAGTACTTTACTGGATTCAAGGAGAGAATGCAGAAAAGAGTAAGGATCCCAGAGCAACTAATTGAGAAATTCAAGAATGATATATGTTTCATGGTTGACACAGACCACACATACATCAAGCCTGTTGTACCAAGGACAACATGGCTACAACCATTAGACTATGAGGTAAACATTGATCAAGCATCCAATGCAATTGATGCATTGATTAATGAGCCATTAGATAAAACACAACCAAAGTTCGACACTTATGAAGAGGCCAAAGCAAGAATCAAAACTGGATTGGTTGTAAAGCAAATAGACAGGAAGAAAGATAAAATGGTAAAGAACTTGAAGAAAAGATTGTCGGTTACAGAGGAAGAAACTGAACAAAAGGAAGAGACCGAAGGACAATCACCTATCGGTGAGGCTGAGCAGGAAAGTGACTCTGAGTCTACAGAGTCAAATACCCCCTTACCAACACCAGCTAAGAAGCCAAGAAATACAGCAGGACAAAAGTCCTTCACCTTTGAAGAAAGGTCAAGTAAGGACCTATAAGAGAAAGCCTCCACCCAAACAGTCCAAAGCTACAAAAAGAAGAAAGTTCATTAGAACTAAGGAGGACATTGAGGACACAGAACGAGATGAAGCTGTCCAACAAGAAAAGAATAAGATTCCTAAAACCATTGATGAGGTATGTGCACAAATGATTAAATCGGGATCAATTACTGACTCCAAAGTCAGAAGATGGATAACTCTAGATCCCTTGGATCAAAATAAGATTGAGGAAACAATCATCAAGATGATGTGCATATACAAATACCTCCCTATAGAGATGTCAGACAATATGCCCAAAGAACTTCAAGACAGGATATCGGCAAGATGGACATTTGCCTTGCACTCTGAAAAAGTAATCAGGAAAAGAGCCCTAGTATCAATCATGCCTCCCGAATCAAAAATGGAGGAGATCCAAGAAATGATGAAGGTTCATTCCAAAAGGTTCTCATCGAAGTTGAGATCCTACCAAGTGCTTAAAGGAAACCTATTGGATCTAGACAGAAAGAGTGAAGCAGAATGGAGGAAAATACTAAATATTCCTAAAAAAGATACAAGTCCCGTGCCACAACAAGCTCTTACTGAAAATCAAGAATCCAAGGATAATCAGGCTACTAAGAGCACCGAACCAATTATCATCACAGATGTTGAATTGGACAAAGAAGAAATGGACACCACAGGCAACAAGGATATGGATGTTGCAGATGAGACATGGCCGGACACCACTATGGACAACATTGTGGACAATACAATCATTGACATTATCGATGATCTAGCAAAAGAAATACAAAAAGATGAAGATGTCACTGTTACCAAGGACACAACCGACGAACAGGACACTACAATTGATACCACACAGGTGAACATACCAGGCAACATGCCAATATTGATGGAAGCCATCAATATACTCCAGGACAAGGAGAAATCACCTACAAAAGATTCAAGCATTCCCAAGGATGCAGGAAATGAAAGAAAGACTAAACCGATGATCAAAATGTCATTGGAGATACTCAAAATGTAACCGATACTGACAAGGTTACAAAAGGAGATTTAAAGAAAACAGATGTAGACACCAATGAAAAGAATGCACAGACAAAGGAAGATGAAGCAAGTAAGGACATCGATGAAGGAGATAAACCAAAAGATGGCACTCCTGCAGAAACCGAAAAGGTTTCTACAGATAATGTAAAGGTTGATGTGGAGACGTCCACTCAAAACCAACAAGCAGACACTGAGGCACAGCAACGAAAAGATGCAACACCCCCAATCACTTCATCCAACACAACAGACAAAGTCGAGAAGCTGGCTATGGTTCTACATTCAAGTGAAACTCAAAAGAAGAAGAAGAAAACCAAGAAGACAAAGTTGGAAGTCACTCTAGATGAGATAATTGAGACACCCAAATGTGACCCGACTACACTAAACTATGAAGCACTCAAAGAGTACAATGAAATATGCCAAAGAAAGGCACTATAGGAGAAGTTAAGAAAGGAGCACCGAGACTCCATGGTACTAGAAACAACTAGGGACATCTTGAGTCAAATTGTACCCGATGTTGATGTTGATCACAATAGACCTATCCTTGATCAACTAGCCACTCTCATCGAAGCCATTACAACACAAAACATTGATGCAGAAAAGGCAATTGAGGAGAGAGCAGAGCAGAAATACTAGTTCAAACTCATTGAAAAGATCAGCCAGGAAGTGGCAGGAAACAAGGTAAAGCTTCAGAATTAACAAGTGAATTAGATCCAATAATTACTAAAGCTATTTCCTGATGACATTAATTTTGCCATTAGTACACTTAGTGAAAAACATTGACAGAGATCATCGGTACAAGCATTACCGGCAGACTACAAACATTACCGACAGGCAGTGAGCATACCCGGCAGATCAAAGTGTCACGCAAAAATGCTAAGTATGGAATTGACCGACGAACACTGGCAAGTGTTGCACCGACGAAGTGAACAGGACATCACCGACGGGTCAATAACATAACATGGAGATCATCACCGACGATACAAGTTTTGAGAACAAAATCGACACAACACAGAAAAAGCATACCCGACGAACAGTTCAAAAAAGGAACACCAACAACAAAGAAAACCGACCGTCAGAAACGACAGTCAGTTAGAGAACCCGCAAAAAGTGGATCTGAGTTTTATACGTCAGATAAAGCATTGTAATTCTATTTATAGAGTTTTAATTTGTTTTAAATCATAACTTGAGGGTCAAGCAAGCTTTATGTAAATGTTTTAAAGCATCCTAACAGATCTAAAACATATATAACTAAAGATCAAGGTCAACTTGTAAACCTTGGATCTAGAGTTAACTTGCGAAAGTGTGAATCAAGAATTGAGCTAAAATCTAGTATAAATAGATGTTCAATCAATTGTGAATTATGAATTCATTGTTGTTGATAGTCACACAGAGCATCTAGGGAGCAGAAGGCAGAATTCATGCAAAGTTTAGAAATAGATCACATTAGTTGTTAAGAACACAGAGGCTATCGACGACCAGACAAAGGTATTATTCAATCATGGAAAGATGATTACTCATACATAGGAAGCTTTATTGGATCTGTTATCAGCAATAGGAGATTGCATACATCATCAGATCAAAGACTTATGTAGTTGCATTCTAACAAGTGCATCACATCTAAAATCCTTTTGTAGGTGGACTTAACCGTTCTTTACAAATCTCTTGACAGAGTGCACACTTAACAGTGTTGCTAAAGCTTCAAAAGAAGTAGATCTTAACAGGTCTCCACTGTAATACTCCTAACAGGGTAGGTCATCAGAAGTGACCAATTGTAGGCCTTAACCGGCCACTTCGTATCTGCAGATAGTGAAGTCTTGTGAGTAACAATCCCCACCTCAGTTTTTACTTCCTAACAGGAGTTTTCTGCGATATCATATCTTGTGTCATGTGTTATCTATTTTCATGAATGTTTCTTTTATGGTTACATACTAAAGAACTTATGATATGATTGCATATACATAAA
>MU224186.1:3939660-4008390 GCA_018584345.1 Thuja plicata
ATGTCCCATGAAGGGACATGTCTCTCCTAGCCTCATTCCTAATATAAATGAAAGAGAGATTGTTGCATTTGGAAAACACATACAAAATAGAGTGCTATTTCATTTGCAGCTATCCTAAAACTTAACAGAACCCGATTCACCTTCAGCAGTATACAAAGCCAGTGATTAGAATTCTCAGTTATGAAGGAGCTCTCTCGTAGCTACCATAAACATTAACATTGAACAACAGTTCTAAGCAAGAAGAATGTTGCAAAAGCAATGTGTTTGTGAAGAAATGTATAGTGAGCAACAGATAGCTCCAAAAGAGCAGAAGGAGTTCTTAGGAGCTCTAGGATTGTTGCGATTGGGTGCAGCTCCAGATAAATTAGTTTATATCAAATATTTTATTCTGAGTTTAAAATAGATTGTGAATGTTTGTTTCATGATTTATTAGAAAAGGAATTTGCCTATCTCCAACTGTGTTGTGTTTTATTTGTATTATGTGCATTGCAATTGATTGGCAAACTGAGCATCAGTCTCAATGGAATGTATCTTTTGTTTTGGGAGTTTAAAATTTCTAACATTTTTATGCTCACTTTTGGGATAGTTCAGTTGGTCTAAGGGGTCCTACAGTCAATACCAATATATGTCGTCCCTATACTATCACTTTAGGGTAAGGCAGAAACAGAGCTCATAGCTTGAAAAATGATTTTATGGCAGCGCATGGAGACTTTCAGATTTTCTGCAAATGAAGATGAAACCGTGGCAAAAGGAAGACTCTACAGTGGGAGAACAACAAAATACAAATAACTTTCCATGCTTAGTGCACAAATTCAAATGTTGAAAATCCATTAGGAGGAAGATATAAAAAGTAGATGAAACAAACAAACATGTTCTATACATTGTCAGCCAACAAGGCACAACCAAACAAAAGCAACCCAACAATTAAAAACAAATATTTTACCAGGTTGTTCATCGCTTCCGAGCAAAATGTTTATGTGCCTCTATATTTGAACTCCCTATTTTTTATATTACACATTACTGTTGTAATCACCTATCTCACATGAAAAGTGACATATATCCATGATTTACATGCAAGATGGTTGTCTATAAATCTGATGTCATGATAAAATTAAATCCTAACATTTGGTCCTCCTATATGTTACATGTTACCCTATCAAAAATAATCTAACAAAAAATAAAAATTAGATCTTCGCAATGTACAAATTGCCCTGCCGCCATTACTTGTCTCTGTCAGGCAATGCATCAGTTGAATTAGCCTTATTATAGCTCATAATTCTCAATTTCCCCTTTCAATAATCTACACTCCAAAATGCAAACTAGTGACGGATGAAAAAAATCATTTTACTAATATATTTCTCTAAGAAACGTGCATGTTTCCTTACTAAGGCATAATAATATAAACCAGCATTGACAAAATAAGAATTGTGAGTGAAAAAATATTTGAATTAACAATGAGTTAACAAGCATGCAGTCCCAAGAGTTCCATTGGTAGAAAATTAGAATGGTTGATAGAGGAGCGGGAAATTTTCACTAGTTAGTGCAAGCAAGCATCCTTTTATAATTTGAATTTGTTTCAGCACAATGGTAGGACTTTTGGTTGAGTTAAGATAATTCTTAAAAAATATTGATTACCTGATTTAAGTCTAGGAAGCAACAAAATTTGGGGATACCCAGTATTGTCTCATTGGTTGATGAGAAATCTAACAATAATTTTTGTACAACCCTTTCTACCCGTACTTTAGATACAATATGCAAAAAGCAAGAACAAAGGTAGGAGTTGACATTGGTCGAAGATCAATAACAACTCCAATCAACAAAATATCAAAGATCAAAATAGTGGAATGGAGAGAGAATCCTAAAAGAGAAAATAAGAGACAACTTCAAGAGGATTTTCAAAGTCACATTATTCTCACTTAACTAGTTGAGGTGAGAGTAGATTCTTGCTTATATAGCAAAAAATGGACAAATGCATCCAAGAGGTGTAATAACTCCAAGTACCCATAATAGGTGGATGGTATTACCTACTTGGTAAATGTTAAACATGTGGCAAAACCTACAAGTGTAGCTTAGATGGGTGAAAAGATGGGTCTCAACAAATGAAGCCCAATGAGGTGCCTATGTACAAAGAGATCGCCCCCTAAAAAGGCCCACCTCATCTGTGCCCCCTGTAAGAGGAATAGTTCCCCCGAGAGAGAGAGAGAGAGAGAGAGAGAGAGAGAGAGAGAGAGAGAGAGTGTGTGTGTCTTTAAGTAGACATATGTTGCACCCCTAACAAAGCTCTTAGATGAATGAATTTACTTTCAATGGAGGATTTGGTGAAAATGTTTGCAATCTACTGAGAGAGAGAGAGAGAGAGAGAGAGAGTGTGTGTGTGTGTGTGTGTGTGTCTTTAAGTAGACATATGTTGCACCCCTAACAAAGCTCTTAGATGAATGAATTTACTTTCAATGGAGGATTTGGTGAAAATGTTTGCAATCTACTCCAATGTTGAACAATATATAAGATCAAAGATGTTTTTTCTTAATCAACTTTGAATTGTAGTGCACATGAATCTCAATATGCTTTATTCGTTGATGATGGACTAGATTCCTTGAGATTTGTATCACACTTTGGTTATCAATAAAGGTCATTGTAGGCTTTCTAAATGGAATGTCAAATTTCGTGAGAATATTTTGAAGTAAACTTGTGATGTTGAGAATCACTTGCACAATTTGAATCTGTGTATCCCACTAAGTCAATATCCACTTAGCTACTTTCCAAAAGAAACTCATGTGGTTCCTACATGAATCAAGAGATCGTGGCCACAACATATGAAATGTTAGGTCTTGTATGAGTCAAGTAGATGAGACTCCCAACAAGATGTCAGTATAAAGTGCCATCAAACAAGGGTAAAGAAAAATTAGCCTTGAGTTCAACCAATGACAAAAATGTAGTTCATGCAAGCTTCTAATGAACCATGCAAAATTTCGAGACTGTATCAAGAGCATGCCTAGGTTGTGCAATGAAGATACTTGAAGTGATTGAGTGATCTCAATCTCCAAGAGGTAATGCAATAGACCCAAGTTTGACATCAAAAATATACAATGAAAAGTGGCTTTTATTGCCTTGATAGTTGATGAGTGATTTCATGTGATCAACAAATTATTAACATAGAGAACCAGAAATGTGTCATCTTATTGCAAAATGCATGTGTTTGGATCAGATTGGCATTGAGTGAACCCAACTATTAGAAGGAATGAGTCCATCTTGGTATACCAACCGAGGGGCCTATTTGAACCCATAGAGACTTGCAAAGATGTCAAAGTAGTGAAGGATAAAACAAACCCTTATGGTTGCCCCATGTAGATTTCCTCCTAAAGGTCACAATAAAGAAAGTCACTCTTCATGTTCATTTGATGAACTTCCCAACGATGGTTTGCACCTACGGTGAAGCATAGGACAAGTTGGATGGAATTTGGCAATTGACACAAAAAAGTCATATTAGTTAATCTTGAGAGCCTAGGAGAATCCTTTAGTGACCAAGTGAACCTTATGCTTGTCAATCGGCCTATCTACTATAAATTTTGTCCAACCAAACAAGTTTCCTTCCCTTGTGGTTCTTCTCTAAAGAACTAAAAGCTTCTTGCATAGAAGCATCCTACTCAAGGATACCGGAGGCTAACTTGCTCAAAGAGACCTTGGGGTTGGAGAGTTCAGAGGAGAACTATTAACTTTTGAATGATGATTATGAAAGGAATGTGAATCCTCGTCATCGTTGTTGCTATCTAGAGTGGAGGAAGAAAAATCTTCATCAAGGTTAGGAGGATTATGATCCTCTGGTGAATTGGCATTATGATGTAATGACTCCAATGTGATGATGGATGGAGAATTGGTAGGAAAAGAATTATAAGGGCTTTGCTCAACATGAACACTCCTCTCTCTGAACAACTCTTGAATGGTGGAATGGAGAAGCTTATAGCCTTTGACTTCATCTGGGTACCCAACAAATATGCAAGGCTTGTTCTATAGATCCATCCATAGCCTTGTATTTTTCTATTAGAAATTGGGCCCGTGCTAGAGAACCAAGTACTCGAAAGTCTCGAAGATTTGGAGTGTATCATACATTTTTGCATCTCCTTCAAGGACCTATTGCATTCACCGACACCATTCTCTTGAGGACTATATAGAACTATGTGTTACAATTCAATACCTTTTGAAGCGCAAAATTATTCAAATTGATGTTTAATATATTCGCCACCATTATTTGTTCATAGAATCTTGACAAACTTATCCTGAAAAGACTCAGACTTCAAAATCTTGTTTAAATAAACCCATGTCTCTGGAAATATTATCAATGAATGTCAAGAGATATATAGCCCTACTAAAAGACTGATGTGGAATTGGTCCTACCAAGACATAGTTGTGTACTCAAAATGCTTGCCAAAAATGCATCCTTGGAAAACTCCATCAGAAAATAGAATAAAATGCAACCTTCAAACCGTTCTTGTTGATTGAGTTGTTGCAAGTAGCAGTAGTTAAAGTGGTCAAAACCATGATTCACAAATAACTCACCTCATTTGAATGAGTGAGTAATGTTGTTGGAGAGTTAAAAACAAAGTGAGAAAATTGTTACAATCTAAACTTGTGATATGTTTATCCAATGGCAATTGTAGACCCATTTTGCATTTCACTAATTACCACTATATCTAGTGTGAACTCAATTCACTTGCCAAAGCTTGTGTCAGTGATTTGATAGACAAATGGGTTATTAGTTGACAAACATGGAACACAGAGAACATATTGGAATGTTTCGTTTCCTACATCAAGAAACTCTCTCATGCACTTCTACAAGATTGTTATCACTCATTAGTATGGTAGGGGCATAAAACATGGCTCTAAGGAGGTAAAATAATCTTGTAGCCCACCTATGTCAATGGTCATGTGTCAGGTTGTGAAGCAGTAATTAATGAACCCTGTTTGATTGAGTCAAACACCTTAACATTGTTCTTTTCAATAAGATGTGTAACATGATCATTTTCTAACCATTTCTCCTAAATAAAAAATAATTGCACTAAAAAAGGCCTATGTATGGCTCTCCCAAAGTTGGCCAATAAAACTCAAAATCTCAAGGAAAGGGGGAAGAGTTGGGAGGAAAGATGTTGAGATCAACACAATACCTCGTTGATGTCTCCAAATGGAATATTGTCAAATTGTCCTTTTTATAGTGGAAATCGTATTGTAAAAACTACCTTTTTCGAACATGAAATCACCTCCCCTGAAATCGTAGTTTTTTGTGAATATTCTTAGTTAGCAAGGAAAAGTGTCACTTAGTGACTACTTTTGGTCGCTTAACACTACAGTAGCATGCGTGTGCAATATTGTGGAAAAAAAATTGTAGGATTTTGTACGTTACAAGTCATACAACTTGAGAGACAATAAAAAAAATTCCTTAGAGGCCAACCTCCCCAATTTTGATGTTTAGACAACCAATTTTATGGTTTTGGTCTTTTTGAGTGTGATGGCGAGGTTTTTTTTTGTGATATAAGTGCTTTGAAATATTTGCAACCTTTAGGAACCACTCTAAAACCCTTGTCTTGCAATTGGGTCTTCTAGTCTTCAATTTGTAAGGAAACTATAAGGTAGTGGAACAACTTCCCATACTAACCTTGAAATGAGGGTTATGCAAAACTTTCTCTGATATTTACAATAGTCAAAGAAATCTAACATAAATAAACATAAATAACATGCATACCACAACTCTTGAAACATTTCTTTGCCTACATCAAGAAACTGCCCTCTCTCATGCACTTCTACAAGAGTGTTGTCACTCATTAGTACGACAGACATAGAACATGGCTCTAAGGAGGTAAAATCATCTTGTGATATAGCCATGTGGTGCAAACCCTATTTGATTGAGTCAAACACCTTAACATTGTTCTTTTCAAGAAGATGTGTAAGGTGATCATTTTCTGACCATTTCTCCTAAATAAAAAATAATTGCACTAAAAAGGCCTATGTATAGCTTTCCCAAAGTTGGCCTATAAAACTAAAAAACGAGGGGGCAAAGTTGGGAGGAAAGATGCCGAGATCAACACAATACCTTGATGATGTCACCAAATGGAATATTCCCAAATTGTCCTTTTTATGTTAGAAATTGTATTGTGAAAACTACCTTTTTCAAACATGCCTCCTTCGAAATAGTATTTTTTTATGAATATTCTTAGCAAGGAAAAGTGTTGCTTAGTGACTCTACTTTTGGTGGTATTGACACTATAGTAGCATGCATGTGCAATATTGTTCAAAAAAATATTGTAGGATTTTGTACATTACAACAAGTCATACGACTCGAGAGAATAATTTTTTTCCTTAGAGGCCAACCTCCCTAATTTTGATGTTTAAACAATCAATTTTATGGTTTTTGGCTTTTTGAGTGTGATGGAGAGGTTTTTTGTGCTATCTACTTTGAAATATTTGCTACCTTTAGGAACCAATCTAAATCCCTTGTTTTGCAATTGGGTCTTCTAGTCTTCAATTTGTAAGGAAGGTAAAGTGGCAAAACAACTTCATACACTAACCTTGAGAGGAGGGTTATGCAAAAACTTTCTTTGATCTTTACAACAATTACATAAACCTAACATAAATAACATGCATACCACAAAACAATGATTTATGTGGGGAAACCACTTTTGTGAGAAAAACCCCTCTCCAAAAGTCACCCAACGTATTATTAAGAAATCGACAATAAATTAGAATATACTTGCAAAGCAAGCTTCTCATAAGAGTACCGCCAACAAAGATCTAGAGGTAACTCAATGGCTATCAAACTCTCAAAAAACATCACAAATACACAGGTGTAATGCAATGCCCTCTTAAAATAGGGTTGGCTTCTAGCACAAACAAAGTACACAAAATATCCACTATTAGATCTATGATCTCCCTCTTGCAACCCTCGTGCTCATGTATCAACGTTAACCTTTTATTAACAATACCTTTTTATTATTGCAAGGTTGAGACACCATGTTTCCTCACAATTTTAGTGAAACGAAAGCTAATCTTGACTTTCTTCAGCCTTTTGGACACTATGGAAAGTCTTAAAATGCCTCCAAGATTACCAAAAATTTGTAATCACCCAAATATCACAAGAACGCAAATTTACAAACTAAAGCATACATATGCTTACTCTTTCTATAAATTGTTTTGATTCTTTAGACCATATGACTATGGAAGAGGAGCATTTCTAGGTTTTTGAGAAAAATATTAGCATTGGATTAGAATCAAATCTAGCAAGACAATAAATTGAACTATACTAAACAACAAGAATCTAATACTATTTTAGATTCTATAAGAAATGAGAAGTGAGCCAAGATTGATGTTAGTTGTGGATCAAATGCAATTGCAGTCAAAAAATGATCAGAGATTAAAATAGTGGAATGGATAGAGAATCTTGAAAAAGAGAAAATAAGAGACAAATGCGAGAGAATTTTACAAAATAATCGCATTACTCTCACTAAACTAGCCAAGGTGAGAGTAGAGTATTGTTTATATAGCAAAAAATGGTCAAATACCTCCAAAAGGTGTAATAACTCCAACAACCCATAATAGGGGGGGGGGGGGGGTTATACACTNGGGGGGGGGGGGGGGGTTTATACACTTGGTAAAGGCCAAACATGTCGCAACATCTTGCTCAAATAGAGCCAAACTATTAGTTATGAGAGGAACTCATGGATTATACCACATGGTCTCGTATTAACCATGTCTAATTAACCTAGGCAAGCTTAATTATGTGTAGGAAAAGGGAAATATCTCCTAACATATGAAGATTAAAAAACTTACATTAACAACATCAAAATGACCACAATGTCTCCTACCTTTGCACCTACTCGTATTGTATGATAATAACATAAAAGTTCAAGATTTCAAACAAAGGGTGAGGCAAATTATACAAGCCCCATCCCCACGAACTTAATATAGTCATAGTTCCAATTAGTACATACCACTTTTTGGTTTGAGGAATGTTTCACCTATACTTTGACTCCATTTTCCAACTCGTAGCACTAAAAGAACAAAGCAATGGCCTCCTCTTGAGAGAACATATAACTTCTTGGCAATCACCTCAATGACTACTTGTAAACATATCTGTCTCTTCTTTATAACATATAGGTTCTCCAACACAGAATCGAAATGACCCTCACCTTGTTTGATTACATCATCAACATTATAAGAGCTTACCATAGTGGAAAGCATAGCCATACACAACAAATACCAAGCAGCATTGAATCTATTCCATCGGCCCACAAGAATATCTCATGTCCAACAACAATTTACCCA
The DNA here is from genome assembly GCA_018584345.1 of Thuja plicata. Taxonomy (NCBI): domain Eukaryota; kingdom Viridiplantae; phylum Streptophyta; class Pinopsida; order Cupressales; family Cupressaceae; genus Thuja; species Thuja plicata. The sequence goes on from MU224186.1 coordinate 3,947,971, forward strand.
TCACCCCACAAATGCTCAAACTAGGAGCCCTATCCAAGCCCTTAGCCAACTCCCAAATCCAAACCACCATTACCATAACACAAGATTTTTAAACTCATAATCAATTAACATTATAATGTCTATTGCCTCCTCTTACATCTTTCTCTTTCTTAACTTCAAAGCACTCACCACCTGTTTTCCTTTACCTCAACTACCAAGCCCAAACAATTGCCACCACAAAGCTTGCCTATGCACTCAAAAAAATTAAGTATGAATATCACAATCAATTTATTAAGTCCAAACCCACTCCCACCTACTAATTACCATAAGTTTTGCAGCTTGTCAGATGAAATTGCCAAAATTTATTTCTTCGTGTCATTCCATCCTACTAGTATCAAGAAGGAAACTTTGAACTTATTAACATAATTTATTTATTGTTTTGTATAATTATAACATAATAATTTTAACATTTTTCTTTTATTAACAATGAATAGGAACAACATTAGTAGAAGAATATACACAGTTTCTTATGTACTTTAAGTTCATGATAGTGAATAGAAACAATATTAGTACAAGAAAACATTTTACAACAAGAATATACACAGTTTATTATGTACTTTATGTTCATGACACTATCAAGTAAGCAACATTGTTTAATACATACACACTATCAACAATTATAAACCACACCACAGAATAGGTACACACCATTCATCATCAAAAATTTATTCCCACAAAATCACATACCAATTATATCATCCTTTATTTATACCTTCATGTTTATATATGTTAAAAATATAACAATGCCCAGATTTGATCCCACACCCATTTAACTTCAATTTAATTGCTGCTTAAAAGTTGCACCATGAGTGTAACTTATAAGGGCACTCGGAGTAAACGCCATATGTAACCACACACTACTTGGCAATAATTTCTTTCCGCAGTAAACAAATAAAAATATACTTCATACATTGCCATATAGTATGTCTTGTTCTCTGAGCACAGGATTTTCTGCTTGAAACTCAAATGATGCTTTTTCTTTCAAATACAGACAATATCAGAAAAGATAACTCTTTATTTCTTCAAATATGACCGAAAATTTTATCCAAGTAATATTTTTCACCAAACCAAACCATTTCAAGCAAAACAAATATGATTGACACTTAGAACTAAAGAGAATGTAACAACAACATTTTGTAACAATATTTTATCAATAATTTTGACGAAAAATCTAGTTTTCCATACAAAGCATATTAAAATTAGATATCATTTCATAAGGAAGTTGGATCATGAAGAGATTTTCACAAAGCTATTGCGCAAAGAAAGTTTTGAACGTCTAAGAAATAGTTTGGGCATTATTGATGTGGTTGCAGATTAAGCATGGATAATCACCGAGGACAAAGAACGAGTGATAAAAAATTATCACTCTTGAACCTCCCTATCAGTCTCCTACCTATCAGAAGCAGACAGTTGAAGATTACTTTGGGATCTTGATCCCTGTTGTCTTTGACATGCTGCAGCAGCAGCAATTGTTTTGCCAGTAAAGCTAATTTTAATATGTGATATTTTTAACATAATAATTTCAAACAAAACAAACTTTTTTGACACTCAATTCTAAAAGGACCGCATTCAAAGACAAAATACTGAAACTGTTATACAACATTTTGAATTCCACTGAAAAATGACTCCATTGAATGCAGAATATACTTATCCATTCTAAAAGACAATATTAAAATTCCACCAGCCAAAAATTGATAAACGGAAAAAGTATTACAAGACTATTTTACCGTCCAAAAAGCTACCCAGAATTCAAAAAAACAAACTCAGTAAACACCCCGCTTAAATGAAATAAGATACCAAACATCCGTCATTTTCACTGCACCACTTCGATATTGAAAAATGGTCCCATACAATTGAAAAACATGTAAAAGAAAATAGAGAGATTATTATTTCTTGATAGCTGATAGATGGTGAGAAATATTGGCTTTATAACAGCCTTTGAACAAAGTAATAATCTCAATTAAAAACATCAAAAACAAAGTAATAATCTCAATTACCTTACTGACGATTAACAGCCTTTTCAGTTTTGATTTTTACATGAGAATTATTTTTATTTTAGAAAATACTATTTTTTATTAAATAGTTATTTAGTTTTATTATAGTAATGTAATAAATTATAAAAATAATAAAAAAGTTGTAAAAATGCAATTAAAAATATATATATCTTTATATAAATATCTAGACTATTAAGTAGATTTATAAACACATATATACATTAATAATTAATTAAATTTTAAAAAAAAAGCTTAAACAGATAATTTACTTAATTTTTAATTGAAAAGCTATTATATTTTTCACTAGTTTCAAAAGACATTAAATAAACACAAATTATTCATTTTATCTTTATTGCAAGAGCAATTTTATTTTTTATTATTTAAATAAGACATAATTAATATTATTTTCAATTAAATATTAATAAATTAACACGTAAATGGTGTCAAACAATTAAAGATGATACAAAAAATTTGCACACAATGCCCCCTAAAATGCAATTCATTGTAATATGTATTTTTGTTAACGCGCCATTTGAATCTAGTTCCTGTTGTCATCATTGACAAATTCTTATCATAATAACTTTTAGAATGTTTAACGGTTCACAAATTAAGCACATGATTTACTTTACCATGTATTTATATAATGCAACTTAACAATTCCATGCAAACTTGGTCTATGTAAGCAATAACAGATCAGAAAAGCTCTCCAGGAGATAATAGCCGCAAACTCTGATTTATACTATGGAGAACCTTCCGAAAACGAGCACAGAACCAAGCATATAATAAAAAGTACTCACATGTTGCTAGGTTAAAAATTGTCTATTTTATGGCAACCATTTATTTCCAGAACCTGATATCAAATGTTATCAACCCATGCTCTGATATGCTCTAATCAATCGGATTGTACTAATTTAAATGGGGAAACCCGTTCTGTCAGCTTTTTAATCCATATAATTGTATTCATAGTACAGAAAAAGCACCATAAGTTAGAAAAATGAAAATTGTAATTTTGCGAGATATAACCCAAGAAAGCTTTCTTATAAAGATTGGAAGGAACAATGAAGAAACATTAAATATATGACAACTGGATGCTGCCCCAATTTAGTTATCATATTTACACAATGCATGAAGACGGCCATTTTTATCAGATATATGGACAAATTAGTATCCCATATGGAGCAAGTCCCGCAGCAAACAGGTGAGCTTAACCATCAGAATAATGTAGGTATATATAACTTCCAAGATATACTTGAACCAAGGAAGCTTTACAAGTTATCATCTGCTACAAATCGTTAGATTTCTGTATATTATGTATAAGCCATTGATCAGTCATCTAAATAATGTAAATGATTCAGGACTTTTGCTGCAAACTATCTCCTGAGGCATTACCACCAATTACATATTGATGAACATGCCAATCAAAATTACTTAAGGCACACCCAAGAAAGCTTTCTTATAGAGATTGCAAGGAACGAGGAAACATTAATATAAGACAACTGAATGCTACCCCAATTAAGCCATCATATTTACATGGTGCATGAAAAGACCCCTCACCATCACATTGAGGGAAATATTAGTATCCCATACAGAACTAGTCCCGCAGTGAACTGACAAGCTAACTGTCAGAACAATGTAGGTATATATTGCTTCCAAGATATCCTTGAACCAAGGAAGCTTTACAATTATCATCTGCTACAAATCATTAGATTTCTGCATATTTTGAATTAGCAATTGATCGGTCATCTAAATAATGTAAATGATTCAAGGACTTTCACTGAATACCATCTCCTGAGACATTACCACCATACATATAATATCAGTAGCAATCAAAAAAGAATCAGATATAGTTATTGTAATAAGGAAAGTTCTAGTTTGAAAGAATCTAGAGCAACTGAATCTACAAAACACTGATTTAACTAAAGAATAATTCAGTATTCAAACAGAGGCAGTTCATGTCCATGCAATACATAATCTCATCTTTCGTACTGAACTTATTTGCCGACTTAAGGGCAGTATGAATTAGTCAATCTGCTTTTGGTTTTATATTGAAGTATCTAAGAAGCTGAACCACAAATTGAGTAGTTGTTTTTAGTAAATTTTTAAGAGCGTTACTCTCACTACTCGTTCTAGTACATCTGATTCAGTAAATTTCCAATATAGCTCCATCCAGCCAATGCACAATATTTCATAGACATACACGTTTTCTATGGAACATTGAGTCACATCATCTGGTAAAGTGGTATCATTCAAAAATATTAAATATTGAATAGACTTAAATTGTACCACACCAGATCCATAGAAGATTCCAAGTAGAGCAAATCCAAAGCTTATTAAAGGATTTTGACATAGATTCAAGGCACAGTTCATCTAGGGATTATGTGTTCACAAGGAGTTGAGTGTCATTCATATCGAGCATCGGAAATGGAATGTGGATCAGTGGCAATCTACTTCTGAGCATACCTTTCATTTATTTTTAGATCTGTCACTTGAGCATGCAAGAAGCAGGTCTTTCCTATAGCCACCACCAACACAAAATACAGAAGACCAATGATTGCAAGCACAAGAGACTACAAGCATATGTGAGTTTTTGGTGGAACTTCTATTCCCAAGGGTCCTATGAGCCATTCTAGACACTTACTCAGGAGGTCATTGCCATCACTCAGAATCCTACAGAGACAGAACCAAGTATATAGCCAAGTGGACGGAGTTCAGTCAGAGAATCAGGTATCAAGATTCCTTAGCAAATCTTCGCAAAGCAATTAGTAGAAAAAAGTTCATTCAATTGTGGGACTTGATCAAGCTTTCTGAATCTATCATTAGCAATGATAAGGAGTGATTCTTTCCACTTGGGATGGGAGTATTAAACAAATTAAATGTCATCTTTCTCCAAACTTCCTATGTAGTGATTTGAAAGTACAGGATTCATGTTTCTACTAGACTTGAAACTACAAAATTCAACATGCTTAGTAAGACAGTCATGTGTCATGCCCGTTATCTCTAGCCAAGTTTTCAACTAAACAAATATAATACCGTCTCAAGACCACCTGCAAGCCATTATACAAGGCCATTAACATGCATACATACATTAAGCACATCCACTGTAAAAAGTTTAAACAAATGCCCCCTCTTATTTGTGGAAAATAAGAAGGGAAATTAACCAAAAGTATAATAAGGCAATGCATATATGAAAAGGAAAACTGGAAATTTTTATCATACAGAAATCTCATTGTAGTCAGAATCGTAATTTTCAAGACCAGATATTTCTTTTAAGTTATAACTCAATAATACAAAAACTGAATACACATACAAAAGGTCTTAACAGATATATGAAAAGGAAAAATGGAATTTTTTATCATACAGCAATCTCATTGTAGTCAGAATCGTAATTTTCAAGACCAGATATTTCTTTTAAGTTATAACTCAACAATACAAAAACTGAACACACACAAAAGGTCTTAAAAGATTAGTAAGTTAAGAGATACCTTTCCACAAACTGGGCAGTTATCGCTCCTCTCCATCCACTCATATATACAGCCAAGATGAAAATGATGACCACACTGTGTAGAAATTTTAGGGTTTTCAGCAATATATTCTGCAAAACAGTAATTTGATTAGCTAAAACAAAGGTTCTCATGCTTTATTTAAAGGGTAATACTTCATTTTTGAAAATGGAGTTCTTGCATTCAATACAAACAGATGGTGACTCGTAAACACGGTATTTATCTTCGTAATTTTTGGGGCCAATGCAGAAAAGGCAAGTTGTCTAGACATTAAAAATTAAGAGTCTTCTACAACAAACAAGTCTTCCTTTTATGTTATAATCGAAAATGAAAACAGCTCATGTAGAAACCCAAGATTTGCTTCAGCCCAACATTCAGAGTGAAACACATTTTGATGTATGTAATTGAGCAATAGTCATGGCTGTACAACTTGCATTGGCTCGGAGTCTAGACATCTTCTATGTACAGCCAAGGAAGCTTGATACCTGATTGAGATTTATCACATTACACAATTAAACAAAATGAAATAAGAATCCTCTGCATACATAATCCTCAGAGCTTTCTTCTTTTTTGGAAGTGGTCAAATCAAAATATTGATAACAATCAAATTAAAAAATATACAAAAGAATCTGTCCGCAGTTTATCTTTTGAACATAAAATTATTCAAATAGAACCCCTGATATCTAAATATGCAGTTCCTTACCTGAAAAAATAGCTTTAACGGTAACCAATATAAACCACCTAATATAAATTGTAGCAACATTTAAGTTAGTCCTTCGCATATTTTTCCAACAAATTGCCAAAAACATTCATGCAGATCAGAAAGCCAATTTGCATTTCCTTACGGGAGCCAGGAGGACACCCTATATAATTTTGTGGGGGGCACACCCCAACTCAGATGTTTGTACTTGGTCCTACTAGTAATAATAATACCATAGCTAGGTGCAGGTGAAGCATGCACATCACTAGATTCTGTCATTGAGTCCATGGTGCATTTCCTTGGTCTATGCCCAATAATCATTTCAAACAGAAAAACAACCACGTGTCTTTGTTGCTGGTTGGCAAATAAACACTGTAAAATGCCATGATCTTTAACTGGTTTTTCAGTAGATCTCCCGACACTGCAGAAGCTCCTTGACTAGGAGTTTCCCTGCCATGCTGGTTCAGGACAGGTAGAACAAGGACCAGGTGCACGCTGTTCAAACTAGAAACTAAATGATCCATGGAAGTTATAAGTTTGAGATGATTTCAAGGACTAATGGTTTGTGCAGGACTTCGCATATGTGGAATCATTGGCAATAACTCTTTTTAGGGTTTGGACTTGGACATAAGGACAGGATGACATAAGGAGAAAACTAGCTTTGAAATTCTATCCACTGAGAACACTTTCAGGCTAAAATAATTCTAGGGGAGCAAACACGCCTTATGTGATAGCAAACTGAATGCTTGATGACGTTCCGTGGGGATACCAGCCTGTTGTGGCTGAAACTCTTCCTCGTCAATGATCAATTATACAGTGTGCACCCCAAGTATAAAATGAAATAGCTATTGTATCTCTCTTACAATAGCTTTCTAATAGTAACCTTCATGCTTGATTCTTGTTGAAATTGTTCAGCCAGTATTTGTTATTGTTAATCCAAAATTTAGTGTTCATTCAATCAAATTTATTGTGCCTACCTTGCTTTTAAATTGCTATTGAAATGTTTTGTTGTGTATCCTAAAGGAGGTTGAATTGCTTTTAGCAAATTTGTGGTTGTATCGTAGATTTACTCAAAGTTGAGAATTGTGACTCTGTACCAATCCCTTTATTTGATTTACCAAAGCGTTGTGTCCTTTTAAGTGTTCTAACCTACTCAATCTTTACTTTTAGTTTAATCTAAGCACATGTTTGTAGGGTTTTCTTTCAATCAGAAAACATATGAATCATATGCTAAGTGAATCCAAAAACATACAGATTTAATTTTATCAGCATGATCATGAAAACGCCATAAAAACATTGTAAGATCATAAATAATGACACATCTATTCCTTTCTTGATGCATTGCAAATTTGCAAGGTGTGCAATAAAATAACAAAGCAAAAACAAGCTCAGCACCTAGTTATGACAACTAGCATAACAAATGTTGTTAGATCTATTGCATCAAGATTAAAACAGTCCTGAACTGTTAGTTTTCAGAAGCATATATAATCAGTAACAAAACTAACAATGAAAAAAAATAGGCGTCAACAAATAGAAGAAATTCCAACGGACTAGCATAACAAATGTTGTGAGATTTATTGCATTAAGATTAAAACAGTCCTAAATGTTGGCTCTATAAAAAATTTGTTAATACAATTACGCCATTAAAATGCATCTCTTGTCACCACTGTAGGTTACACATCCTAGCATAACTAGAAATGAGCATGCAGATTGTGGAGATTGAATTGTCAACAGTATCCTAAAGCTCAAAAAACAAGAGGGGCCTGTATAAGGAGCAAAGTTAAATTGGACATCAGTGAGCATGGTTGAATATTTTTGAGATGTGGTGAGATTGTTAACAAGTCCAATAGGAGGAGCCCTCAAATCCTTTAAACGCCTGCATTTAGCATGTAGGTTTCTAAATTATCAAAATGGTTTATTAGCACAGGAAACCAAAAAACTAAAAAGCATTAAATAAACAAACCAAAAGAAGCGCGGGGATGACCCCGTAATGTGACGGCAAGTCACGAGCCTCCTTGCTTGGAGGTCATGTGTTCAAAACCTGGCCCGTGCTGGAGCATTGGAATTATTCAACCGCTGTTAAGGGCGGCTACTTCGTCGGCACGCTGGATGTGGACCTCGCCAATCTCACTATCGTTCTAACGGATCCCCACGTTCGGGCGGCAGGGCTGTTCACCCACGAGCGACGCCAACTGGGAGATATAAGGAGAATTTCGTCGGCGTTGGAGAGATAAGGTGGTGTTGTCGACAGTGGAGGTGGTGCTCGCGGAGGGAGTTATAAGGTGATTGCATAACCATCACCCTTAGGGAGATATAAGGAGATTGTTATAACATAGATAAATATTCAGTATTATAGGTGTTCATGCCTCAGTACTATAACCACGGGGATGAGAGCCCCCCTCTGTGCTCTCACTGGTTCCAAGCTCCAGTTAAAAGCGTTGATGAAATAATATAATCCAATTGTTACCGATAAAATAAAAAAAAACCAAAAGAAGCTGAAATTCCAAAGAGTAAATACAATAGCAATTCATTGATTTCACTTCCATAAAAGGCAATCAAGAATCAACCCAAGCAGGAGGAGCAAAGTTAAATTGGAGATCAGTGAGCATGGTTGAATATTTTTGAGGAGATGTGGCGAGATTGTTAACAAGTCTAATAGTAGGAGCCCTCAAATCCTTTAAACGCCTGCATTTGGCATGTAGGTTTCTAAATTATCAAAATGGTTTATTAGCATAGGAAACCAAAAAAGCATAAAATAAATAAACCAAAAGAAGCTGCCATTGCAAAGAGTAAATACAATAGCAATTCATTGATTTCACTTCCATATGGGGTAGTCCTAATTGGATGAAGCAAGGTCTTTGGTTTGTTATTTCTCTAAGCAATTTTTTCGAGGAGGTTGTTTATTCCTGACCAAATGGCACTCGTTGGTATGTAAGAACCTGATCGTGGAAGGTGGTTCATGAGAAATTATTTCAATTTTGAGCAAGGGGGATATGAAGGATTAGAAGCTCAATAAAATTTTGTTTGAGGCTTGTCTTCTATGCATATTTTTGAAGAGATTGACTTTTTACATTGCTACAAGGAGTGTAATAAAGTTGCAGACCTTCCAAAAAATGCTAGAAACAATCAGTTGCCTTCCTTAGCAATGATCAACAATGATTTGAATAAATGGGAAAGCCTCTCTCATCCTCCCAGAAAATCGTCCATCCGAGTTTGCAAAACATTCTGCCAGCTTTCATTCCCCCTCCTTGGGTTTCTCCCTTTATATATTTTATAAACTATTAAAATGAATAAATATAAGCAAGTCGGAGCACTTAAAAATTATTATGCTAGTAAAGGGAGGAAAACCCCACACGTGGAATTAACACAAAGAAGCTATAGATTGTGTAGGAGATGACCACCCAAGACTGGAGTGTGCAAAAGGCTTTTTGAGCCAAGGTTCATTTCTTTCTACAAAGAACTCGTGTTGCTGGTTCTGCTAGCTCATGTTTAACAACATAGAAGCAATTCAATCTTCTCCAATAGAAAGCAATGTTGCAGTTCATATCAGGATACACATATGGAGCAGTCATATTAAATCAACATCTGTGAAACACGTTTGTCATGCATATTGAAGACAACCTCAAATTTATCAAGCTTATTCTTGAACCAGATGGATTAGTGGCATTGGTATGATGCTAAAGATTTAAGTCTCAATTTTGGTTGACTCTAAAGTGACATTAGGGATCCAAAAGCAGACGTCAGGGACTGGATTTTGAGCAAGGTTTTTCCGTAAACAAAAAATGCACTATTGTGCAATAACTCTGTAGATAGATGGGAGGACACTAAAGAGGCTCCAATTCAAGGGCCGAAAGAACAAGTTATGGGTCTATGTTGAGAGATACAGATGATTACTTGAACTTGGCTCTATACATTGACCAGTTGATGGAACATGTTGAAGTTCTCCTTTCCCCTGTACAAGCACCTAGTGGGGAGTAATACAAACTTGTGTCGCAGATCAGAGCACAATCACCAAGAAATGAGAGTCCATAGAGGTTTATTATCCCCACTTTGTGCCTGCTTAAGTTGAAGACAGAATGATGGTAGGGGCATGAAATGATGATGTTAGTCATGGCACATAGCAGATAAGTCTACAAGCAATTTAACCGTGTCAAAATAGTGTCAGCTGAAGACTAACCGGTACTTCATGGGAATAGTTCATCCATATTGTATTGTTCATTCAATCAGTTATTTTCCATCCATAGCATTTGACAAGCAATTTCAAGATACTTTGACAGCGATCTCCTTGGACAGCAGCAATCAGATGGTGATTGAATTGATCTCCTTTGACAGTAATTATCCTTTCTCCCTTACAATTATCTTCTTCAACAGCATACCCTCTCCAAGGGCTTTCTCACTTGTATGGCATACCCTTCTTAGGGCATCCGCACTCTGATACCACATGTTGGAAGAATGAATGTATAGAATTTGGGAGAACTGGATAGCACACTTCAACAAGTGTGGCTTGTATTTCTTATTTAATGGGAAAGTTACAAGGTAGTTGTACCTTCCTTTCAGGTATAACAAATTAAGTGATATTATATCATTAAGTTTTAACATAAGTGATAAATGTCTATTTAAATGTATTCTAAGTTCTGACATTATATCTAATAATCAGTTATTCAATTGCAAAAAAACCGATTAACGTAACTGGAAATGACCCTCGCAGACAGTAAACCTGATTCATATGGTGTGATCCTTCAGACCACTTAACAGGATATAACAAAGCCATTACTAAGTCAGCTTGAGGAGAGCAATTACCTTTCTTTTGTCCTTTTGATCCGTGAAGGAACCAAAGTCATGCCTCAGTAACAAATACCAACACTGCTGACATACTTAGTCTTTGAATTTTTTGTTTAGGCATTATAAGTCTCTGTGTTGAACAACGTGAAACAATATCTCTGAACAAGAAGGTTCCATAAATATTTGTGTGTGCATCTTCTCTAATATGTACTATGACTGCTATCTAAACTTCAAAAGTCTTAAGAATCATCATTAAATGTAAATGTCTTAAAAACTGCGGCAATAATTGAAAAGGCAATTCACAATTAAAAGACTGTTTCACACTTTGCATGGTCAGAGATAGATTTGATCTTACACACACACACACACACGTAGAGGGAGATAGAGAGAGTATATGATTCCTACAGAGGTTCTTGTGTTCTTCAAAACCTTACAATATAGTGCTTCTATAATGATAAAATGAAAAAGTGGAAAAACAAAACATGAGCAATACCATCAAGACAAGTGGGACAGATGTCTTCCTCTTCTATGAGAGCTATAGTAGATTCAACGGTCAGTGTTGTCTTTGAAGATTGGCACTTCTCTGGTATTTCAGTACAATAGCCTTGGCTCTGCTCTTCACTTTCAACTCCAATCCTTTTCTGCAGTGTAGTTACAGTTTCACAACTGCCATTATCTCTTCTAAGAGGCTCAGATTCTTCATGCAAATAAATACTTGTCTTTTCACGCCTTGACACCAGCCCATCACGCTGTAAGTGAAGATATCTAGGATCTACATCATATGGTAAGGGTCTTGGAGGTGGGCGATATGTATCAGGTGGAGAGGTATCTGGAGAAATACCTAATAATCCAGCTGATGCAGAAGATGCTGAAGCAGCACCTCGCCGATCAACCCTACCAAAGGCTGTAGAATACTGTATTATGCAAGAATAAACAGGAAAGAATATATTAGACCAGCTTTTACAAATTTCTAAATTATCTGTGACACAAGTAATGCATATAATTATTTTAATCACAATTATAATGAAATACATATTGTATTCTAGCTATGTAAAAAAATCAAAGGAATATAAAGCTTTGACTGATTATTTGGCTACCACTCTGACAGCAAGATTTCAAACATTTCTATGCTAAGTTTGCATGCATCACATGCCTGCTAAACCTAAGAAAAAACACCATGATAGATAATTGGCTATCATCCTGAGACAAATTTCAACATGTCTATGCAAAAATTGCATGCATCGCAATCCTGCTAAACCTAAGAAACAGCAGGCACTTTCCTTATATATGTTTACCCAAAATACAGACACACACATAGGTACGTATGTCTAAAAATTGTGTTAATATGTATTTATGTGTAGATGTATGTATGTATCTATCTAATGACCCCTAATAGTCCAAAATTTTTGGTAGATGCTCCATCGGAGATACATACATACATATATATATGGCTCCATATCTTCCTCTCAAATCCTATTTATTTCAAAGAAAACAACATGAGATGTTCTCAAAGCTCCACCATTTGTATGGAATAGCAAAAGAAAAAATGATGCAACCAATTCAGAGTATATTGTAATAGTAAGAGCTCCAATGCTCCACCCATAAGCTTTCCAATCCAGTCGCAGTACAAGTTAAAACCAACTTTGGCATGCATCTCTAAAATCAATGCTAAAACTGCCAGTACAGGTACGGATACGAGAACCAGGTACGTGGGTACAGGCAAAAATAAATGCCCTTCAGTACGTGGGTTTGGCTGTGTGGGTTTGGGTGTGTGTCTATGTTACCCGGGGATGTGTCTCCGGGACGTCCCGGAAACTCGGAAACTTCTGGAAACCTTTCCCTTGGCTGTCCCATAAAATTAATGTTTCAGTTTTGACAATTTGTTTGATTTCCACTCTCATGTGAACTCTAAAGTTAAATTATTTAACACAAACATTATATGTTAAGGCTCTATAATTTATATAAGCATGCGTTATCCATGTTTTTATATGAATATTTAAAATTTCCCTATATATTTTAAATTTTCCCTATTTTTTATATAGCTGTTCCCCCTGCCATCCCTGCCGTCCCCTGCTCCGAGAAAAAAAAATATGTCCCGGAAACCTGTTTCCCCATCCCCACCTCCCCCGTCCCGGAAACCTGGGGTAACATAGGTGTGTGTACAAAAACTTTAAAGAAATATACAGAATTATAAAACTAAATACATTTGATAGTATGATACTTCATCATTGATCAATACCAAATGCCAAAATGGCAGTGATAAAGATAAATATTAACTGCCACCAAACAATTGATAGTTAAATATTTAATATTTATCTTTATCAATTGGTATTTAATAGTGTGATAATTTCAGTTGTCTAAGTTCTTGATTCTGGTCTCCACTCCCAGACCTTCTCATTGCAATCAAATTTCTTATATAACAAGAGATTCCCCCAACTAGTGGGAGTTTGGGAGTGGAGGCCCTAATGGGTTTGAGGGGCATCAATAATATGCATGAAAATTAGGCACTGAAGAACCTCAAACCAAATCAATGCTATGTTGAATGGATCTAAATGGGAGGCAATCTTTTAGGATATTCAAAAACATTTAAATATGCATCAATGATAACCCAAATACTTGAAGAAGGCAAATTCCCTGTGTTCTCTTCTAGTGGTTGCTGGAAAGCACAGAGTGATAATTACAAGTTGATTTTCACTAGTTTTAGGGCTTACTTTCCTGGTGAAGAAGAGGAGAAGCAAGCCTGTATACTTTCTCCAAAATTGTAATTGTGTAACAGCTCAAACTAATTTTAATCCCATCGGCATATAATTTAGACATTACAAGGAACGTCCCACAAAATTGATAATCCAAACAATATAAATTTTCAGATGTTACAGATTGCAGAATCACAAGTGAATAGTGCATGCAATGTCTGGTCTAAAAGTGACAATCCAGCAATCTGCATATGCCAAATGTTTCAGTTTGCAATAAACAGGATAAATAGATTAGTTCACACACAGGAAACACATAATGATATAACAGAAGTAACAGTTGTTTACAACAGCAACCTTATTACAAGAGCAGAATGAGAAAATAGAGAGTGAAGAGAGCAAAATGACCTTTGTAATGGGCAAAATGATGCTCTAAGGGTTTTGGATGCAAAACAAAGTCAAAAAAACTTATTTTATTTTGTTACATTTTGGCTTTGGGTATGCTCAGGTACATACCTGAGCATACCCAGACTCCCAGGTACGTACCCAGGTGTACCCCCGGGTAACCCAATACGGGTGCAGGACACCTTAAGGTCGTACCCATTAACTAAGGAGCCTAAAAGGCATAATCCCAGAACACACACTTAGGACAAACTATAAGAACATTTCAAATTAGAAGAAGAAAAGTGAGCCAAGAATTTTATGTGTTTCCCTTTGCCGGATTAACAGTTTAGCTACAATCAGCTATATTTAGCTGGTCCAATTATCATGTCTGAAGTTGATAGTTATCAAGTCAACTGCATCTAATTCTCTTTAGATAGTGGTGTTCCAACAGTTGACATTCAGCATATATAGCTGAAATGAATTTCCTTCTAAATATCACATCAAGTGGTTTATTACAAGATCATAACCCTTATTGTAAAAGATCAAATTTGGAATTTTCCAGCAAGTTGGGAAGCATATAAACACATATAAAAACTCATACATCAGGATATTAACTTAATATTTAGCAAAAAAATAACTGGGAGCTTCCTATACTACACAGCAATCTCATTGACACGTACAAATTACATTAATTTAAGTGATCAATGGTTAGGATTCATTAGGCAATTCAACCTTCTGAAACTTTAAAAACAGATCAGTGCAAATGCAGTTCAAGAAAAAAAAATTGCTACAACAAACTAAAGAGTAGACCAGAACTGGGATAAACAAATACAAAGATGGCCGCATCCTCAAAATGCAAAATCGAATAAAGCATGTTTACTGTATTTAGAAAAAATAATATTTAATCGCAGAGAACACTCACAAAGAAATATCTTAAAGATCTAAATTCTACAAACTTCAACCTAACTTTACACGACAATGCTGGATTAGAACACGTGAAACACGGGCAATTCAATAGTGTTGGATTAGAATAGACATGAAGCATACGCTGCTCATGACACTGCCAAACAATTAACATTATATATATTTATCCAGATGCAGAAATTTTTAGAATATTGAAATCAATGTGATTTCATTAGAACTTGGAAAGAATTTGTTAAACATTATTTAGCTTGGTTTTCCTAATTATCCATGCTCAGAAATCAAGATGTCTTGCTATCACTGCCATATTAAGAACATTATCATATGGACAGCATATAGCAGCCAGTTTATTAAAGACATTTTAAAAGATAATTTTCAATTTTTGCAGTTGATAAATAAAGCCTTCAACCTTTGCCACTGCAAAAAAATGAAATTTTATTAATTCCCACAAGAGGCTAATGTAAGTCGATGGAACTCATATGGCAGCATCAGTTTCTTTATCATCAACTGTAACATGAATACATTGTCGTTAACTATGTTGTTTATTATTATGAGTTGTGATTGCCTTCTATTTCCCGAGCCATGCTGATTTTTCTGCTCACATGCATCCCCTGCTCCTTTGTGGATTTTATTTTCTTTGATCCATTTCCTTGGCAATCCATATAGAGGCCATCATTTACCCATAAGTTGATGCAAGGGCATTTGAATCCACAAGCATTCCCTAATCCCCTAAAGCATTAGTAGGTCGTGGTTCCAGGTGTGTTCACTACTTTGTCGCTTCATGTCAACATGCATTCTCAGGATTGCTATAGGAAAAATACAACTTTCCTTACTTGTTTGATCTACTTGTACAATGCTTCAAGGTACCTGCAGGTTGCTTCAGTCTTCTTTTAAACCGCTATAAGCCAGTTTCATGTGTTTATAAGCTGTTCTGCTACAGGACCGGACCATGTATTAGATGGTGCTAGAGGACTTTGTGTGTTGTTTTAAGTGTTTATGCCCAGGTGAGATGCAGCAACAGGAATTATAAAGGCCGGTACCAAAATTAATAATAGTGTCGATTAGATGAGGCAATTGTTATTGCTTTATGCAATACAATCGATATAAGGATGTCCTTTAAAAGCTGCCAGCTGTCTTCTTAAAAAAAAGTGTTTTTTGCCTTTTCCCAATCTTGCTGGCTTCACGAGACTTTGATTGTTTTAGCAATACAGTGATTTTTTCTATACTTGTGGCAGAGTTTTTACACATGGCAGCTGATTCTGAAGGTCATGTTTTTATTTCCTTGTGCGTGGGCAGCTAACATCTCTCCTTCCTTTGGTGGTGGCTAAAGGTATGCTTGTTTGGGACATTTACCATGTTCTTGGCACTAGGATTCTATCAATTGCCTATTTCTTTTGCTTTTTCCCTTGGGGCAGGCCTTTTCCTGGCCATTTCCTTTGCTGCTCAAACTGTTTACCCATTCCTTGCCCATATGGTAATCTCCTAACCTGAATCAGTCATTTTTTTCTTTGACATCTAGGAAATATTTCCTTTGTTGTTTTATCTTGCGGCATCTAGGCCGTTGTCATTTTCTGCTGCTGCATCTTGACTGCTCAACTATTCCTTCGCTCGCATGGTTTTCTTTCCTTCATGGCCATGATCAATTCCTTGAACTCAGTAATGGCTTCCACTACAGGCTTCAACTGTTTGCTTGTGGCTATTTTCTTGATTGCTAGCATGAAATTACGAGTTGGTGACAGGATCTGTAACAGCTTCTTGACTAGGATAGTTACTGTTATATATGTTGTAAATTTTCTATTTAGGGGCTTTCTCAATTGAAATTCTTTAAGGGCATGGTTTGGTAGAGAGAGTAGAGAAGAATATCTCTGTTCATGAGAGTAGACAAGGCTCATAGAGAGAGAGAGAGAGAGAACCTTTGTAGAAAGAGGAGTAAAAATTTTTTGAACAAAGTTAGACTGTTAGAGGAATGAAGACCCCTGAACATGAAAAGAGGATGGTAATAAGAGTAAGACTGCATGAAGCCTCATTGTGAGAGAAGATACAGGTTATAGAAAAAAATTTAGTTCGTGTATCATAGCATCATGTATTTGTAATGCAAGTAGTTTTCTGCTACCGGCAACCAATAAAAGTTATTATAGCATTTTAAATTTGCTTCCATTGTACATGGATGTGTGATAAATTGTGTGGACTGCTAGACTGGGTAGTTTTTTATTAGACCCCCTAGTCTAGACTGCATCATAAGTAAATCTAGATATAACAGAATAACTAGGTTAAGAAATGACCCTAGGAGATAAAGAAGTGATTAACAATAGAACATTGAAAACCATTGAAAGCAAACAAGAGCAGTAATCCCAAATCAATTAAATATCAGTTGAAAATTTGAAATGTACAAATGTACTAGCCATGTTAAGAGACAATTCCACGAGAAATGTACCAGGCTACCAGCAGACAGCCAAGAGGATTCAAAATGTCCTAGCCATGCCAAGAGAGGATTCCACAAAAAAAAGAAGCAAGCTGAAAAACAGCCTTTGAAATAAGTGCTTCCCAGTCCATGTCAAAGGTCTGAGCAAAAAGAACCAACTTTCATCACCACCCACCAGCATCAGAGAACCAATGCAGGATCAGAAAATATCAATTGGAGAGTGTCTTGGGCTGATAAGAGGACCAAGTTGCACAATCTTAGAAGGATAGATGTAAGAGTACTCTTAGAACCTCTCATAACTCAAATTCTACAATCATATCTTCAAACGCAATCGAAAACAGGAGTTTCTGGTGTAATGTCCCCCCTTCGAAATTAAACCTAGACTAAAATTGTCCAAATCAAATTTGATAACACCTATTTGGGAATTACAAGTGTGCTTCATTGAATTCAGTTCTGAGATTAAAGTATTCAGAAATATTATTTTTTTATTAAAGCGGGGTGTGAAGGATTAAAAGAATTCGAAAAGGGAGGCAGCTGTGAGCAGTCACTACAAGGCGAGGAAGAATTACATGCTGATATCAAGTGCTGAATAAGGCAAAACAAAATCAGCAAATAAGACAAAAGACAAGAGTCGCAGGTTTTTATTCTGAGATTAAAGTATTCAGAAATATTATTTTTTTATTAAAGCGGGGTGTGGAGGATTAAAAGAATTCGAATAGGGAGGCAGCTGTGAGTAATCATTGCAAGACAAGGAAGAATTACACTCTAAACAGGTGCTGATATCAAGTGCTGAATAAGGCAAAACAATATCAGCAAATAAGACAAAAGACAAGAGTCACAGGTTTTTATCCTAAGCATAAGAAGACAACGGGTTATCAAAGGGCAACGGAGTCATCAAAATTAAAAGGCAACACTAGAAGGCAAAAAATTTCAAAGGCAGCCATTTGCATTTAATAATATTACCAAATGAAATTGTATTAAGTTTTTAATCAAAAGACATTTGACACTTGGAGGAATACTCTATTTAAGAGAGTCCAAGCAAGGAGAAGAGGGCATCATAGAGAAACATTTTATTATCTGATTTTGCTCCCTGTGAAGCATGAACTATGGTTCAATTAACCTGAGGACAAAACTCCTCTAGGCCTGAAAATTAGAAGACAAATACCTTTTTCTTTTCCTTGCACAGTTGGTGGATGAAAACCCTTGATTCAAGTAGACTCAGAGACATTTCAAAGGCAGAATAGATACCTCTCAGTCCTCAGTTCTCAGCCGAAGAGATTTAAGCCTAAAGGCTCATGCTTCCATATCGGGTAGCTAAAAGTTCTTGTGGGTGATATAAAATCCTCCATCAGAAACAGACATTACAAAGGCATTTAAATAAAAATAGATCACTGCAGATTTGAGAAAAATCAACAACTAATATAGAAGATAAGTTCTATGATCTATCCATCTGAGATACATTCTAAGCATTAAATCTGAACTACATCATGAACTGTTGAAACTACAATTTCTAGGTCGATTGCATACTTGCAATTAATTGTGCAACTATTATTGCGAGGTAAGGTTTATTATATCTAAAGAAAACAATGAAAATCTTAAAAAGGGCATTACATCTGGCTAATGTTCCTTAGAGGTAAGGCATCAATTCACGAAATTCTACCAACCTACCGTTCTTAACACTCTTCCATACTCATTTGTGAACCCTAAGGGCTAATTGCTATCTTGCTTCCTTATTCAGTAGAAAATATAAAATCTCTGACTAGACTTGTGGAAAGTAAGTCCTTCGAAACTCAATTCTTGACATGGTGTGGTGACTGCTTCTACGTAAATTTAAATTACGCCAACCAGCCTCAGTAAGATTCCAACAGATCATAGCGTACATCCACAAGATAGAAAAATACAACTTAACATTAACTTATACCTATAGGAAGACAGGAAAAAGGAAATGCTTTAACTGAATCAGCTCATACTTGGATAGAAAACATTAGTCATAACTCCTAGAATTTATGTGATGCAAATTGCTGCTTTCTGGTGTGGCTTGGATAAAAAACATTAGTAAAGGCTTAGCATTTGTGTGACAACAGCTTTTGTGGTGTGATTCCATAAATTTCAGCATTGAGGTGTGTGACACCATTAGATGTATGTTAATGTGCTCAATTGTATGCAAGATGTTCAATTAACGAGAAAGACTCGTCTAATTTTTTTTGCTGATATATAATTAGCAAGTTTCATTATTCATGACTTAACTAATTAGCAATGCATCGGAGTGTAATTATTGAATCAGGTTCAGTACATATTCGCATGCCTTTAGAAGCTTCATTGGTATTTTTCCCAACACATAATGACAGTAAATCCTATTGATTTTGGTATAACTTTAGTAATAATATTTCTATTTGTATGTTCTATTCTCATCTTGTGTATGGTTCTATTCTTTCTAATATATTGCGTACATGACTTTTACGCAAACATTTCAATCACAAAAATTAGTCTAGACGCCACTGCTGGATTGAAGTGCACAAACATTTGAAATTATGTGATTGCAATCAGCACCCAGCATGCCATTCAAGTGGTTCCACTACTTGGCCTATTATGTCACATGTATTAGACTTGACGATTTGCTCTTTGTGATGGTATGGAGTTTCTATTCTTCAATATATTGAGCTTCAAGAAGGGTAATCATTTACTGTCAAAAAAACTCAGAAGATAAATAGAACTAAATAGCATTTAAGAAACTTATCTAATAATAAACCTTGTGTTTCAATATCATATCACACACACACACACACAACGGTTCATGCGAACAACAGTCCACAGATGAAGCACCCAAACTAAACAATTATACAAGGGAGGGTAAAAATCTTCAATTTTTAAAAATAATAAACTTCCTTTTTGAATCATACAAAACGGTCACCACCATAACATACAGCATTAAATTTTACTACACAGTAAAATATAACAATTGTTGCCTCTCTCCTTGCTCATTATATTCATCGACACGAAGATAGCAGACACAATCTAAGCACCTCATTCAAATGAGATACTACCCAATAAAAATTAAAATATAGTTGCCAACTCCTAAGCAAGAACAAGGAAAAAAATGATTCAGACATGCAACAACATTTGCAATTTATAGTTTAAGAGTACATCTTTTATTTTGAATCAAACAATCAATCTCAAGAAATTATCATCACTACCCAAAAAAAGAAAAACAACATGAACTTATCACGCGTACATTTGGAATCAATGGTTTAAGTGGGCATACCAAGCTTAGAATCCGGTGGACACAACACCTGACACACAAGCAATGCTGATATAAGGATCCATTGGGATAAGATGCATATTCTTCCAGGTCTTCCTGGCTTGGACAGCAACATAAAGCTCCCATACTCCTTTTTTTATTTTAAGAGCTTTGAATTGAAAAGCTACAAAATGCTAGTTCATTGTGTCTTCACACCACACAGAAGCTTCACACTGAAATTTTATTATTGTTGCCTGCACATGCTGCAAAATCTGAACAAAATTGAAACTCTAAAAGATTCTATATAAGCATTCAGTTCTGGCACTTCTTTTTCAAAGAAATGGGCTTATCAATTTTCAGACACTTTTAAATTCTTAATTATGTCCATAGTCTCAGTGAAGGTAAAATGTTAACCAACACAACGCTTAAATACCCAATAACACCAAACAGTAGTAACCTTTCCAAGTCCTAATGACAATCAAAAACAAACATTCCCAGTTATTTTGTTCACAATGCCTCGTAAAACACTGAACCACCAACATAAGGAGATAAAACTTAGAAAGAAAATTTTGAGTGCAACAATACTAACAAATTTTGATCCAAAGCATAATCACTGCATATTGATCAAAAGAAAACATGTATAACTTAAGCTCTGGCAAATTATTCCAGCTCGATTCAAGTTAAACCTTCAAATTACACATGATTCACATTAAAATAGATTGAATCTGAAAATATTTTACTCTTTTTAAGTAAATAACACTTGAAACATTACAACAAACAAGAAAAGGTCTACTTTCAGATCATCAATCTCGTGCACTGGAATTTGGGAATAACTGCTAGATGTACCAACTGAATTCCTTGTAGACAAATGTACTGTTTCTGAAAACAATTTCAGAAATTCACTCATCGTCTCATAGACAATATGATGAAATGCCAACAGATAAAATAATTTTAATTTATTTCAAAAAACAAGTCTTAGATTTCAAAAAAACCTAACAGAGCGCAACTGAGAGGATAATATTCATCAACTCAACTTCAGGTATTTCCTGCTATGAAAAAGCTTCCTACCTGTCAACTTTGGGCATTGTGCTGTCAAAAAAGGAATACTTCTACTATGAGAACTCGCCAAAGGATCATGATCAAGGTCACCTGGAGACGGGGAGACTTGGAGGTCTTGGAGACTGGTACCGGTACTGGTACGGCTGTTTTTCAAAAGTAGGAGACGGGGGTACTTGGAGACAGCAATTTTTTTTATATAATTTATATAAATTCCAAGAAATATCATAACATAGAGCTTTGAAAACAAGAATGGAAAGTTTTAAGTATGAACATTAAAACCATTGAATCAAAATATCAAATCTGCAATTCAAATCACTAATAATAATAGTAATGTCATTTACTCATTTAGTATTGTGTCATATCGAGTCAAATAGTTCAAAACCCACACTGCAAACAAATAAAAAATAAAATGTTTTGTATTTATTACTTTTTAATATGCTTTTTCCTCTGGAGACACGCAGGAGACGTCAAAATTCATGGCGGGAGACTTGGAGACGTCGGGAGACTTTGACACAAAGTCTCCACCCAAATTTGAAGTCTCTGGGTACGCGCAAAGTCTCGGAGACGCGTCTCCGTCTCTGAGATGTGTCTCCAAGGGGGACGCAGTCTCCCGGTGACTATGATCATAATGCATTATATGTATAAAGTTCCCCATCTTCAACCTTATAGCCCAAATCTTGAGAGTAAATCCAAACTAACTGATATCTGGACATATGATGCAGAAAAGAATAACATTAAAATATTCTTTCCACATGAGACTATGAATAATGTCCTTGGATAACATTGTAGAATATCCATTGAGATAAGGGAAAACACAATGTTAAACCAAGCAACTCGGATTCTGCAAACAACAGTGCAGTTCATGGTTGGTCATTCTATCAAGTGCTTCGAGATCTCATTATCACTCTAAATAAACATGAATTCTACAATCTTCCAATTCAGCATATTTTTTGGCTGCAAAACGCATTCATTTTTCACATTATTCAACCAATGTTTGCCTAAATGTTTCATTCAATCTTTGTTTTGCCTCTTGTCCAATGCATTTGAAAGCAAGTCCCATTAGTCATGTACCGACATCGATTAAAGCTTGAGAAACATGACATTGGCAGACACAGAAAACAAGAATTTGATCAAGACTCTTCACGCAAGAAAGACTTACATTTGACTGAGAATGACTCCATATGAAATATTTTGTATGGGTACAAGTAACAACAACCATATGGGTAGATAAGACTAGCAGACAACTACTTTTAACAATTTCTATAAAGACTATACCTTGGTGGAGTCCAAAGCTATGACTAATACCTAGAATATTAACATAATTTGCTCAATTTAAGTAACAAGAGGCACCCTATGATTGATTATTAAATGAGCAACAACTATTATAGATAAAGGAAAGGTTGTACTATAGGAAGTGGAAATCACAGCTTAAACACTAGAATACCAAAGATGCAAAATAATAATAATGTTAATAAATATCTAATCTAGTCCACAGAAAAAATCTCGAAAGATGATTATCTTAATAAGACAAAATTGAAATACAACAAAGTTGTTTTAGTTATTTTGTGACTGGTCAAAATTATTTTTTTTTGTTGTTAAAATAATTTAATAAATATTGATAGAACAAAGATTAATGCTCATGATTCCCATCAAAAAACAAACTGGTCATGATAAGATTAAAATCGTCATTGTACAATTCAAAAAACAACTTGAGGTGAGCAGACTCATAAAATTTGTGATAATAATGAAATTGAAGATGAATTCTATTTCCTTCTAACGTGTCATGCCCTTCATATTGTGAGAAATAAAATCACCTAGTTTCATAACTCAATAAGCTTTTAGGACCTTGTAGCATAAAAGAATCAACAACTATTGCACCGCTATTTCTACCAAGTTCAAATATGGGAATGACAATATAAAAGAAAATGTAATCTCATCTTTATTTCATGTTAAAGAATGATTACAATCATAGAAGCATAAATCCTCAAAAATCCTCACTTTCGCGATTGTTAAAAAATTCCTAGCCGAAATGGTTTTCCCTAAAAAATCACAATTTAATCAGCCCAGTTTTCAACCATATCCAACAACTTTTAAAGGTTTAAATTGCAAAATAATCGCATAAAAATCTCCTGGAAAATCCATTTACTGTCCACCATCCAGTCACAAAACCCTTACAGCACGAAATAGCTATTTAATCAGGTTTTTCATTAATTTTCAGCACAATGAGCGCTAGCCATTGGGACGTGGTTCGCCATCAAATTTTTTTGCTAGATTTCATCATGTTGTTCAGGCAAATGACAAGTAGGTGACCTTGAATGGGCGTATATTTCTTATGGATTTTAAGGACGTCAAAATAGAGACCTATCCTTTCCTGCTAATTAAAAATTCGCATGGGAACACTCCTACTGCTTAAAATTAAGCAGAAATTGCACTAAAGCAGCCGCATAGGGACATGGGGTAAGACTTCTATATCTTTTCTTTTTTTCTTTTTTTCTTTTTTTCTTTTTTTTTTATACTTATGACATATTTGAACCTTATAAGAGTACTAACCAAAAGCAAATATAGAAAGCCAGATTAAACTGAAACCAAACTCTATTGGCTTGACATCAACCAAAAGAGGTTTGTTTTCTTGGAATTCTTGTGATCCTAACTATTTAATAGAATTTCAACATTTCAATTGTCAACAATAATACCAAGGTGGTTTCCCTGTTTATGGGTGTTCTAGGGTTAATCCTATTGTTGAGGATAGGAATAGTGTTCAGTGGATAAAGCCTGACCAGGGATGGATAAAGGTCAATTTTGACAGGGTTTCCAAGGGGAAGCAAGGCCCGTCTGGAGTGGGATGTGTTGCCAGGGCTGGGGAGGTGTCGTGGACAAGAATTGATGTATATACAAATATATTATTTAATGCATAACCATAATTAATCAAGCAATCTCTATAATGTTACCAATCAATGTAATTAGCTAATATATTAATTAATCAACATACAATTAATAAATAAGTATATTATTAATGTATAATAATATTAACCAATGTACAATTAATAATATTAAAATATAATTAATATCAATAAATCAATATACAATTATTGCAGGTCAACGGTATTAGTCGACAGTCTTAATCATAAAATAAAATACATGTTATTTGGCAAGGGAGTCGACGGCTCTATGAACCGTCGACTCTGCTCCCTACCAGTCACGACCCTTTTGGGAAGATTTGCTTCCATCCCTCACGTGAAGACTATAAATGGATACGGGTATACCAAAGGAGGAACACAGAGGGCACCGAGGAGAATAGATAAGGAAATTGAAGAAGATAAAAACAACATTTAATTAGTTGGAGGGTGACATATATAAGCGATGCTACATTGAAGTGAAACGAAGAGACCTTGCAATACCATCTCAACCCCTAAACAATATTGTTGTCATCGTGAGAGAATATTGGTTGTGGAAGCAACGAATCCTATCAAGGATATCCTATCAACTATATCCAAGATTATAAGAATAATTAAAATAGAGTTTGACTCTTATATATCGCAATCTAATTATGGTAGCTACTACGATGTTATCAGTCTATGATGTAGATAGAATACGGAGGAAAATTAATATAAATATACCTAGCACACTGGAGTAAGAGTAGATACATTATATCAAAGGAAAAATCAAATTACATTGGAACGTCCTCATCGATGTTTCTTATATTTAACCTCTCCTCCCATAAGGATAAAATATATGGAGATACCATATAATATATGAATAAGAAAAGATAAAATATAAGGAGATACGTATATATAGTTATGAAGGCTTGGAAATGATGATATATGAGGAGAATAAGAGACAAACAAGAAGTTATAAGATTATCATACTTATATTTATAGAAAATTAGGAGATATATATATTTGGGAAAGCTGCGGGCTGACTGAATTAAATGGGAAAATAATTCATTTTTTCAATGTGTGTCGTGAGTTGAGGAGAGCGGTCCCTGTGTTATGAGGTGGTCTTTGCAGTAGAGGTTGGTGAGGTTTTGGGGAGTGCAAAGAAAGAATAATGAAGGTGGGTTTTACCCTCCTCACAAAGAAGCAGCAATTATATTTCATGGGGAGGATTTTTAAGAAATGCTTGCGGAGTGCCTTCAAATTTGAGGTGCCAATTTTTCTGCAAATTGTGGATGTTCTGTTGAGTGAGGATTTTATACAAACAAAGCACCGATACAGGATAAAGGTGAAACAGTGCGTCCATGTTCCTTGTGTGGAGTCTCGAACTGGGTACGAAGGAAGAAGCTGAATGGGTTATGAACGAGTGTGTACGGAAGGAGTGGCTTTATGGTATGAATTCCCTGATGGCATCGACAATTCCCGGTAAAGGGTTTCATGCACGCCATGGAGACTGGCAACAAATTGGTGACAATGAGGGGTTCGTTCCCCATTCATCATATGGAGTGCGTGGAGATAAATAAGAACAGATAACGAAGCCCAAATGGGCTGGGATGCACTCAAAGATTTCCTCAAGAAGCGGGAAATCGCATAAAGGGCAGAGATTGCAGTTGGGAAGAAGGAGATGAAGACACCAAAATTTGAACCAAAAGACTTCTAGATCAACGGCCTATTCAAGCCAGCAAATGAGAAGAAACGAGGCTCGCTCTGTGCCACGTGTGTTTCTTTTTCGCCACAAGCTCATATTTCTGTTCAAATAAAGTTATCATGATATGGGGTCAAAGGTTCGTCTCGGTTTCGTGTTTCACGCTGACCATTTTAATGGCGGTTTTGTAAATTGCTATACAAATGTCTCTGATACGTAATGGGGATGTAAGAAAAAGATATTAGCACTCTGTATAGGACATGGTATGTCAAAGAGTCAACTGAGATATTTTTCATGTACTCTTGGTCCTTTTGTGTTGTAAGCTGGTGTGAATGTCGATATAGTGAAAATGAATTTCCAGGGTAGGGTTGCGGGAAGGAGGGCATGGTGGCATATATTATAATAATGCAATGAATTCTTTTATAATTAACATAAATACTAAAACATTACCGAGTATAAAAAAAATATTACATGTCTTTGGTGATATTTATAATAATGTACATGGTCCCGGACAAATATGAAGATCTGACTTCACATATGATAGATGGTATGTTCTTGATGGAGAACTCTGGCAATGACAAGCCATTTCAACAGTGTGATCTAGTTGGATCTAGGAGACCAATCATTGTATGTTATCACAATGTTAGACCAAACAGAATGCAGCATGCGCCATGGGCTTTGTCGCAATAGCAACAACACGTGGCTGAAACCACAGAGCCTAACTCATTGCATGCACTTCCAACAATACTGATTCAGCCTTCAAATCTCATTCTGCAATGCTACCAAAAAATGACTAACAGCTAAAATATCGATGACTGGAAGGCAAGAGGTTTCTTTCCTTGGAATCACATCTCTTCATCTTCCAAAGTTTTCTTTTTACATGATTTCACATTCAAACTCTTGGGCCTTTGTACAAAAATTACAGGATTCTAAATTAATATAACCTGACATTACATTTTAATTCGGTTCTATTCATTCTCTGTCATAGTACTCTAACTGCTGTCAATGATAATTGCACAAACCATTTCCACTCATAGCACTTTGAATCTTGGTTTTAGGCTTTTAACATATCACCCAAATCAACACTGGGTTTTGGATCACAAAGAGAATAAACAATGACAACTCAGTTGTCACTTGTAATGAATGAAATGCTTCTGGAATGAGCTGTATGAATTTTATTTGTATTGATTTTTCGAATGACACTATGTAATCTATCATCAAGACGAGCAAAAAATGATGAGTGGATTGCGGACATAGCCAGTCGTATGAAACCTTACAAACTACTGTAACTCAAATTTACTTAAATCGCAAGTATGTTTACACAAAATCTGAATAACGTACCCTCATTAATATCAAGATCACCGTGTAAAACTAGAACAGCATTTCTTAACAAAACTAAATTTGTTTTCTATGCAAGTAGTTTATATGATAAAGATCAAGGTGGAAAGTTCAGCTATTAAATTATGTCACCGGATCCCTCTTATATGCCTCAGATCCTGATTCTGGTACGATCTGGATCCTGATTCTGCTCGGATTCTGCCCAGATTCCGGCAGGATTCTTGACTGGAATGTGGATTCTCTGTGGATTCAGAAGAATCCACGAGAATCTGAGCATGTGGGTGCCCAAAAACGGGCCACACATGCCAATTTATTATTCTTTTTAAAACTAAAAAGCCTCTAAATCCTAATTTGACTAGTAAAACATACATTTGGTCATTTGAAGATCATTCATTCATCTCTCAAGCATTTTTCACCATTTTTGCTTTGCTCATCGTGTAATGACATTTTGAGACTTTTGCAAAATATGAATATGATATAATCATATATTGGCAATTATGGATTTATCGTTTTATGAGAATCACGCTTCTAACTTCTTATTATTATCATTATATGTTTAAAGTTTGAAGTTTTGAACTAATGATGAATGAGCATTGACATGTTACATGTATGGAATCTACGAATACATACATACATATAGATATATATAGATATATATTGAAAATCTCTATATATATACCCGCGGAATTAGGATCCGACCCAAAAAAAAATTTGCTGAATCCCCAAATCCGAATCCGAACCAGAATCAGGATCGGCTACTTAGCTATTAAATGGTGACGATCATAGAAAAGACATTTTGGCTACAACCAGAATGTACTGAACATGAATATTAATATGAATTACAGATAGCAGTTTTCAAGATAGGTTATTGATTGTTGAAAAGGAAATATTCAAAGCATTCACTATTTTTCAACGGATTGTTGTGGAAAGTTGAAAAATAGGATTTAGACATTAATCAGCTTTTAAGCTATTTCACAGTGGCTAATTTCTCACAATAAAAAAATTATTCACTCATCAGGGAGAGTGGCCCAGGTAAAGACAACAACTTAAATGGCTAGATAATGATAGCTGTTCCGCTGTTATCTACAAATGCAAATAAGATTTCACTAAATTAGGTTACTCGACGCCTGTCCCCAGGTGCCCTGTAATGGTGATGGTGATGGACAAAAATATTGAATATACAAGCATGGCTCGGGCTCAATTCAGCTACTCAAATTTTAACTGCACTTTTCAATGAGCGGTGTTTGGGGGGGGGACTATATTACAGAGTGACCCACGCTTACAAACTTAAGATTGTGGTCCAAGAATATAACTCACACGCCATTAATGGTTGCCCATAACCTCAGCCGAGACTAACAAAGGGGAAAAAAAATCACCGCAGCAACATCTGTGAACACTACAGCTGATTTTATTCAATCTACAATATCAAAAACCCTCTTGCTAGGTCAAAATGGGGTCAATGCCCCTTGCAGGCAAACCCCAAGATCCACAAAAAGGAAATGTTTCTCGTATGCCGCACAAATTACGGGGGGCCTTAAACGCGTTGATCTACCTCCAATTCTAATGTAAAACACTCCTTGTACAGAAAAATAAATAACAGAGTACCGAATCAGCTAAAACCGCACCTACAAAAATCATCGCATAAAGAAAAATTGCGGTTTTAGTGTAGACCCTGAACAATAGCATACCTGTTAAATTGCACTTGCAGCGACCTTTTCTCTCCTGTACTCGGGGTATTGTGCAGGAAGCAGGAATAAATTGGGTAGGTTGCAAAGCTAAAAACACTGAATTCTTGAAGCATTGGAGATACTC
Source organism: Thuja plicata (assembly GCA_018584345.1). Classification (NCBI taxonomy): domain Eukaryota; kingdom Viridiplantae; phylum Streptophyta; class Pinopsida; order Cupressales; family Cupressaceae; genus Thuja; species Thuja plicata. The sequence goes on from MU224186.1 coordinate 3,977,428, forward strand.
AATTTTGCTTCTCTCTAAATATAATTCTGACAGTATTTGTTGAAATTGATGACTTTCTTGTTTAGAACATCGTAAAGGCAGCCAATGTGGAGATGCGTTTTAGGCCCAATGCTTGCATGCATCGTGGCCCGCGAAAAGCGAATTAAGATGAGAAATGGTATTTTTTTTTTGCCCAATGCACTCATTCGCAACGCGTTTGGATTAAGACATGCATCTCTTTATTGTGTTGGATAAAGACATTCTCCATTCTGGAATTAAACTTATTTATTTATTTATAGTAAATTTGCTCTAACACTTATTAGGTGAATGAATAATCTTTTTTCTAGGAAAAAATATTTGAGTATCAATCTCGAGGATTTACTTTGTCAAGTAAATATATAATGAAATTTATTTATTTTTTAATATATTTATGTATAATTTTGATCTTATTTTTTTTGTGTAATATACTTATAATGTAAAATATATATTTTTAAATATAGTCTTGTATAATTTTGATCTTTAACATATCTATTTATTTCTTATATTGTAAAGTTAATGTACTTGTTTTTTATAGGTGTGTTCTTTGATGTGCTTGTTTCTTGGGCGCTCGCTAAGTTCTAGACAAAATGCACTAAAGACAAAAAAAAAATGTCAAACTTTTATAATCTTTATGATTTTCATTTTGCACATTATGTTGTTAAACAATATATTTGTTTCTTAAATTGTTGAACATCTCTTATAATATCACATCAATACACACAAAAAAAATTAAACCTTCATAGTTTTTAACGTACCAAATAGCTTTATGAATGAACAAAAAAACTTCTTGACAATGAAATAAAATAAAATTATATTTCAAATCAAATCAAATCATCTCATGAATATCCACCAACCCTTCTACCTATATACTTTTGGGACCATATAGTTAAAGTTGTGTTTTCAATCATCATGGAATAGAGTGGGTCTTTTATGATTAGTTTTATATTGGTTGGATTAGAGTGGGTCTTTTATGATTAGTTTTATATTGGTTGTTTTTCTTGAACTTTAAAATGTTGTCTTTTTATTTTTTTATATAAGTTTTGGGAATAAACATAAAATTGCATACTTCTATTTTATTTCTTAAATTATTTATTTAATTTTTATAATACTTAATATATAAGTGGTCTATATTTACATAAAAGTTGATGAATTAATCTAAATTTTGAATAATTTTGACTTCTTAAATTTCAAAGATTCAAACTTCATCTATTCTTATGATTTTTTTCCCTTGCCTAAATTCTACAACTTAAAATGAATTGATTTTCAACCTATATGCTTTTAAATTGCAATTTTATCGATCAAAACACAACAAAATGGGTTGCACCCGTTTATATTAAAATAACATCTCGTCATGATCGTCCAAATTGTCTAGGCTAGCTTTGCATTTGATTACATTGCTCCCTTGATATATATATTGTCCTAAAAAGTGGGGACTTGTAATTGGATGCTCTAGGATTTATTAGACCCCATTTTGGTGATTTTGAGGTCTAATGTCCGTTATGCTTGATCACAACAACTTGCATTTTCTTCTACTGCTTCTTTTCACCTTCCCCGCTGTAAAATTTGAGCTCATTTTTTCAAGAACAAGTCGACTAGCTGACTTGTCCCTGGGGACAAGTCAAACTGGTCAATTTGTCCATGGGCTTTTGAGCCCAAATTTTGCCCAGAGCCTGATGTCGGGGTCTTATTCTGAGGTATTCAATTGTAGTCAGCCTTGATCAAATTTGAAACTTGAATTCGAGGAATTACAATAAAATGGCAGGTCCTATCTCCTCATTTTGCATACGTGTCATCCTAAAAAGAAAGCACCCTTATCAGGTGCTCATTTTTAGCCCAATTTTAGTATGTATGGGTTCCCACTTTGATTTCATGTCCTAGTACTTATGCATCCTTCAAATCAACATTATTTGTTCAAAACTTGAGGTTGGCTCTAACTTGAGGTTGGCTCTAACTTCTATGCATGATTTCCCATTTTTTACCCAATCACATAATTCATTTTCCACCTAGGGTCTATGCATTCATTTGTGGATTTCAAGATTGGCCCTGACCTCGTGGCAGGTTGTAATTTTTACCACCACTCCTTATCACTCTCCCCGACATCTCGACCAATTTTGGCGTGATTTTACATGGACTAGGTTGAGTTTGACGACCTTGTCCCAGGTTTTGAGCCTGAACTTGGCCCTAAGCCTGATGGCGGGATTTTCTTCCAAGGTTTGAAATTACAGTCGGCCTTAACAAAATCTGAGCCCTGAAATGTGTATAAAAGGAGATCTCTTCCTCTCATTTTTATCCCATCCATTATTTGTTAGATTAGGCTAAAAGCTAATCTCCCAAGAACACCTGCAAGCATAACCTGTTACAAGAATGAAGCAAAGACAGAAAACAGAAAGAAACTATGGCGGCCAAAAAGCCAGAGGAGACATCGTGTGCTCAAGAAAACAATATATTAATGATATGTTTCTAGATTACAATGTGATGATAAAAAACTATGTCTGAAAAATAAAAAGGTGAATCCTTATAAAAGGAATCACGAAACCCTAAAAGGGAAACCCTAAGGTTAGCTAAAGCAAACTAGAGTGAATAGATGAGTTAGTAATTAGATCAAAATGATTTAATTAATAACTCAAAGGACTATTACTCTAACACCCCCCCCCCCCCCCCCCCTTAAGATAAGCTTAGGGAGAAGCAAAACCTAGGAAACTACTGCAGAAAGCAGGAAAGATGGGTCCCAGCAACAAGGCCTGATCAGGTAGCCAAGTACAAGAAATAAACTAGATGAAGGAAACTGAGCCTTCAATCTAGGGAAAGTCCCAAAGAGAGGAACAAGAAAGAGCAAGAAGCATCTCTGAAGCATGAAGTTGTAAACTTTGTCAGAAGAAACTGTTGGAACCCCCACTGAAGTGCATGACCAGGTAGAGAAGACAAAGTCTGAAGAGCTGATCAATCGAACCAAGGAAGCAATAGAACCAACAGGTGAACCCCCCCATAATGCTGAACAGGGAGAGGTGACAGGAACACTGAAATGCAATGCCAGAAACATCTGCAGAAAGAAGAATCAGGAACACCAACAGTGCAACAGAAGTACAGGCACAGGATAAAGGGTGGTGTCAACGACACATAGCATGGGCTAATGTCATGGAAGGTACGCTCACTTGACAAAGGTGGATGAGCACAAAACGGCATAACATCATAACCCCCCATGGCACTTTATAACTGAGTGCGAGTACAACACACACAAGGTGTACAAAATCCCAGAAATGCAGAAGAAGGCACTTTATCACAGTGCATTTACAGAATAAAAAATGCTACAGAAGAGAAGCATATAAGCTCAAAAGTCAGAAAGAAGAGTGAGCTAGAAAGATCGGAAGAAGAGATCCCAGGACCTGTAGAACCCAAGTAATCTGCCAAAGTGTGAAAGATGCCAAACTCGGAGGAGAGAGAACCTGGAGCAGAATCTGGGAAAAATACCCCTGCAACTAAATAGCTCACTGAACCAGCTTGCCGACGATATTCGGTTTGCCAAAAATAGAGTCTGGATGAGCAAGATAGGGCTCTCGAAAGGCAAAAAGCAGACATCAGACTTTGACAGCAAAACACGCTGTCAAAAAGGTAGAACCCAAAACCCCAACCACCATCATCAGAAAGTGCTCGGAAAAAGCTTTCTGACGGTATATGGAAGTCAGAAAAATACTCTTGTATGCTCAAGATAGAGTGAAAACAATCTGGGGGGGTCAAAAAGGCCTCAAAAACAGGGTTTAAGCCCCTGGGGCTGCAAAAAATCTGGCCCCTGGGCACCATATGACCGCTGCAGGGGGCTGGGACGGAGCCCTCGGTCACCCATGTGACCACCTGTTGGGCTAAAGGGGGCCCGCTGGGCAAGTGGAGCGGTGGGAGCCAGGTGGCGCAGAGGGCGCCTGAGCAGAGCGGGTCAGTGGCGGGGGCCAGAGCGGTGGGGTTCGGCAGAGCTGGGGTCGGCAGGGGCCGCTATCGGAGGTGCCCGTAGCCAGTGGTGGTGGTGCGGTGGCAATGCCCCAAAAAAAACACTGACTGCATAATAAAATGCATAAAAAACTATTAAAAAGTTGTTGTTTTTTCAATTTTTGCATCGAAAACCATGCCCGTACGGCCCTAGAGGACCAAAAAAATCTCCCAGACGCTCCGGTGTCCAAATTGGACAATTTTTATATGGATTCTAGGGTTTTTGGGCCTTTCGGACGCAACCGTGAGGTTGGTTTAGGTCCAAAGTGCTCCAAAAAATAGAGACCCCCCAGATCCAATAAAAACTACCAAAGAAAGACTGAAAGCTTCAAACCCTCATACCGCGAAGAGCTTGCTTCAACAAAACCAGAACAAGCCACAGCAGTAAAGCTCTGATACCATGTTAGATTAGGCTAAAAGCTAATCTCCCAAGAACACTTGCATGCATAACCTGTTACAAGAACGAAGCAAAGAGAAAACAAAAAGAAACTATGGCGGCCAAAAAGCCAGAGGAGACATCATGTGCTTGAGAAAACAATATATTAATGATATGTTTCTAGATTAAAATGTGATGATAAAAAACTCCGTCCGAAAAACAAAGAGGTGAATCCTTATAAAAGGAATCACGAAACCCTAAAAGGGAAACCCTAAGGTTAGCTAAAGCAAACTAGAGTGAATAGGTGAGTTAGTAATTAGATCGAAATGATTTAATTAATAACTCAAAGGACTATTGCTCTAACATTATTATCCAAGCTACATACACGTCTACACGCAATTCTTTGTTCATTCAAGAGATCCAAGTACAAGAAAGCATCCATTAGTGAAGGCATCCACTGTCAAGCATTCAATCCAATCAAGCATCCAAGTGTAAGAAAGCCACCAAGAGCCGTTAAGAATTTCAAATCTTTGTTCCATCATGCACTCAAGGAATTTCCTTCCATAGATCTACCTTATTTCCCCCATTAGAGGTCAAGTAAAGGATTTTACACTCAAGAGAGGAGATCTACATTCATTTATCAAGTCTTGTTCTTCTCTTTCTTCCTCGATCAAACATTATGGCAAATTACAACATCTATCATTCAATGGTTTGGTTTCGTGATTCCTATTAGGTTTTTGTGGAGTCCAAGCTATTGCATCAACACTTGTCATCGCCTCTAAAGAGGCATTGCATCATTGAGGTATAAGGTGATTTATGTTTCAGATCTAGATTACATTTCATCTTTTCTTATGCAATTTCAATTTCAAATTCATTTCAAGTTTGATTCCTATACAGCGTTTAACCAAGGCAAACCCCTTTCCACAACCCTTTTCCCCTTCTTTTCTGTGTGTAAGAACAATTTTGGGAGTTGCAGATCTAGATTTGGGAGTCTCATAACCTATTGCAGATCCTCAAAAATTTTCATCAGATTTGGACCTAAAAGGACTAGATCAAATTTCACGACCTTGTCCAGGATGAGGTTGACTTTCTTGCCCTTGTCCTCCACTTTTTGGCTAAAAATTGTATGGTAGACAGATATAGACATCAAAGTCCCAAATCTGGAGTTTCGCCTGATTATGACATCCCGATGACAGTCAAATTAAAATTTGAAGGTCAATCTTCCTCTTCTTTCTTCAAGGTGAGTTCATTCCTCTTTTTTTCCCCTGGCACTTACTTCATAGATTATATTTACTATCATATTACATAATTTTCTATAAAAATCACAAATCTACATCCTAACATTACTCACCATTATATATTATACATTTTGGTGAACCTGACGTGTTATATTTTCATTATGATTTTGGTGTTAGATTCCCTTTCTATGCATTTATATATCTAGATATATTTGCTATAATCTATGTATTTGGATATCTAGGTTCACCTATTATACATTTTGGTGAACCCAAATCCTTACATTTTCATTCTCTTTGTATGCATTTAGATACATCTAGATTTATTTCATGTCTTGTTGTTACCTTTCATTGAGTTATATGCACTTCTTCCTTTCTTCTCATGTTGAAAAAATTGTTTAGAGCATTATCCTGAAACCATTCCATCACTTTTGAGATAAAACAACACCCTCAAATTAACTTTCCTTTACATTATGTCACCAACAAAAAGAATCAATTTATTGTATGTGATGTTGCTTTTCCTTCTCTTATACCACCTTATAAGGATATATTAGAGCAAGAAGATAATAATAACCTTTCTCTCAATGATCTTCCTCTTTGGGGAGGAGAATTGAGGATTGGTGTTAACTCTTCTCCTAATATAAGCCATATCTACGAGGATAGTTTTGTTAAGGATGATGATACTTCACCTTATATTCCTTTCAATTCCTCCCCCTTCCAAGATCAAGCTTTAGTGCAGAGCCACGACTATTCCTATCCTAAAGTGCGCTTCATTCATAAAGATGTTCCTACACTTGATGATTCTCCTATTTGGGATGAACCCTTGGATAATGGCATTGATTACTCTCTTCATTGTGAAGCAGCCTTGGTAAAAGAAGATGATATAATGGTCGACATTTCTTCTTCTTCCTCTAAAGACGATGCATTCTTGTTTGATGATTCTCCTTCTCCTAAGACATGCCCCCTTTATGAGGATATTTTAGAGCAAGAGGAGGACATTATAAATACCTTTCTTAATATCACCTTACCTTGATTTGACACTCCTACAGATGAAGCATTAATGGATGCCCCTAGTTTTTATTATAAATATTTTCCTACTCATGAGGATACCTTGCAAGAAGAGGATAATATCCTTATTGATTTCCTAAATTCTCTCCCTTCTAGTGATGAACCTATGAACAACAAAGAGCTTGATCAAGTCAATGTTGTCAATGTTTTGAGTAATGAAAAACCTAAATTCGTTGTTCAGGTTCAACCTACAATACCCAACAAGCATGTGATGATTGTCAAAGGATGCACCCCGTCAAATTCATTCCAAACACCTAACAAACTTGTGGTTACTATTAAGGGTTATCTTCAACATTATTCTCCAAATTTCACTACACCTGTGATTACGGTTAAAGGATTTAATCAACAAAGTTCTTTTCAAACTCTGAATAAGACAATTATAACCGTGAAAGGAAAATCTAGGTGTCATTTAGAGTTTATTAAGGATTATCATGCGATGGCTCACACTTATCGCATAAGAAATAATCCTCAAACTACTAATCTAGTTGTTCCTACTTCTCTCCCACCTTCTCGATTGTGCTTCCTCCCCTTGTCTTCCTTAAAATCATAGAAAGGAGTATGACTTAATAGAACAACACAATAATACCCCTACCAAGATATCTCTTTGGGATCTTCTTCAAACCTCACTTACTTATATTGTGAAATGTGATTGTCCCACCTCCTAGGCAAGACAATATCATTTCCATCTTGGAATGTGTGAATGTGACTATCAACAAACCTCAAATTGTGTTTACTCAAGATGATTTACCTTCTAAAGAAGTCCAAGATTGATATGATGCTCTTATGGTTGTTGTCCTTATCAATGATGATCTAATTTGAATAACTTTAATTGATAATGGCTTAGGACTTAATGTTTGTAGAATTTACATGTTGCATGAAATCAAAGCTGATATTATTAATCAAGCATGATGGTGCAACTATTCGTGGTTTTGACAATATCCCTAAACAATGTTGGGGTGTTATCACATTGCCTATTAAGGTAGGTTTGATTATTCTAGACACTCTTATTCATGTGATGTATAGGGCCCTTAGCTATATTATTCTCATAGGGAGACCTTGGTTGCATGCCATGCACATTTTTTCTTCAACTCTTCATTGCAAAGTCAAGTTTATATACAATAATATCATGTATACACTAGTGTATTGCAGATGATAGACCAAATAGTTGTTTGCATACTGAATCAAATAATAAACATGTGTCTATTGATGAAAAACAAGATCCCAAACCTAAGGATGATTCTTCTCCTACTAGTTTCCTTTTGGATGATGATTGGGGATCTTTAGATTTCACACCAACTTATGTTGGAGAATACAAAGTCCCAACATTTTAACTTCAACAATCTAAACCTGACAAAGAATCCAAAACAACTCCTCTTTTTTATGAGCATAGTAACCATTTTGTTTTGGATTAGAGCAAAATCAGATTTTGAAGGGGCCCCACAACCCTTTACAACAGAACTAAAGATAAAGCATTAAAGCCTCGAAATAGACCAGACCACAAAAAATAGACGCCCAGCAAAAAAGCTAGCATCAACCCCGAACAAAGCTAGCCCAAAAAAATAGCACATCCCCCAGAAACATCCAGCCCAAAACAAAAAACCAAAGGCCACCTACAACATGTCCTTGATAATTTTCCCTACCTCTTCCCCAATTCCAAACATTTTCTTCACTATCTCTCGCAGAACTGAGACATCATTGGAAACAAAAGTTCCACTCTCATAGCAATCATTTTTTTGTTGCTTCCACTCCTAATGAATCTTTAGAAACTATCAAACCTTATTGTTATGACATAGTGACTTATGAGTCTCCATTAACTCTTTCTGATATGGCTTCTCATTGTGGCCTTCATTATCATTTATTAGCGAAACATGGATTCAATGGGAATGGATGCGAAAAACATGAACAAGGAATTCAAGTGCCCTTAGGAAATGAGGGGCATGCACATTCTTATGGATTAGGATTTAATCCTTACAAGCAACCACAAACAATTACTCTTAGTGTTAACACTATCGTGAATCCTCATCTCATGGATTTTGATCAAAAACATTCTTTTGATACCTTTAGTAATGGTGATGCTTTACTTCCTAATGATAGAACAGGATCCTTCAAGGGACCTACTATGTCATTGGTTCAATATGATCCTAAAAGCAATTCAAATCACAATATCAGATATGGTCTAGGATGTGCACAACAAAGCATTGAGAATAGTGAGAAACCTATTGAAGCATTTAGTTTTGAGTCTCCTACTTTTTCCACATCCTCTCCTTTATTATCTAACAATTCTTCTATACCTACCTTTAATCAAGAAGTCATTTTGCCTAACCTTATTCATGCTAAGGTGATTACTTGACCTAGATGAAAAAGAACCATAGTCAAAATCTTATGAATCTTCCTTTATGCATGTATCACCAATATCATGATCACTCTAATAATGAATGTCAAGCCTTACATTACAAAATTCAACAACTCATTGATAATGGTGTTGTAACATATAAAATATTACATAAATATTTTTGTGTATGAAATAGGTGGTGTTATGAATAAGGTAAGATTGTCCTCTTAATCCCAAATTTCTTAAAGGGAAGATCCAAATTGATTAACCCTAAAGAAAGGATCAATGCATAAATGAATCAACCTATAAAGGATAGGGATAAATAGAAAAACCCTAATTCTCATTTTATAGAAGAGAGTGTGTGATAGATTTAGAAAGATTGATAACCTTAATTAAAATGGATAGGCAAAAAGTACTCACCTTGAAATGTTGTAGATCTGAAGAATGTTGTTTTTGGGGGTCTGCACTTAGTTTCTAGAAAATCTGAGACCGAATTTGGATAGAAACGCAGAGACAAACAAAACCCAGAAATCTTTTTCTGTTCTGACACAGTTTCGATTTGCACCCTCAAGTCAATGTCACCATTGACCCAGAATTTCTGATTCTGACCTAGGGCAGAATCAACCTAAAAAGTCTTAGACTGAAAATTTGTTTCTGGATCCTGAAAGTTTGTCAAAAAGGGTATTCGAATCTGCACTCCAATCTGCTATTCCAAACTTGTACCTGCAAGAAAAAGAGATTTGTTTGTTGGGGGGAGGGGTTTGCCTTAGTCAAACCTCGATTAAGGAATTAACCTTGAAATCAATAATTGAAATAAAGAATGCTAACAAGTAGTAGAAGCAAATCTAATAATGAAGCTATGATATTCAAATAGATATGCAATTGTATTTCGAATGTAAACAAGTATGAAAATATGAAAGCTTGGACTCAATTAGAAACCATAAACCTCCATGATTGTATGCTTGGAATCCACCTTAAAGGGAGAATGATTGAGTCTTGAGGAAGCACAAAGGATCTTGAAGGAATATCACACCACCATGATGGATATATCTAGGGCTTGAATGATGAATCTTGACTATTTGAACCAATTCCCTTCAAAGGCTTGAAAGCTTGAATCCTTGATCTTTAATGGAGAACTTGAATGATTGAGAGGAAGACTTGAACACTTTGAGATCTTGAAAACATGTAGAAAAATGGATGCTTGAACTTTTTGCATGATGATATTTTTTCTTCACCTAGAGCTTGATATTATCCTATCACTTAGTTGATGGTTACTTGTTAGAGAAAATGAGAGGAGAAAGCTTCCTTATATATGAAACTAGGGCACAATCTTATAGAGAGGCCTACATAGGAGAATTAAAATCCAATTAGACCTATACCCCTAGAAGAGGACCTATATTAAATATAATTTAAGAATCGTCGCTTCGAAACCCAAAACAGCCGACCCGGAAGCAGGAAATGAATTTTTTATGACCTCCGGCGACCGACAGACTTCCAAATTTGAAAGGGGGGCCCAATTCAAGGTTGAGGTCATCCTTGACCTAGGTCAAGATCAAAGTAGACCTTGACCCAGGGAATCAGGTACCCTGGAAAATGTGCCAGATGGGAGGGATGGTGCCCAAAGAGGCCCAACCAGGGTCCTAAACAGACACAGAAGTAAGAGAGGATGTAGAAATGAGGGGACAATACGATGGTGAAAAAAAACACCCCCTAAGGAGGGATAAACATTCTTAACATGGAAGTTCTTCCATTTTAAGATGATACATTAAGCCCCCACTTTAGCGGGAGTATGGAAATCAAACATACTCGCGATAAAGTTAGAAGAAAGACTCTGGTGGATCACAACGAGGTAGAACATCACTAGTCAAGGACATGAGCCCCCAAAACAAGGATTATAACTAAACATACATGCATAAAGATATGAAATTAAAGAGCAATTAATCATAGAAAACATACATGACTACATAAGCAAGACAAGAGCAACACTATAGATAACATAGCTTCATGATCTAATCCTACTAGCATGAAAGTAGAAGAGAGAAAGAGAAAGTGATTACCTCACCTAGTAAGATGACCACCTTACCATGAATCACCAAGGAGACAAAGCCCAACGGGTTCACCCATAAACTGTGCTTTGTAATTGTAATGCGTCTTCTGACAACTTTTTAAATATCCATAGATCCACATTCTTGTATCACTACGAAATATAAAATGCGTGTCTTTTCAGGATTTAGCAACTTATGTGCATTACCTTCCAAGGATTTAGCATATTGTAAAATTGAAGATGTGTATCTCTTCAAGATTTAGCAACTTCTGTGCATACCTTCTGAGGATTTAGCAAAAAATAAAAATAAAAATGTGTTTCTCTTCAAGATTTAACAACTTATGTGTGTTACCTTCTAAGGATTTAGCATGTTGTAAAATGTAAACTAATGTAAAATGTAGTATAAGGGAGACCCTATATATGCCCCCCACCTTATCATGACTACCCACTAGGTAGGACAAGGAAGAGAAAGAGGATACCTACTTCACAAGGTAAGGAGATATCCAGTTTAACAACAATATACACTATATCCTTAGCAAAGAGTATTGACCCTTACCTCTAAGAGCATAGATAATGGCGAAACAGATATGTCACATATGGAAAAAGGATCCTCAAAGAGGAAGATATATTATCATCAAGACCCCCACCGTAGAGGAGTGTTTAGGATAAAATATCATCTTCCAAAGAAAAGAGAGACCAAAGATTCAATCATCAAGCCCCCTACAATCAAGAGGAAGAGGAATCTCAGAATGAAGGAATCAAACTCTAACCCAAAGCAAAGGAAAGAGTTTATAAATAACATAATTTGAAAAATAAAGAAGAGGTGATGACCTGGGAAAATCACCTCTCGTATAAGAGGGTATCTATAGCCAAAAACATAAATCTTTATAAGGAAATAATGTTGTATGATAAACAAATGCCACTAAGCTAAGGAAAGCATATCCTTAGATAGAGGAAGAAGGAAAATACCTTGCCACCAAGGGATAAAAGCAAGGGATACATCAAATTATATCAAGAGATGTTGTAGCAAAGAGATATCTTTATAAAACCAGTGTCCTAGAAAAGATATCATGAATGATTATGAGCGAAGGAAGTATGTATCATAAGAGAAAATTATAGGGATAGAATAAAGAAAGAATAACCAATTAAACTCAAAACAAAATACATGGTAAGAGCAAAATGGATCCTAGAAGAATGGAATGAAATACCACTTGCCCCCCAGTGAAGAGACAAGAGGAGAAAAATGATCTAATTTATAGAAGAACAAGGGGAATGTCCTATATCAAAATTATGAAGAAATTATAATATTGCACGGGAATGAGATATAATTCCTAAAGCAGCTCTTTCTCTAACATATAGATTGAAATGCACACAATCAACAAGTAAATGTGTATTACTATAATGAAAAGGACAAATCAATTTAGAGAGAGCATTTTTGGGCATAGGTTTGAAGATTTCTTTCTTAGAATTCATTAGCTGGACATACACTTTCTTAGTCACATCTTGAGGTGTATCAGGGTGATCTAAGGAAGGTGTTGGAAGAAGAACATGAAGAGGAGGATGATAGTTAAGATCATCCACCTTGAATTGAGAAGGTGGGAAACATATACCATGCATATCTTTTTTAGGAGATGAATGAATCAGATTTTTAATGTCTTGTTCATTGATACCAAGCCCTAAACCTTTATAGCCTTGTTTAACCACCATAGTATATCTGGTAGTGTACATATCTTGCAAAGATTCTACAGGAGGAGATTGATTATGGTGTTCATGAGAAAATGTTGTAAATGGTGGAATGATAGGCTGAGAAGAGGTTTCTTTGTTTTTCCCTTTAATATCATCATGGATTGGATAGGAAGGGGAAGGTAAATGGAAGAATTCTTGAACATCGACATCATGGACTTTAGCTTGAACCCTGTCATAAGTGTGGGAAGAACTAGGGATAGAAGATGGAGAAATACAAATACAAATATTTGGAATTGGATTAGGATTGATAGGATGAGGATTAGGAATATTAGGAACTAGATTAGGAATGATAGGATTAGGATTATGAAGATTAGTAAATGGGGTATCATCTACCCAATTCTTCACATAATCCAAAAGAGCAATAAGTCCACTACACAAATCCTTAATGAAAGTTTTGAAAGTAAGAAGACTAGTATTAGTTAATCTCAAAATAACATAAGCAAGTGAAACATGAAGATTAACAAACATGATGAAATGGATGATACTCTCGTATACATCATAAGTACTATAAAGAGATGCCAAAAGAAGCATAATGACAAAAATAGCCATACCCCAGAGCATCTTACAGATCTTCATAGTGAATAAAATGCAAGAAGTGTTTTTTTATATTTTTATGAGTATGTAGATTTTTTTTGTATTTTAAAGAGCATAAAATAAAAAAAAATTAGTATGCATGCAAGATCTAGTCTCCAAGGAAAAGAGGCAAAGCATCTAACACCAAAAAGAAAGAGTTGTCTATCGCAGGTTCACCAAAATATAACATATAAAATATTACATAAATATTTTTGTGTATGAAATAGGTGGTGTTATGAATAAGGTAAGATTGTCCTCTTAATCCCAATTTTCTTAAAGGGAAGATCCAAATTGATTAACCCTAAAGAAAGGATCAATGCATAAATGAATCAACCTATTAAGGATAAAGATAAATAGAAAACCCTAATTCCCATTTTATAGAAGAGAGTGTGTGATAGATTTAGAAAGATTGATAACCTTAATTGAAATGGATAGGAGGAAAGTACTCACCTTGAAATGTTGCAGATCTGAAGAATGTTGTTTTCGGGGGTCTGCACTCAATTTCTGGAAAATCTGAGACCAGACTAGAATAGAAACGCAGAGACGAACAAAACCCAGAAATATTTTGTTGTTCTGACTCAGTTCTGATTTGCACCCTCAAGTCAATGTCACCATTAACCTAGATTTTCCAATTTCAACCTAGGGAAGAATCGACCTAAAAAGTCTCAGACTGAAAATCTATTTTTAGACCTCAATTTTTTTTTGAAAAGGGTATCTGAATCTGCACTCTGATCTGTTGTTCCGAACATGTACTTGCAATAAAAAGAGATTTGCTTGTTGGGGGGAGGGGTTTGCCTTAGTCAAACCCCAGTTTAGGAATTAACCTTGAAATCAATAATTGAAATAAAGAATGCTAGCAAGTAGTAGAAGTAAATCTAATAATGAGGCTATGATATTCAAATAGATATGCAATTGTATTTCAAATGTAAACAAGTATAAAAATATGAAAGCTTGGACTCAATTAGAAACCATAAACCTCCATGATTGTATGCTTGGAATCTACCTTGAATGGAGAATGAATGAGTCATGAGGATGCACAAAGGATCTTGAAGGAATATCACACCACCATGATGGATAGGTACAGGGCTTGAATGATGAATCTTGAATATTTGAACCAATTCCCTTCAAAGGCTTGAAAGCTTGAATCCTTGATCTTCAATGGAGAAATTGAATGATTGAGAGGAAGAATTGAAAAATTTGAGAGCTTGAAAACATGTAGAACAATGGATGCTTGAACTTTTTTCTTGATGATAACTGTTCTTCACCTAGAGCTTGAGATTATCCTTCTTATCACTTAGTTGACGGTTACTTGTTAGAGAAAATGAGAGGAGAAAGCTTCCTTATGTATGAAACTAGGGCTCAATCTTCTAGAGAGGCCTACATAGGAGAATTAAATTCCAATTAGACCTATACCCCTAGAAGAGGACCTATATTAAATATAATTTAAGAATCATTGCTTTGGAACCCAAAACAGCCGACCCAAAAGCGGAAAATGAATTTTTGATGACCTCCGGCAACTGACAGACTTCCAGATTTGAAAGGGGGACCCAGTTCAAGGTTGAGGTTGTCCTTGACCTAGGTCAAGGTTGAGTTCAACCTTGAACCAGGGAGTCAGGACCCCTGGAAAATGTGCCAGATGGGAGGGATGGTGCCTGAAGAGGCCTAATCAGGGTCCTAAACAGACACAGAAGTAAGAGAGGATGCAGAAACAAGGGGACAATATGATGGTCGTAAAAAACACCACCTAAGGAGGGCTAAACATTCTTAACATGGAAGTGCTTCCATTTTAAGATGATACAAGTGTATTCACATATCATATCACAATGAGTTATTTTTCAATCTTGATTTCTTTGAATAACATTTAGGCCCATATTATGTTGCTCCACACTATATAACATTGTTAGCCTATCCTTTGTGGGCTCATTTTCATGTATGATGTGATCATACTTTGTGAGTAGAATAATATGCCATCTTTCTCCTTACCCTTGTCTCCACACTTGGGGGAAAGGGTATTATATTGACAATCTCTCTCATCCTCTCTAAGGATCCACTTTTCCCTTGGTTAAGCGACATTTGTATATTATGTGATATCCAATATTACATAGATGTGTTGGTTTGTATTAAGTATTGTCTTATATAAAAGAGACATGCATCCTTGGTCATAACCCCTTAAGTGTTTGCAATTGGGTTTCCATGGTAGAAAAATCCCTTACCTTGGAGACTAAAAGTGTGACATCCTTCCTTAATGAATCAATTTTCCTAGAAATAGGGAAGGTTGTAATTCTTCCCTTATTATTCATGGTCTCTTTTCAACCTCCTACACAAGGATATCTTTTACACTTCTCCCATGGTATATGTTTGCATTCCTCCCTTCCATGATCTCATAAGAGTTGTGACCTCTTTGGCTTGGATTGGGCATTGCTTGTAGATATTGTCTTGGTGTTAAAAGTTCTTTATTCTTGTTCATCTTTTCCTTGAGATGTCAAAAAAATACCTATTTTTTCATCATAAGGGGGGCATACATGGCCTCTTTATTATAGACATTTTGTTTACTTTAAGCATGACAGGTAGAGTGCACTAGCATAACATAATTTGTTAGGGCTAGATCACTGCCCTTTCACATTTTCAGGATTGGTTAACTAGCATAACACGATTTGCTAGACCATTTGAATTATCCTTTTCATGAGTTGATTAACATACGCCTGACCATAAACTCCCTCTTTTTACTTGGTCCTTAGATTGACCACGCACACTTGGTCCTTAGACTAACCATACACTTTATGTCCTTAGACTGACCATGCACATTTTTTCCTTAGATTAACCATTCACATTTGGTACATTCCTTAGACTAATCGCTCTTCAAATCATTAGACTAATCCCCCTCCTCTTCCTCACTCTCTTTGATGGGTGGAGTTAGCATAACACAATTGTTATATTATTTCACCCCTTTCTTTCTCTTTCATCTATCTCTCATGGATCGCCTAACACAACATAATTGCCTAGCTTGTGTCATTCATGATTATCTTGATCTCTCCTCCATGTTTCCATAACTTAACATACATTTCTATTTGATCATATCATGGGGTCTTATATTATCTTTTATTCATGCTCTTTCTCTTTTCATGTGACCACTTGTGCTCTTGCAATAGCTTTATAAGTATGATGCTAGTGGTTGAAACATTTTCTCTAACGAGGTCTCTTCGACTAGTTGATTTGGAATTTTAGTAAGCTCTAGGATTTTTCTATTTTCTTTTGTATCCTTGCATATGGATGTACAAGTTAAGATCCTTAGTATGGGGGCTTGTGTCCTTAAAATTAATGATCTCTCTCTCTCTCTCTCTCTCTCTCTCTCTCTCTCTCTCTACTTTACTATTATCATGAGGTGTTCTCATACTCCCACTAAAGTGGGGGCTAAATGTACCATCCTAAAAAGTAAGCACCCTTATTAGGTGCTCGCTTTTAGCCCCATTTTAGTATGTATGGGTTCTGACATTGATTTCACGTCCTTCTAGTACTTATGCATCCTTCAAATCAACATTATTTATTCAAAACTCAAGGTTGGCTCTAACTTTTATGCATGATTTCCCATTTTTAACCCAATCACATAAATCATTTCCACCTAGGGTCTATGCATTCATTTTTGGATTTCAGGATTGGACATGAACTCCTGGCAGGCATTAATTTTTACCACCACTCCTTATCACTCTCCTTGACATCTTGGCCAATTTTAGGGTGATTTTACCTGGACTAGATCGAGTTTGACAACCTTTTCCTAGGACTAGGTCGACCAAGTCGACCTTTTCCTGGGTTTTTGACCCGGAACTTGGTCCAGAGCTTGATGGCAGGATTTTCTTCCAAGGTTGTAAATTACAGTCAGTCTTGACGAAATTTGAGCCCCAAAATATATATAAGGGACATCTCTTCCTCTCATTTTTGTCCCATCCATTATTGTTGAAGACACATACATATACAAGCAATTCATTGTTCATTCAAGAGATCCAAGTGCAAGCAAGCATCCATTAGTGAAGGTATCCACCATCAAGAATTCAAGCCAATCAAGCATCCAAGTGCAAGGAATCCACCAAGAGCCATCAAGAATTTCAAATCTTCATTCCATCATGTACTCAAGACATTTCCTTTCATATATATAGCTTATTTTCCCCATTGGAGGTCAAGAAAAGGAGTTTACAGTCAAGGGAGGAGATCTACATTCATCCGTCAAGTCTTCTTCTTCTCTTTTTTCCTCGATCCAACATTGTAGAAAACTGAAACATCTAGCATTAAAAGGTTTGGTTTCATGATTTCCTATTGGGTTTTTGTGGATTCCAAGTTATTGCATCAACACTTGTCATCGCCTCTAAAGAGGCATTGCATCATTGAGGTATAAGGAGATTTATGTTTTAGATCTAGATTTCATTTCTTCTTTCCTTATGCAATTTCAATTTCATTTTGAGGTTGATTCCTACATAGGGGTTTGACCAAGTCAAACCATTTTCCACAACCCTTTTCCCCTTCTATTATGTGTGTAGGAACATTTTTAGGAGTTGTGGATCTGAATTTGGGAGTCCCAGAACCTGATCCTCAAAAATTTTCATCATATCTGGACATGAAAGGAATAGCTTGAATTTCTTAACCTTTTACTCTAATTTTTTGATAAACATTGCATGCTAGACAAATACAGACATCGCAGTCCCAGATATAGAGTTTCACCTGATTCTGACATACCGACGACAGTCAAATTCATATCTGAAGGTCAATCTTCCTCTTCTTTCTTCAAGGTGAGTTCATTCCTCCTATTTTCCTATGGCACTTACTTCATAGATCAAATTTACTATCAGATTAAATTATTTTCTATAAGAATCATAAATCCCCTCTTTACATAGATCTTGCATTAGCACCCTTCATCTCTCTCAGTTGTGCTAACCAGATTTGTTTAAGGGTGGGTTTGTATTCTAATGCATAATATGATTTGGTGAGTGATCCAAATCCTAGAATTGCTGACCATTTTAAATTATACATAATATAATCATCAAGGGAAAACATAAGTCAATCAAGTTTAAGAATTCAAGCAATCAAGTTGTGTAATTGAGGATCTGGACTCAAGATTTGAAGGCAAGCATCCAATTTGAGATCTCTAGGTCTCCATTTCTCCAAGATCCATTCAAGCAAAGGAAATATTCTCTAATCAATGCAAGTTTCTCTCCCATGATGGCCAAGTAGAGTAATTCTCAATCAAGGAATAAGGTCCATACATCCATCTCTCTCTTCATGTGTTTATCAAGTATATCTACATTATAGATATAGGAGTGACAATCATAGATCCATGCATTTTTTAAGGCATCCTTGATTCTACATCTCATTTCAAGGTAAACTCTTTGGATTCCAAGTACATTCAAGCATTTCATGGATTTGAGTGATTACTACATCCGTTCATGAGGGTTCCATACAAGGTGAATCAACAATTTACCTTTTATATTACTTTTCTTTAAGAAATTTCTATCACATTTCAAGGTTGATTCCTTAACAGGCATTTGACCCAGGCAAACCCCTTTCCATAACCTTTTTACTCATTTTTATTTGTGCAGGAACAAGTTATGGAGCTAAGATTTTGGACAAACAATTACGCTCTTGCCTGTTACCTCAACGCTGTCGAACCTGTAATGTCCTCAACTAAAGAAGAAAGTGTCAACATGACTGAAGCTGATATCAAGTATCTTAGTCAAAAAATTAAAAGAAGAAAAAATAGGCACTCTGATGGTGAAAACCACATTGTGGCAGTGTCAGATCCAAAAAAGTCAAAATAAAGGACGTATCCAAGGGTGAAAACCTCTCTGAGGTGCTCAAGGATGAGATACTTGATACACTTTCGAGTCATTTCTAGGAACAACCAATTGTGCTTATTGAACCAACTCAACCAATCAACTTGGGTACAAAAGCTGAGCCTCATATCATTCATTTGGCACAATCATTATCCGAGGTAGAAAGAGAGGAATTCATTAAATTCTTCTGGAGCAAAAAGATTAACTTTGCATGGAAATATTCAGACATGCCAGGATTAGACCCTAATCTAATCATGCACCATTTGTCCATTGCACCACGCATCAAGCCTATCAAGCAAAAGCTTCAGAAAATGCATCCACATGTGGCTCTACTTGTCAAAGATGAATTGGAGAAACTGCTTAAGGCAGTGTTTATCAGAGCAATTGACTATGCAGAAAGGATCTCTAACATTGTTCCAGAGTCAAAACATGACAAATCTATCTGAGTCTGCACAAACTTCAGAGACTTAAATAAGGCATGTCCTAAAGATGACTTTCCATTGTCCAATATTGATATGATTGTAGATATGATAATAGGATATGAAATGTACTCACTAATGGTTGGTTTCTCTGGCTACAACCAAATAAAGATCGTGCCAGAGGACCAAGAGAAAACTACTTTCACATGTGCATGGGGCACTTTATGTTGGAATGTCATGCCCTTTGGCCTCAAAAATGCTGGTGCTACATATCAGAGAGTTGTCACCACCATATTTCATGACATGATGCATAAAACAATGGAAGATTATGTTGATGACACTTTAGCTAAGAGCACACAACGAGAGAAACACCTTACAGATCTGGGTCCTATACTAGATCGCATGGAATAGTTCAGTCTGAGGCTCAATCCTAAGAAATGTGCATTCGGTGTAACATCTGGAAAATTGCTTGGTTACATCATCTCTGCAAAAGGCATTGAAGTGGATCCTGAGAAAGTTCAAGCTATCATGGAAATGGCGCCACCAAAGAATATCAGACAAATGAGAGGACTTCAAGGCCGATTACAGTCTATCTGGCGCTTCATCTCACAACTGGCAGACAAGTCACAACCATTCACAAAGACTTTACACAAAGGTGTGACCTACCAATGGAACAAGGAATGTGATGAGGGGTTCACACAAATCAAACAGTATCTTGCGAACTTGCCAATATTGATGCCTCATATTCATGGGAAGCCGCTTATACTTTACATCTCTGGCACAGATACATCATTGGGCATTCTATTAGCTCAAGAAGATCAGAACAACAAAGAAAGGGCTATCTACTACCTTAGTAGAACTCTGGTCTCATATGAAACAAACTATTCTGTTATAGAGAAGGCTTGCCTCGCAGTGGTATTTGCTTCACAAAAACTGCGATACTACATGTTGGCTCATACTACACGCTTTATTGCTAAAATTGATCCTCTAAAATATTTGCTTAGTAAAGCTACCCTCACAGGTAGACTAGCTAAATGAGTCATGCTTCTCAGTGAATTTGATATTGAGTATGTAGAGAGAAAAGCCATCAAGGGGCAAGCAATTGCAGATCAATTGCCAGAAGCACCTCTAGTAGATCATCAACGATTGAACATTGAATTTCCAGATGAGTCCATCTTACTTCTCACACATCGATCTTGGACTATGTTCTTTGATGGTTCATTTACCCAATAGGGGCTAGGTGTTGGGATACTGTTCATAACACCTCAAAGGTACTCTTTACCAAAAGCATACAAGTTGCTATTTCCTTATACAAACAACATTTTCGAGTATGAAGCCTTAATCAATGGTATGAAGATCACCCTTGAGTGGTGAGTGGACAAGCTCAATGTCCTTTGAGATTCACAGTTAGTCATCAATCAAGTAAATGATATCTATCAGACAAAAGATGACAAGCTGGTGCCTTATAAATGGTTAGTTGATGACCTCAAAAAGTATTTTGTTCACATCACATTTCAATAGGTTCTAAGAGCAAACAATAAAGTGGCTAATGCCATGGCTACTCTTGCTTCTATGCTACAGATGCTAGAAAATGATTTCTAACATGAATTCCTAGTGGAGATGTTACGCCGCCCAACCTACAATTCCCTTGATTCCCAGATGATCTGTTATGTCATTGGACATGACTCATCCTGCTACCATCATATTTAATCCTACCTTCATGACCAGATTGTTCCAGACACTTACACCTAGAATGAGAAATGACACTTAATCCGTAGTGCTTCACGGTTTGTCATCATAGCTAACAACTTGTATAGGCACAATCTAGATAGTACCCTTCTTAGGTGTTTAGAACCAGATGAGTCCAAATGTGCGTTAGTAGAGGTGCATGAAGGCATCTGTGGGTCTCACTCTAACAGCCTAACACTAGCCCATAAACTTATTAGAGCTGGTTACTATTGGCTAGATATGGAAAAAGAAGCTACACAGTTTGCTAAGTCTTGCAAATGGTATCAACTACATGGAAATATGATTCATGCTCCAACCAGGGAGCTTATCCCCTTCATTACTTTCTGGCCATTTCAACAATGGGCCTTTGACTTGGTGGGTCAGATTTATCCCTCATCCTCAAATGGACATAAGTTCATCATCATAGCTACAGATTATTTCACCAAGTGGGTGGAAGCAATCCCTCTCACCATAGCCAATGGAAAATCTATAGCAATGTTCATTCTCAACTACATCATTTGCAGGTATGGTGTACCCTCAACAATAATGACTGATAATGGAGGGTAATTCAAAAACAAGGATTTGACAGAGCTATGCTCTAAGTTTAAAATTACTTAGCATTGGTCTTCCATCTATTATCCAAATGGGTGACCTTGTTCTGAGGGAGAACCCTAAGAATCAACAACATCGAATCCAGAAAGGAAAATTTGAACCAAATTGGCTTGGTCTGTATGTTGTCACTGCAGTGTTTCGGTCTGACACTTATCAAATTTCTACTACTAAAGGAGAACAACTCAAAGAGCCGATCAACGCTCTTCATCTAAAATGGTTCTACAACTGAGACATCTTCAGTGTGCTCTTGTATATAGTAAAGTCCTGAAAAAATTCTAAAATTTTGAAAAAGTCCCAAAAAAATGATCATCTTAGTGAAAACCTAGCGATAGGCACTTTGATGTATCTCCAAAAAAAATCATATATTCCAAAAATACAAAAATACGAAAAAAGAGAAACAGTGCCATTGATGAAAACCTGGCAAAAAGGCGTCATGGTAGCAAAAAAAAGAATTTCTGCCAAGAAGGTGAAAACCTGGTAAATAGGTGTCTCTTATTCCACATTGCTATATCTCTCACAACACCACTTGGCTTTATACATTTGCTTTCCTGCTTTTCTACTTTCCTGCTTTCCTGCTTGCATTTGCTTTTCGCATGCTTTCAGTTTCCCGTCAAGACACCAACTTACATGGATTGAAACTGGTCATACTCTCAGGGCAACCCTCCTATTCTATGGGGCACTGTCCTATTACCTTTTGAGGATCTACTTCACGACAGTCATCGGTGGTTCTCACTGTGTCTGCCTACTGTCACTTAGCTTATACTGAGATCTCTCTCCTTCAGAATCTCCCTAACATCAGTCACCAGTGGCTCTCACTACGTCTGCCTGTTGATGCCTAGCTATTACCATGATCTTTCAACTTGAGAATCTTTCTCGCGTGAGTCACCAGTGGTTCTCACTGTGTCTGCCTACTGTCGTCGTACCAAGGAGATTTCTTGCACATATGTCTGTATCTCGACATTAATTTGTTACATTTGGATTTATACTCAAACACTCTATCTATCCATACTTAGTCTTGATGACTCTTTACTTTAGTTTGTACATAGCTTTCAGTCACTTTCGTGACACTTTGGTTCCTTTGTGAACCCTACTGACTTGACATTGATTCAACGCCATACGCATAGGGGCAACCAAATCTAGTTTGTCCTCACAACATACGTCAAGTCACTCATCGTTACTTGGGGGCATGGGTCCCCCATTTGATCACATCTTTGGTTTACACCCGAGTCAGTAATCTTGTCATTTCTGAAAGACAACTCGATACTAACATAAACTGGTGTTTCTCAACACCCTGATCAAAATAGTGTTTCTCAACACCATCTTTGGACACGTCTGTATTTTTCAACACACATTGGATATCGCCTGCGTAAACATCTATCGATAAAAATCAAACACAATGCACTCACAACCACAACGGTGTTTTTCAACACCTCATACACATACATATTCGACAACTTTGAAACTGACTGAGCTATGATTGAATCTTGTTAGAATAGGAAAAACCCTATTCTCCCAAGAACACCTGCATGCAAACCTGTCACATGGAAGAAGCAAAATACAAAAGACTAGAGAAACTATGGAGGCCAAAAGGCCAGAGGAGACATCATATGCATGAGAAAATAATATATTAACAATATGTTTCTAGATTACAATGAGATGTGTAAAAACTCCTTATGAAAAACAAAGAGGTGAATCCTTATAAAAGGAATCACGAAACCCTAAAAGGGAAAACCTAAGGTTAGCTTAAGCAACTAGAGTGAATAGGTGAGTTAGTAATTAGATCATAATGACTTAATTAATAACCTAAGAGACTGTTACTCTAACACCCCCCCTTAAGATAAGCTTAAGGAGAAGCAAAACCTATGAGACTACTGCAGAAAGCAGAAAAGAAGGGTCTCGGCAACAAGGCCTAATCAGGTACCAAATACATGAAATAAACTAGATGAAGGAAACTAAGCCAAGAAGAGAAAAATACAAAAATATGAAAAAAGAGAAAAAGAGAAACAGTGCCATTGATGAAAACCTGGCAAAAAGGCGTCATGGTAGTAAAAAAAAAGAATTTCTGCCAAGAAGGTGAAAACCTGGTAAATAGGTGCCTCTTATTCCACATTGCTATATCTCTCACAACACCACTTGGCTTTATACATTTGCTTTCCTGCTTTTCTACTTTCCTGCTTTCCTGCTTGCATTTTCTTTTCGCATGCTTTTAGTTTCCCTTCAAGACACCAACTTACATGGATTGAAACTGGTCATACTCTCAGGGCAACCCTCCTAGTCTATGGGGCACTGTCCTATTACCTTTTGAGGATCTACTTCACGACAGTCATTGGTGGTTCTCACTGTGTCTGCCTACTGTCACTTAGCTTATACTGAGATCTCTCTGCTTCAGAATCTCCCTAACATCAGTCACCAGTGGCTCTCACTACATCTGCCTGTTGATGCCTAGCTATTACCATGATCTTTCAACTTGAGAATCTTTCTCGCGTGAGTCACCAGTGGTTCTCACTGTGTCTGCCTACTGTCGTCGTACCAAGGAGATTTCTCGCACATATGTCTGTATCTCAACATTAATTTGTTATAGTTGGATTTATACTCAAACACTCTATCTATCCATACTTAGTCTTGACGACTCTTTACTTTAGTTTGTACATAGCTTTCAGTCACTTTCGTGACACTTTGGTTCCTTTGTGAACCCTACTAACTTGACATTGATTCAACGCCATACGCATGGGGGCAACCAAATCTAGTTTGTCCTCACAACATACGTCAAGTCACTCATCGTTACTTGGGGGCATGGGTCCCCCATTTGATCACATCTTTGGTTTTCACCCGAGTCAGTAATCTTTTCATTTCTGAAAGACAACTCGATACTAACATAAACTGGTGTTTCTCAACACCCTGATCAAAATAGTGTTTCTCAACACCATCTTTGGACACGTCTGTATTTTTCAACACACATTGGATATCGCCTGCGTAAACATCTATCGATAAAAATCAAACACAATGCACTCACAACCACAACGGTGTTTTTCAACACCTCATACACATACATATTCGACAACTTTGAAACTGACTGAGCTATGATTGAATCTTGTTAGAATAGGAAAAACCCTATTCTCCCAAGAACACCTGCATGCAAACCTGTCACATGGAAGAAGCAAAATACAAAAGACTAGAGAAACTATGGAGGCCAAAAGGCCAGAGGAGACATCATATGCATGAGAAAATAATATATTAACAATATGTTTCTAGATTACAATGAGATGTGTAAAAACTCCTTATGAAAAACAAAGAGGTGAATCCTTATAAAAGGAATCACGAAACCCTAAAAGGGAAAACCTAAGGTTAGCTTAAGCAACTAAAGTGAATAGGTGAGTTAGTAATTACATCATAATGACTTAATTAATAACCTAAGAGACTATTACTCTAACACCCCCCTTAAGATAAGCTTAAGGAGAAGCAAAACCTAGGAGACTACTGCAGAAAGCAGAAAAGAAGGGTCCCGACAACAAGGCCTGATCAGGTACCAAATACATGAAATAAACTAGATGAAGGAAACTAAGCCTCCAATCTAGGGAAAGTCCCAAAGAAAGGAACAAGAAAGAGCAAGAAGCATCTCCGAAGCATGATGCTGTAAACAATGTCAGAAGAAATTGCTGGAACCCCCACTGAAAAAGTGCATGACCAGGTAGAGAAGACAAAGTCTGAAGAGCTGATCAATCAAACTCGGGAAGCAATAAAACCAATAGGTGAACCCCCCCATAATGCTGAACAGGGAGAGGGGTGACATGAACACTGAAATGCAATGCCAGAAACATTTACAGAAAGGAGAATCAGGAACACCAACAATGCAACAAAAGTACAAGCACAGGATAAAGGGCAGTGCCACCGACACACAACATGGGCTAATGTCGTGGAAGGTACGCTCACTTGACAAAGGTGGATGAGCACAAAATGGAAAAACATCATAACCCCCCATGACATTTTATAACTGAGTGTGAGTACAAAAAATACACAAGGTGCTCAAAATTCTAGATATGCAAAACTAGGCACTTTATCTCGGTGCATTTACAGAAAAGAAAATGCTACAGTAGAGAAGCATACAATGCTCAGAAGTCAGAAAGAAAAGATCCCAGGACCTGTAGAACCCAAGTAATCTGCCAGAATGAAAAAGAGAAAAACTTAGAGGAGAGAGAACCTGGAGCAAAATCTAGAAAAAAGATCCTTACAATTGAAAAGTTCACTGATCCAGATTTTCGACGATATCTGGTTTGCCAAAAATGGAGTCTGGATGAGCAAAATATGGCTCCTGGAAGGTAGAAACAAACATCAGACTTTGATAGCAAAAAACACTATCAAAACAATAGAACCCAAAACCTCAACCTCCATCATTGGAAAGAGCTCGAAAAGAGCTTTCTGACGGTATATGAAAGTTGGAAAAATACCCCCGTATGCTCCAGATAGAGTGAAAATAAGGCCAGGGGGTCAAAAAAGCTCCAAAAATCAAAATTTAGGCCCGTGGGGCTAAAAAATCCCAAGCCCCTGGGTGCCATATGACCGTTGCTGGGCAGAAGGAAGCCCGCGAGGCCCCTGGTCGCCATATGACTAGCCACTAGGCATAAATAAGCCCGCAGGGCTAAAAGCTCGTCGGGCGGCCCAAGTGACAGCGTGGCTGGGTAGCGAAGCCAGAGCGACATGGCGGGTGTCGGCGGGATCGGTGTCGGTGGAGCGGAGGCCGGCGGCGGTGGTGCACAGGGCAGCGCAGGCCGCGGAGGGCGGCGCGGGCCGGGCGCTGGCCGGCGCCGATGGCCTGATGGTGGCGCATTTTGAAAACCTTTGGCAGTGTTAATTAAACGCAAAAAAATATTTAAAAATGTGATTTTTTTAAAAAAAATTCTCGGTTTCCGTGCCCGTACGACACTGGAAACCAATTTTTTTTGCCTCGAAGGCAAGTTATCTAAAATGGACAAACTTTATATGAATTCTAGGGTTTTTGGGTGCTCTGAGGGCAACGGTAATGTCCGTTTGAGCCCAAAATGACCAAAAATAAAGGTCCCCCCTAAATCCACACAAAAAACTTCTGAAAAGCCAGGAAAACCCCCAGCTTCTGAAACACTTCGACAAAGCACGAACAGCCAGCTACAGGATAGCTCCGATACCATGTTAAAATAAGAAAAACCCTATTCTCCCAAGAACACCTGCATGCAAACCTGTCACATGGAAGAAGCAAAATACAGAAGACTGGAGAAACTATGGAGGCCAAAAGGCCAGAGGAGACATCATATGCACAAGAAAACATTATATTAATAATATGTTTCTAGATTGCAATGAGATGTGTAAAAACTCCTTATGAAAGACAAAGAGGTGAATCCTTATAAAGGAATCATGAAACCCTAAAAGGGAAAACCTAAGGTTAGCTTAAGTAGCTAGAGTGAATAGGTGAGTTAGTAATTAGATCATAATGATTTAATTAATAACCCGAGAGACTATTACTCTAACAAATCTTTCTTTGTATGTTGTCTATTCTCATGGATTTCATTGATATTTTCTTTGTCTACTACTTGTTGGTGTAGTCCCGATGATCCAGAAACGTCAAATAAATAGGGTGTATGTGATTAGAGCTCCCACACTAAGATGAAACAACCTCACATCCCTTGATCTTGTTTATTTGTATGTCATGGTGAGGTCGGTACTATCTCCTTGACTATTATTGCTCTATTTGTTTACGTATGATCGCACTCATGGTTATCTTGGCTTTGAATGCCTCGATACTGGTGTACTCTTGCAATATCAACTGGAAACAATGTTCAGGTCATCTTGGCTTTTGTGCCCTGGTGCTTACATTCATTTCCTATATTTTATCCGATGAAAGTCATATTTATATTCTTATGGTCGCAGTGACACCAGTAAGGATTGTATCGACTCCAATGTTCCAAAAATGCTCAATGATGATAATTATATGATGGGTCTCACAACCATGTCCTAGGTATTGCATCTAGCATAGGATTGCATTTTCATTCTAGACTTGCATTGTGGCAGCAATTCGGTGTTCACTTCATTTGTGTTGTCCTAGATTTGTACATTAAGGAGTTCTTCTTCACCATTCTAACTTCATCATGATTGCCCAAGTGTTTGATCCTCGCTCTCTATCTTCAGCTATATGCTCAACCCAATTTCGGGATCGAAATCAAAATCAAAATCAAAATCAAAATCACACTCCTATATCGCTCAAAATTGCATTTTAAATTTTTTTGGGACCGACGCGATTGGACGCAATTCGATGTTCACTTCATTGCGTTCTCCTGGATTTGTACATTGGGGAGCTCTTCTTTAGCATTCTGGCTTCATCTTGACTGCCCAAGTGTTCAATCCTCACTCTCACTCTTCAAAAGTGGCTATATCGATCGCTCTGAATCCATTTTTCATGATCAAAATTGAAATTTGACACTTCTATATAGCTCAAAATCACATTTTAAATTTTTTGGGACCGACGTGATTGGACGCTTGTGCAATCGACTTTCTGATGTCGCTTTCTTTTCAGAATCATATCTAATCATCATTCTCAAATCTTTGACTTTTTTTTTATCAAAAGTCAACTCTGGTCAACCCTAATCAAACTTGGTCAATCTGGACCTCGACATCTCTCGAACTTGATTCTAAATCTTCCAAATTCTTCCGTAATCTATTCTGAGTTCTTCTTGATCTCCGATTCAACATCTATCTATGATTTCTCACTCTTAATCACCATTATGATGTGTCATCTTTCTATTTCGCACTCATAGTTTTGGATACTATAACAATAGTTTGTAGTAAGGACATCCGTTCAGGTGGTTGTGATTAAGTCATTTTTCCAATTAAGGGGGCTCTCCCAATCCTTTCAAAGCAAGGATTTCACCTTAACGATGTCAGAACTTTAACGCACCACTAGGGTACTGGAGGAGATTTTGGTTGCTACAACAAATTCACACCTGTCCATTGTGAGACTAATCACAATGGCATTTGTCCATTCCCGTTTGATAAGAGTCTATGCATGCCTCCTTTTCCTAAAGGAGTTGAACTTCCCAAGTACGATAAATACTTGGGTACCTCTAATCCCCAGGTTCATTTGAGAGAGTTTGGTGCTCTCTTTATTGAGTTCATACATGATACAACATACCTCATGCGTCTCTTCCCACGTAGTTTGGGAGGGCCAGCTATGGAATGGTTCTCTAGGCTACCAAATGACATCAAAACTTTTGACAAAATTGCCACTTTATTTCTACAACACTAATCTCACAACATCCAACATCCGGTTCACATTCGAGATCTTTGCAACTTTAAACAAAATCATGGGGAATCCTTCTTAACATTTCTTCAAAGATGGAGACAACTTTATACAAGATATTCTCGCAAAATACCTGAATCTGAAAAGTTGGACATCTTTCTAGACAATCTTCTTCCCAACTTTGGATATCAAGTACAGTTGCAAGGTCCTTTAACCTTTGATGACATGATTAAGAAAGCTGTGAGAATTGAGACATTTATGGTTAAGAAAGGAGAACTGACCTTACACAAGGAAAATAAAAAAGGGTCTTCCTCCTCAAGCAAAGATAAACCCAAATTTCCCAACAAGAACCAGAATGTTGTGAATGATGGAGTTGTAGACAATGTGACTCCCAAGCCTTCAAAGGCTGCTTTTAATCTCACTACCACAATGCAGGCAACCAAGGCCACTGAACAGGCTGCAGCAAAATCCAAACCAAGTACTTTGCATTTTTTGGCTCTAAACCTTGGGCTCCTAGACCCAAGTGTGAATTCACTCCTTTAGGAGAACCTCTTGATGCGGTTTACAAGACTATCTTGGATAACCATTTACTCACTCCACTGGATAATTCATGACCTTATGATCCACAACCAAGACTCTCTTGGTGGAATGAATCTGCTTATTGTGATTTTCACCAAAACAAAGGTCATAAAATGGCTACTTGTCTTAAATTGCGACATAAAATCCAAGATTTCATCGATAGTGAGGTTATTGTTGTGGGAGGTCACAACAAGAACTCAGACCACCAAGCTTTTAAAGACACATTTCCTCCTCATGGGAAAGGTGAGTCATCCAAAGGCAAAAATACGGATGCCAAGGTCAATTATACATACACTAATAACGACAATGTCATTAATATGGTTGAGCCTGTTGATACTGAATACTGTAATGTTGTCATTCTCAAGGGAAGGAAAGATACTCCCAAGCCCAAAACTCCTTTCATCTTGCAAGGGTCTATGCCTCAGCCCTCCAAACAAGAATAGTCTCAAGTTAGTGCAAACATTGTTACTCGATCTTATGCTAAGATCATTCTTAAAGGCCCTGAGCCTTCTACGTCTACTCCAACACAACCTGCAGACAAAACTACTATTGGCTCTACTAATAAGAATATGAAATTGGGTTCCTCATCTAATGCTACTGTATAATCGAAAAATGGAAGCACTTCCATAGGAGACTGGTTTAGCCTTCCGAGTGAGTGGTTTGGGGTCATGACAAGTGCCTCTGAATGGGTTCTTGATCTTGACATGGCTTCCCCCTGACCTTCCTTTCTAACCTCCATTTCCTGACCTAAATTCTGCATTCTGGGTCTCTGACCTGTGATCTTGGGATCTGAGGACAGGGTCGACCTCCTAGGACAAGGTCAACCTCGGCCCTATCCTAGGACAGGGCTGACCTCGACCCTGTCCTAGGGTCAAAAGCCTGGGAACTTTTGGTTTATGGGATGTTGGTCTTCACAAAAAGTTTTCTTCCGCTTCTGGGTCGATTGTTTTGGGTTCCGAATTGGTTGATTCCTAAATTATATTTAATATAGGTCCTCTCCTAGAGGTAAAAATGATGATTTAATTATCCTATGTAGGCCTCCTTAGAAGATTGTGCCCTAGTTTCATATAAAAGGGAGCTTTCTCCTCTCATTTTCTCTAAGCATCATTACGCAATTGAGAAGGATTTTCAAGTGCAATTCAAGCAAGCTAAGAAGAAAGATTTCAAGCAAG